>CM038146.1:181648370-182144212 GCA_021437245.1 Aegilops speltoides
GGTTCCATCTTCCGAATACTCCAAAGTAAACCCCGAACACTTAAATCCTGTTTGGCTCTTCAAGGCGACTTTCACATACCACCGTAGAGAGAACGATATTCCACAAATATAATCTGCTGACAACTTTAGGTAAAGTGACACGACAAAATGGCCGAGTCATTATTGAATCGTCTTCCCACAGCCAGCTACCGCACATATCGAGGCGGTTTCCTCGGCACGTCTTGTCGAAGCAGAGATCATGTCCCCTTATCACGGGATTCTCATCAATATGGGTACGGGTAACCCAACCACGCCATCAATCGTGGCGCTTGGGAAATAAGCGATTTTCAACGGGCAAGTGGGGAGGTGCACCGTTTTCGTCGCCTCTATAAAGGGATAAGGATTCCCCATTTTTACCCACGCCTTCTTCCTCCTTCGCTTATCCATTCTTGCCCCCTCGAGCTCCAGCGCCCTAGTTCACACCTTCTAGGGACAGCCAAACATGTCCGGAGCAGGAGGCAAGTGGGTGGCCTCCACCGTCAAGGAGGAGCATATTACGAAGCTCCGGGCGACCGGATACTTGGACGCAGATATCGATCATTCCGACACCAGGACCCCACGAGAGGGTCGTGTTCCTCGCCACTTCGTCCGTGGACTGGAATTTCCACTTCATCCCTTTGTCCGCGGGCTCATGTTTTACTATGGGCTGGACTTCCATGATCTAGCCCCAAATTTTGTCCTCAACATCTCGGCATTTATCGTCGTGTGCGAGGCCTTCCTCCGCATCAAGCCTCACTTCGGCTTGTGGCTACGAATCTTCTGCGTGAAGCTGAAGATCGTGGCTGACCAACAAGCGGAGTCTTGGGCGCCATGGTGGGCAGGATGCCCAATGTTACCTGGCTTGACGGCTCCTTCGCGGGGACCGTGAAAGGGTGGCAATCGGGGTGGTTCTACATCACCGAGCCACGCGATGCCAACTGGCGGCGCCCCAATTCGATCCGAATTCCCATGCGCTCACCTCACAGGAAAAGAAGGGCTGATGCAGGGTGAACTGCGGGTGACGGGACTTCAAAACCGCATCCAGAGTATGATGGACAAGAAAATCAAGCTTGTCAACATGGTCCAGGTCATGCTCGTACACTATGACGCCCGGATAATCTTGCTACAGTAATCCCACGCTAATCATGCCACGTCATCCCGATTACTGTTGCTATCCTCGCAATAATTCGAAACCGTTCGAAATTCAAATTCAAATTAATGGTAACAATAAAAGTTTTCTAAAATTAAAACTAAATGTTCGGTGGTTGGCGAATATTACAAAGGTAATTATAGTGCAACAAACACATTTTTATAAAATGGCTAAATGGTTTAAAATGATTTAAACAGAAAAGAAAATAAATTAAAAAAAGAAAGAAAGAAAAGAAAACAGGAAACAAACAAAAAAAAGGGAAAAAGAAAGAAAGGCCCCACTGGGCTTGGGCCCAGCAGGCCGGCCCATTCGGCCACACCGACCGGCCCATCCCCTCCCCCTCCATAACCCCACCAGGGGAAACCCTAACCCCATCCACCCCACTCTCCCCACGTCGCCCCCTCCTCTCTCCCGATCTGGATCGGGATCGAGAGAGGCCACCGCCGCTGGAACTGCCGGCGCCGCCCGTCTTGCCACACCTCACGCGGCGCCCGCCGCCCCACACGCCGCCCGTCCTCACCTCCTCCCGACCAGCCACCCAGCGGCAGCGCCCCTCGCCGCCGCCCGGCGCCGCGCCTCCCGGTTCCGTCGCGGAACCACGCCGCCACGCCATGTCGTCCCCCGCTGGACCTCGCCGGGGCTACCAAGCCGGCCTGCCTCCTCGACTCATCCTCGCCGGACGCCATCGCCGTCGTCCTCTCCATCGCCGGCGCTCCCCGTCCACGTCACCGGTGCCGCCTCGACGGACCTCCCCGACTCCTCCCCGAGCCCACTGCCCTTTACCTACGGCCCCAGTGAGCGCCTCCCCCTCTCCTCTTGGTCTCCCTCGCGCAGCTCACGCGCCTCGTCGCGCTCGTCGCGTCAACGCTGGGCTCGCTACCCCTGTACTGTTGTAGCTGCTGCCGACCGCGGCATCCCCTGCGCGTGCCGACCATGGTCGTAGCCCCCCTGTCGTCGCGTCGTTCCCCTGATCCCACCCGCCATGCACCGCCCGCCGCCGCAACCTCGCGGCGACTGCGCCCGTCGCCAGCGCCTCCTCCCCCACCGTTAAATGCAGGCGGCCCAATCGGGTTGAGGCTTCACCGAAGCGCCCGAACCCACTTTGGCCATGGGCCAATGACACGAGGGGCCCACGCCCCTGGAACGATATAAAAAAAGAAGTTAATAAAATAAATAAATAAATAAACATTAATTAATTAGTGGATTAAGTAAGTTAATTAATACTGTTTAGCTAAGCTAATGAAAATTAGTTAACTTAATCAATGTAATTAAGCTAAATAACATGTTTAGTTAATCTAAGTCAATGCCATATGGGACCCATGCGTCAGCTTGATCCAGTCAACACCTCTGTTGACTGACAATGTCATGCTGACGTCATACTGATGAAATAATACTATTTTCGAATTTAATTAATAATTAATAAGTTAGAAAATGATTTAAAAACTTTAAAAATTAATATATAATAAACCGTAGCTCGGATGGAAAAACTTTGTACATGAAAGTTGCTCAGAACGACGAGACGGATCCAGAAACGCAGTCCGTTCGTCCGCCACACACTCCTAGCATAGCAAACATGGAACTTTTCCCCTCCGATTCGTTTGTCCGAAAATGCTAAACCTGGGGAAACATTCTCGGATGTTATCCCCCTTCGCCGGTAATGTGTAGCACCACGTTAGAACACGTCTAGCTCTGTTTGTTGTCCTATTATGCTCTTGCTTGCTATGTATTTACTGTTTCTTCCCCCTTCTTCTCTCCGGTACACTCGAGAGGCGCGGCGATGTCATTTGTGATCAACTCGTCACCGACGACCCTCCTTCTTATGCGAGCAACCAGGCAAGCCCCCCCTTGATCACGGATATCGCCTATTCTCCTCTATCTTGCTTGCATTAGAGTAGTGTAGCATATTCTTGCTTTTCGTTGATCCTATTACGATGCATAGTCGACATTGTTGCTACATCTATTGATACCTTACGCAATCCTAAATACTTAGTATAGGATGCTAGTTTATCATCATTGGCCCTACATTCTTGTCGATCGCCTTGCTATACTATTGGGCGTGATCACTCGGGAGGTGATCACGGGTATATACTATACATAAATCTGCATGCAGATGGTGACTAAAGTCGGGTCATTTCGATGAGTACCGCAAGTGATTCTAATGAGGGGGCTGAAAGGACGGTGGCTCCATCCGGTAGAGGTGGGCTGGGTTCCCACGGCCCTCATTTGTTACTTTGTGGCGGAGCGGCAGGGCAGGTTGAGACCACCTAGGAGGCAGGTGGGCTGGCCTGTTCGGCGTTCGCGGATACTTAACACGCTTAACGAGATCTGGGTATTTGATGCGAGTCTAGCCATTTGGTCTATCGCACTAACCATCTCTGAGGAGTAGTTATGGGTATCGGCGTCGTGGTATCGGCGAAGCCTTCTTGATTTCGGACGAGCGGCGGCGGATTGGACTGCGTTAACGCCTTCCTTTGTAATGGAGGTTGCTAGGTGCATTTCGGCCGCCCTACTTAGCGTCTTGGTGTGCAATGGGCGATGGGCCGGACCCTGCGGCGCTTAGGTTTAGACCGGCGTCTTGACCTCTCTGTTGTGCCTAGGTGGGGCTGCGGCGTGTTGATCTTCGAGGCGGGCATGACCGAGAAAGTGTGTCGGCCAAATGGGATCAAGCGTGTTGGGTTATGTGGTGCACCCTGCGGTGAGTTAATCTATTGAATAGCCGTGATCTTGATAGCAGGGCGACTTGGAGTTGTACCTTGACCTTATGACAACTAGAACCGGATACTTAATAAAACACACCCTTCCAAGTTCCACGAGACAACCCGGTGATCGCTTTTCCACGAGGCGGCGAGGACGGGATCGCGGGTAGGATTATGCTATGCGATCTTCTTTGGCGATGCTACTTGGAGGACTTGATCTACTCTCTTCTACATCTTTGCAAGGCGGAGGCTGCGGAAGTGTAGTCTTGACGAGATTAGCTATCCCCTCTTATCTTGGCATTCTGCAGATTCGATCCACCGATATGGCCCTTTACACATATACCCATGCATATGTAGTGTAGCTCCTTGCTTGCAGTACTTTGGATGAGTACTCACGGTTGCTTTCTCCCCCTTTTCCCCCTTTCCTTTCTTTACGGTTGTCGCAACCAGATCTTTGGAATCGAGGCGACGCCACCGTCAGGGCGACTACTACTGAAGGTGCCTACTACTACGTGCGAGTCTTGCGGCGACCGGGAGTAGTTTAGGAGGATCGAGCGGAGGCTGCGCCTCTTCGTCTGTATCCCAATTTGTGCTAGCCTTCTTAAGGCAAACTTGTTTAACTTATATACGTACTCGGATATTGTTGCTTCGTGACTTCGTCTATGATCGAGCACTTGTATTCGAGCCCTCGAGGCCCTGGCTTGTATTATGATGCTTGTATGACTTATTTTACTTTTAGAGTTGTGTTGTGATATCTTCCGTGAGTCCACGATCTTGATCGTACCGTTTGCGTGCATGATTAGTGTCTGATTAAATCGAGGCGTCTGAAGTTGGTATCGAGCCCATTGCTGTAGGAATCCCCCTTCCATACTCCTTGGCCGAAATCGAGTCTAGACATTGCAAAACTTTTACTAACATGGCTGTGTGGCCCATGGGCCCACGTCGCCATTGGGTGGTATTAGGATCTTTTACTCCTTATCTATACTCTGGGCTCTGATCACTCTTCTATTCGGATTAAATGAATTTTGCTAAATCTAACATTAGGATCTCGTTATCACTTTCACCCGGAGAGCCCTTATTGCGATGATAAATCTGCTGTACATGAAGACCACGAAGATACTCTCATTGTTAACACGAGAACTTGTGTTCATCGCGTTTGCAATTCCCTTCCACCGTCAACCCTTATGGATAACTACGTGCGAGTTGTTATTCTTATATTCATCGATTGGTCTTGTTATTACAAGATACCCTAAACACTAAATCGTTATTTCGATAATCCTTTAAGCTTACTGCCTTGCTGTTCTTTGTCACCTGAATACCCATACGGATAATTCTCGCACTTATCGAGTATCCGCTCATCCCCCAGTTGTTCATGTGTTTCACAATGGTCTTCAAAATATTATTCGATCCTCCAAAAATCCTTAGTAACTTATTGCTCTGCAATACTTGACTACTTGCATGATGGATGCTTTCCATATGTCTGGCAATATTCGTTAATATTCTTAGGCACCGTCATTTTGATCCTTTTGATTCGACATGAGTGCGAATGCACGCAATCATCAGTTGATCCTTTTAAATTATCTTTTCGGCTCACACGTCATTTTAAACATGAGCTGATTTTCAACCAATCCAAATGTCGTCGATAGTACCCCTAAGGCTATTCAACCTATCCATCCATAATCGAACATTGTACATTCCCATGATTTGAAAATCATAATTCCTTTGCATTTAAGCTTGGAATTATTCGGATGATTCCATAACCTGTTGCATTTGCATTCTTTCCTTTTCTGGTTGAGTACCGATACTCACATCAGCTCCGTTGTGGATCACCTGGTCCATTGTTGGATTGTTATCCGACAGTGTCCTTCATAGTCAATCACCTTGTGAGTTCTTTACCTGATACATAATGCCCTTGGTACATTGTATCATCTGCTTGGCCAACCATGCTCTGCTTTCGAACTGGTTGTATTTACTATTGAAGCTTGTGGTATATGTTTCCACGATACCCTGACGGGTTGAACCTATGCCTTCCTTTATATGTGTGAACTCGGAAGTTTTCACGAGTCATACTCATCTGGTATTTCACCAGATAAAACTTTCATCACTAATGCCTTTATCAAAGCAAAAAGTGAATGGAAGGTTATACATTGAAGAAGTGGGAGTCGACCTTGAACGTTGCGTTCATGCCCAGGGACACGATGTATAACTTATCATGGAAGCTGCTCGTAAAAATAATTCCCCCTTATTATAAGTTCATCTTGTATCCATGGTTCGATCCTTTATGATCGTGGATTTCGACCATGTTCCCCTTTAAATACCATTTCTTGTGCAAGTTTAAGCACTTGTCTTCTGTAGAGCAATACCCCAGTCCAACCTCTACTTTGATCTGACGTCGAGTATTACCCCACGGTATCTCGAGATTATAATGGGCTGCATAACTTCTTATGAGTTCTTCATCAAGTGCTACATTCTCACTGATTCCAATTTTTCACGGGCTCGAGTTATTAAACACTCAAAGACACGATAAGCTGAACCGAGTCCGCACTACGGTTCAACAACTTTAGTAATCTTCTTTACTTACGAGTTTGTACCCGATCCGCCATTCCTAGCCTGTTCGGCTACATCATTACCGTGCTAATTTTCATTGTGCTCTTGGGCCCTTCTTCCGGAGCACAAATTTCGACGATGAGCTAAGCTTATGTGGACTTTCCTCGTCATATCATTTTGCCTTGAACAACAAGCTGGATTCTGTGATGTACCCGTGGTTCCAATAACCTTTCGCTTCATCATTCCTTTGACTTGATGTCATCGCCGATCGATTACACCTTCATGAAATCTCTCGACAATAGTGTCGTGATCATCATCAACATTCCGAGCTCTTCCAAGATATCAATTGAATTCATGATGGGAAATACCATCCTTGCCCCTTGATGATTTGTGTTATCATTGACAACATCCTTGATTTCCCTCTCAACACAAACTTGTTCGTGTTTTGTGTTATACCTTGAGATCCTTGCTACCCGGCATTTGTTCTTCTTTACCTTGGAAGTATTACCATCTTTTATGTCAAGAATGTTGTGAGAATTGCTCCACCTCTTAAGAATTCTTGATATAGTAACACTTCTTCCCATCACCATTCTTTCTTGGTCCTCGTGTTGATTCCAACCGGGGTACCAACAAGTGAGCGGTGCTGTTTGGATTCCGCCCTTCCAGCAACCCTATTGCTTTGAAGTTAATGGTCGGCCGTTCATTCTTAGACTATTGATTATTGAATCACCATTCTGACGTTGGTCGTGCAACCTAGCCCATATTTCGGGTGCACCTTTCAACCAATGTTTAATTGTGCATGTTTTTCCTCGAGCATACATCATTTTACCATTTGATCTGACAAATGTTATCTCCTTGTTCACATAATTGTGGAAATCCATCTTTTGTTAACCTCGATGGATTGTCGCTGAGTCCATCAGCCACCTCCTCACCCTCTCCTTGATTTAATGGTGAACTCTTGTTTGGAACTCTCTTCCATAGTTCGTTCCCCGAGATTCTTACGATGTCACCTCGTTATTTTGTGTCGCACCTTTTCTTCTTAGGCATCCTGAGCCTGAGGTATCCAAACACCAAACAGATCTGAATCTCGGTCAGATATGATGATTGGAACTTATTTCCAATAGTTATAACAATGGTCTTTATGTGACCCGGTAAGGTGATGTCGTGCCTAGCACACCTGGTCGGAGGCCTATTGTTGTTCCCTTTTCAGCAAGGTTACCCATTCTTCCATGGGGAAATTGTAAGACTTATTTTATAAGTTGCTCCTGATAGATCATTTGTGTATCAAGTCTGGCCCTTGATTGAAACACCATGTCAGTGCTATCTTGAAGCATGTCTATGGTACTCCGATTTTCAACAAAAACATTTGAAGCCCAATGCTAAATGTTTCCTGCTCGAGTATCCAAACACCGTTGTATGGGTAATGTCATGAAATTTCTCTCCCCTTACCTACCGGGTTTTCTACATATAACATGTCATGGATATCATGCACTGCTTGTCCTTGGGAAGGATATACCCTTGAATAATGTGTTTAAACACATTTTCCTTTCCATAGCTTTGTTTAATCTGATAATCGTATTTTCCTCTCCATTGGTTGGTTTAACGTTTCTTGTGATCTATATGATCTAAGCAATAGTATTCTCCTACTTATGTAAACACCTCGGTGTACAATTATGTTAGCAAGACCCTGTTACTATTGTTGATGACATTCCGGTAACCACCGATGGACGGGAACTTTGCCTATTGGTCCGCCTCGTTTCAACGCGCAGGAAAATGGTTCTCTTCGTCCCTCGCCATTGGTACCGATGTTGTTGCCGACATAACTGACAGACTAACCTCTGACATGCCTTGCTTACATGATCGTGTAAGACGTCATCACCTTCCTACTCTTAACCCACATGGTGGGCCCATAACCCACAGATCCATAGGATCGAAACCTGACTCTCCTGTACACCCTGTTGTCAAAGTTATTCCTCGAGCTTGACTTCGTATGTAATTCACGGGCCACCTGCCTATTGATCTATTCTGGTATAAGACGCATTACTTATTCCCGATTGCTTTGAGCCCCTCTCACGCCCTGTTTCAGGCATCGAACGGTTGCCTGCTCGCTCGAAACTTCCCATGAAGCCTCATTACTTTGCTCTCGATATTTTCTTAAGTATCAATTCGAGAGTTACTTTCCGCCAACTTCCTCGATGTTATCGACCAGATAGTCAACCTTGTAGAGGTCTGTCCTTTTGAAGCTAGCCCTTATCCTTTTCGTAAGTACGATGAAGATCCCCAAGGAAGAACGACAACTTCATCATGATGACCCGAAGCAGAGAACTGAAGACATCGATGTAATGGATCGACCTCTTCGAGAAGAACAACCAACACCGAGAAGACTCGTTAGAATTTCGTAACCAAATCCCTTCCCCCTTACTTCCCCTCTTAAATCTCGGGACGAGATTTCTTGTAGTAGAGGAGAATTGTGACGCCCGGATAATCTTGCTACAGTAATCCCACGCTAGTCATGCCACGTCATCCCGATTACTATCGCTATCCTCGCAATATTTCTAAACCGTTCGAAATTCAAATTCAAATTAATGGTAACATTAAAAGTTTTCTAAAATTAAAACTAAATGTTAAATTGGTTGCGAATATTACAAAATAATTATAGTCTGACAAACACATTTTTATAAAATGGCTAAATGGTTTAAAATGATTTAAGCGAGAAAAGAAAATAAATTAAAAAAGAAAGAAAGAAAAGAAAACAGAAACAAACAAAAAAGGAAAAAGAAAGAAAGGCCCCCTTTGGCTTGGCCCGGCAGCCGCCCATTAAACCACACCGACCGCCCATCCCTCCCCTCCATAACCCCACCGGAAACCCTAACCCCATCCACCCCGCTCTCCCCCGTCGCCCCTCCTCTCCCGATCTGCGCCGGGATCCAGAGGAGCCACCGCCGCCCTGGAACCGCCGCGCCGCCCGCATTGCCACCTCACGCGCGCCCGCCTCCACACGCCGCCCGTCCTCACCTCCTCCCGACCAGCCACCCGAAGCAGCGCCCCTCGCCCGACGCGGCCGCGCCTCCCCGGATTTCCGTCGCCGGAACCACATCGCCACGCCAATCGTCCCCGCCGCCTGGACCTCGCCGGGGCTACCAAGCCGGCCTGCCTCCTCGACTCATCCTCGCCGGACGCCATCGCCGTCGTCCTCTCCATTGCCGGCGCTCCCCGTCCACGTCGCCGGTGCCGCCTCGACGGACCTCCCTGACTCCTCCCCGAGCCCACTGCCCTTTCCCTACGGCCCCAGTGAGCGCCTCCCCCTCTCCTCTCGGTCTCCCTCGCGCAGCTCACGCGCCTCGTCGTGCTCGTCGCGTCAACGCTAGGCTCGCTACCCCTGTACTGTTGTAGCTGCTGCCGACCGCGGCATCCCATGCGCGTGCCGACCATGGTCGTAGCCCCCCCACTGTCGCGCCGTCGTTCCCCTGCTCCCACCCCGCCATGCACCGCCCCGCCGCCGCAACCTCGCGCAAACTGCGCCCGTCGCCGGCGCCCCTCCCCACCGTTCGCTGGGCGGCGCTTAATCGGGTTGGGGCTTCACCGGTAGCGCCCGAACCCACTTTGGCCATGGGCCAATGACACGAGGGGCCCACGCCCCTGGAACGATATAAAAAAAGAAGTTAATAAAATAAATAAATAAATAAACATTAATTAATTAGTGGATTAATTAAGTTAATTAATACTGTTTAGCTAAGCTAATTAAAATTAGTTAACTTAATCAATGTAATTAAGCTAATTAACATGTTTAGTTAATCTAAGTCAATGCCATATGGGACCCATGCGTCAGCTTGATCCAGTCAACACCTCTGTTGACTGACAATGTCATGCTGACGTCATACTGATGAAATAATACTATTTTCGAATTTAATTAATAATTAATAAGTTAGAAAATGATTTAAAAACTGTAAAAATTAATATATAATAAACCGTAGCTCGGATGGAAAAACATTGTACATGAAAGTTGCTCGAGCAGCGAGGCGGATCGAAAAGCATGATCCGTTAAATCCGCCACACACTCCTAGCATAGCAAACATGGAACTTTTCCCTTGATTAAATGCGTCCGAAAATGCTAAACACTGGGGAAACATTCTCGGATGTTATCCCCTTCGCCCGATAACGTGTAGCACGCGTTAGAACACGTCTAGCTCATTTGTTGTCCTATTATGCTCTTGCTTGCTATGTATTTCTTGTTTCTTCCCCTTCTTCTCTCGGTAGACTCGAGGCGCGGCGATGTCATTGTGATCAACTCGTCACCGGCGACCCTCCTTCTTATCGAGCAACCAGGCAAGCCCCCCCCTTGATCACGAGATATCGCCTATTCTCCTCTATCTGCTTGCATTAGAGTAGTGTAGCATATTCTTGCTTTTCGTTGATCCTATTACGATGCATAGCGACATTGTTGCTACATCTATTGATACCTTACGCAATCCTAAATACTTAGTATAGGATGCTAGTTTATCATCATTGGCCCTACATTCTTGTCGATCGCCTTGCTATACTATTGGGCCGTGATCACTCGGGAGGTGATCACGGGTATATACTATACATAAATCTTTATGCAGATGGTGACTAAAAGTCGGGTCGGCTCGATGAGTACCATAAGTGATTACGATGAGGGGGAAATTTGAAAGGACGGTGGCTCCATCCCGGTAGAGGTGGGCACTGGGTTCTGACGGCCCCGATTGTTACTTTGTGGCGGGGCGGCAGGCAGGTTGAGACCACCTAGGAGGCAGTGGGCTGGCCTGCTCGGCGTTCGCGGATACTTAACACGCTTAATGAGATCTGGGTATTTGATCCGAGTCTGGTCATTTGGTCTATCGCACTAACCATCTGGCGGGAGTAGTTATGGGTATCCGGCGTCGTGGTATCGCCGCAGACCTTCTTGGCGTCGGCGACGGGCGGTAGGCGCGGATTGGACTGCGTTAACGCAACTTCCTTTGTAATGGAGGTTGCTAGGTGCATTTCCGACCGCCCTGCATAGCGTCTTGGTGTGCAATGGGCGATGGGCCGGACCCTGCGGCGCTTAGGTTTAGACGGCGTCTTGACCTCTCTGTTGTGCCTAGGTGGGGCTGCGGCGTGTTGATCTTCGAGGCGGGCATGACCCAGAAAGTGTGTCGGCCAAATGGGATCAAGCGTGTTGGGTTATGTGGTGCACCCTGCAGGAAGTTAATCTATTGAATAGCCGTGATCTTGGTAACAAGGCGACTTGGAGTTGTACCTTGACCTTATGACAACTAGAACCGGATACTTAATAAAACACACCTTCCAAGTTCCACAGACAACACGGTGATCACTTTTCCACAGGCGGCGAGGGCGGGATCGCGGGTAGGATTATCTATGCGATCTTCTTTGGCGATGCTACTTGGAGGACTTGATCTACTCTCTTCTACATCTTTGCAAGGCGGAGGCTGCGAGCGTAGTCTTGACGGATTAGCTATCCCCTCTTATTCTAGCATTCTGCGATTCGGTCCACCAATATGGCCCTTTACACATATACCCATGCATATGTAGTGTAGCTCCTTGCTTGCAGTACTTTGGATGAGTACTCACGGTTGCTTTCTCCCCTTTTTCCCCTTTCCTTTCTTTTCGGTTGTCGCAACCAGATCTTGGAATCGAGGCAGGCGCCACCGTCGAGGCGACTACTACACTGAAGGTGCCTACTACTACGTGCGAGCTCTTGTGACGACCACTGGGAGTAGTTTAGGAGGATCGAGCGGGAGGCCTGCGCCTCTTTGATCTGTATCGGTTTGTGCTAGCCTTCTTAAGGCAAACTTGTTTAACTTATATACGTACTCGAGATATTGTTGCTTCCGTGACTTCGTCTATGATCGAGCACTTGTATTCGAGCCCTCGAGGCCCCTGGCTTGTATTATGATGCTTGTATGACTTATTTTACTTTTAGAGTTGTGTTGTGATATCTTCCCGTGAGTCCCTGATCTTGATCGTACACGTTTGCGTGCATGATTAGTGTACGATTAAATCGGGGGCGTCACATACACCGAATTCTTCCGTGCCAAAGACGGGCATTTAATCTGTGGGAGTTCGTTCCGGCCAAACACCAGACACTTCAAGAGCTCTACGACATGACACACAAGGATGCATGGAAGGTGCTGTTCAAGGCCTCCGAAATACCTCCCCCCACATCCGAGGACCACGGACTTCACGCCACGCGACTTCCCCATCCGGTGAGTTTTCTGACCATCACCAGATGTGGTTTTCCCAGCATACTCATGGGAGGACTTTAAGTCATCGTGTGTATTTAATCAGGAGTACATGGTGATGGCGGAGCGGATCGACTGTCCGGCTCCACTGCCAGAAGGTCCGGCGACCGCTCTTCTGACAGAGATGCTAGTCCCGGCGCCATACAAGGTGCCGAAAAAGAAGGCCGAGAAGAAGGCCCCGGGGACCTGAAAGGGTTACAGGTGTAAGGTTGTACCAGACGTCTTGTCCAAAGACGATGAGGCATGCTCCTCCCACGAAGGGAAGGAGGAAAAGGAAAAGGAAAGGGCCGCCCCATCCAGGGAGGCCGAAGGGCCTAAGAGGGCGGCCCAGGGGACCAGGAAGGGTCCCCGGCGCAAGGCCATCATAGGCTCGTCGTCCGAGGACGACGAGGCAGATTCCTCCCATGAAGGCGAGGGGAAACACGAGGAAATTCCGCCTCCCCGCACTGGGGAGGAGAAGAAAAGGAAAGCTGCCCCGCAGGGGGAGACCAGGACGCCCAAGAAGGGAAAGGCGTCCCTTTCGGATCACTCCAGCACGGCTGCTTACAGCGAGGAGGAGTGGCTGCCCAAGGGCAAGCCCCTAGTAAGATCGTAAGTATCCGCACTCCGTTATACTTTAGTGTGACTCAGCTTCATTGCTTGTTATAACGTCGAACACGTATATGCAGTACGGCTAGGGCCCATCCCGAGGTATCTTCTTCGGACGGGTCTTTGAGCGATTCGGTGATGAATTCGCTCCCGGCGGCCACTTCCCCCCGGCCTGCGGATGACACGGAGGTGTTGTCCCAAATGGTCCCAGAGCAGGGGGAGGCGACTCTGGAGACGCCCCAAGGCGAAATTCCAGACGCCGGGCATACAGGGCATAAGATCCCCCCGGATTATGCCAACAAGAGCCGGAGCAAGTTGGGCTCTCAGCGGACCTTTATCTGCGGAACTTCCAAGGGTTACAGATTGGGCGAGCAGCCCCTTGCCAAGGAGGGCGAGCCGACCGTGCCGATGACTTCCGTTGCGCCAGAGGCGCCGGATAGTCTGCTGGAAGTGCTTCGCGGCGCTTCCATGGATGAAGGGCACCGTACTCTTATGAATGCGGTGATTCAGAAGGTTCGGTCCGCCAAGAGCGGATTGACCAAAGCCTGCACTAGCCTCCTGACAGGCTTTGAGGTAAGTAATCAAAGTGTGTGAAATTATCACCCGATAGATAGTAGCCCCTGATACTTTGTTTGGTGTTCGGAAAGAAAAGCCAAACGGAGGGTCAATTTTAATCTGCAGGAGGCTAATAGTAGGTGTCTATGTGAATAAGCAGGCAGTGCTACTTGCCGCCGCTGCCCACACGGCCGAGGTCGCCAGACTCAAACGGGACCTTGAACAGGCCGAAGAGGAGCTCAGCCTCACAAAGAGGCAGCTCGAAGAGAACAAAGGTGAGTGATACCCCGTTCACATATCATATAGAGGAGAAAAAATTGGTGACGCTAACAAAGAGCATCATGATTTTGTAATGGGGGCCACGACCAAAGTGGCGGCCCTGAAGAGAGCGCTATCCAAGGCCCAAGGTAAGGCAGCCACAGAGTGCATTGAGCATGAAAAGAAAGATGCTAGGGTGGGCGAGGTACAGCAAGAGCTCCAGGAGCTCAGCAAGAAGTTCGAGTCCTTGGAGCGTGACTTCAAGACGAAAGAGTCTGAGCTTGCGAACGCCCTTGTGATCATGAAAGACGCCAAGGCCGAAGCCCAAAAGGCCCAGCAGGAAATCCAGGCGGCCAAGAAGATAGCAGCGGGTAAGACATTCTTTATGCAAAGCAAGCATGTGGAGGAGACATTTCTTTTACTTACCCGAATTCGGAGCTCTCCAGGGGCATTCGCAGATCTGCCACGTAGCGTATCGGATGCCGCGGAGTTCTACCGTGCCGAAGAGGGGAGCTCCACGGAGAAGCTGTTCTGGTCCCAGTATGCTGGAACCGAACACCCGATGCCTCTGAGTGACCAATTGAAGCAATTGGTTGAACTCCACAAGTCGGCCAAAGTGGCTATGAAAGATTTCATAGTCCGGATGTGGCCTGGTGAGCCCCTGCCCGCCAGCTACTTCGGCCTGATAAAGCGGATGGTAAATGCCTATCCGCGGCTAGAGGTTATCAAGCGATCCGTTTGCATTGAGGGTGCCCGCCGAGCCTTTGCCCGTGCGAAGGTCCATCGGGGCCAGCTGGATGCGGAGAAGCTGGTGAAGAATGGACCGCCTGAGGGCAAGGTGCATCGCTATCCCGAAAGATATTATGATGGTGTTATTAAAGGCGCTCGCCTCGTGGCCGATGAATGTACCAAGGACACCATCTTTGAGTGAATGTACTCTTGTCGTTTTTGTAATATGAAAACGAATTTGTTTGCACTATATAGCACTTTGTTGATTTAAAATATTACCTTCTGTGCGGCTGTTTATAAAATTCTGAAAGTAGGCCAGTTGTTGGCTTCCGCCCCCACGTAACTAGTACTGGGGTGTTCATGGAAAACCCAAAACACTCTTTTATCCAAATTTTTGGTCCGTGAAGGAGGTGTTTGGTGCAGCGAACAAGGAAATCGGACTATGCGGCTTTATAACTCTCAGTTAGCCATAGAAGTCTATAATTTTAAATTGCGGCGAAGCCCCTAGAATTCGGAAGGCCGAATTGGGGCGCTATACACGCCTAAATCGGACGAGGCCAACTCCTCGCCTAAAGCGGAAAAAATCTTTAAGGATTTCAAGACCTCTTGAACAGCGACCAGCTCTCGCCGCATCATGACAGGCAGTTTTTGGCTTTCTCTACTGAGGTGCTTGTCTGGAAGAACCGGGACACAATAACAGTAGTTCTCCCTGTGCTACCTTAGCCGATATAGCGGGCGTAAGGTACCAAAACAAGGGGCAGGCTAACCAACTATTGACCCAAGACATGATTCGGAGCTGATGCGTATAATGTTATAAGTTCGGGGTGCCGCACTGTCGAAAGTGTTCGGACTTATCTTGCCGTATTAAGGGGCGCCATAAGAAGCCCCTAGCAAACTGAACGCACCAAGGTGTACGGATGCAATATTAAATAAACATTTATAGGAAAAATGTGCAGATAGGAATAATAAGCTGACGCTATATATTATCTCCCATTGATGAATAATACGTCTAAGTGTATGTATACAATGAATGCGTTAAGCAGAAGTAAATAGGACTATTTGACATGTCCTATCCAAGGGCAGGCCGCATGTAGGTATATAAAACAGGTATAACGATCATGAGCAGATTCCACCTGAGTATTCCCTTTGTGCGCGAAGCCTTTTGCCTCCTTGGTTTTCCCTCCTGTGAGAAGTCCGGTGATCCGGCTCTCTGAAGAGGGTGCCCGAAAGTAGGGTCCTGAAAGATAAAGAGGGTTATTAAAGTATGTTGCAACTGAACTGCACTGTTGACTGCGTAACTATTGCGCCTCCGCCTATGCCCATGGTATTTTGAGTGTGTAATTGTGTACGCGCGGCACGAATGCTGCCTTAATGGGGCTGGAGCGGAGGCCGGACTGCTAGTCGCGCTCTTGGCGTGCCTGGCGATCCTGTTGCGGGGTACTCCGAACTCGCTTGACGGTGTTCGGGGTTGTTGTCGCTGGATTGATGGTTTACCGGAGAAGGCTGCTTTGTACTTATGCTGCGAGGGCTGCAGTATGCTCTTCTGTACAGAGAGAGCGGTCCGTGTTTCCGTTGACTGTTATAACCCCGCGAGGTCCTGGCATCTTGAGCTTGAGGTATGCATAGTGTGGTACCGCATTGAATCAAGCAATGCGGTTCGTCCAAGCAGTGCATGATAGCCACTACGGAAAGGGACGATATCGAAGATTAACTCCTCGCTTCAGAAGTTATCCGGAGATCCAAAGACCACTTCCAGTGTTATGGAGCCCGTGCAGCGGTCCTCTACTCCGGAAATTACACCTTTGAAGGTGGTTTTGGTGGGCTTGATCCTTGAAGGGCTGATGCCCATTTTGCGCACTGTATCCTGATAAAGCAGGTTCAGGCTGCTGCCGCCATCCATAAGGACTCACGTGAGGTGGAATCCGTCGATGATTGGGTCTAGGACCAATGCGGCTGAACCACCATGACGGATGCTGGTAAGGTGATCCCTACGATCAAAAGTGATCGGACAGGCTGACCATGGGTTGAACTTTGGGGCAACTAGCTCCATCGCATAGACGTCCCTTAGTGCTCGCTTTTGTTCCCGTTTGGGAATGTGGGTGGCATAGATCATATTGACCATTTTCACCTGGGGAGGAAATTTCTTTTGCCCCCCGTGTTCGGACGCCGGGGCTCATCGTCATCGTCGCTGTGCAGCCAACTGTCCTTGTTCTCGGCATTTATTTTACCAGCCTATTTGAACACCCAATAGTCTCTGTTGGTGTGGTTTGCTGGCTTATCCGGGGTGTCGTGAATTTGGCACGAGCGATTGAGTATGCGGTCCAGACTGGACGGTCCTTGATTATTTCTTTTGAACGCCTTTTTCCGCTGACTAGATTTTGAGCCACTGAATCCGGCGTTGACTGCCATGTCTTCAGTGTTGTCGCCATTGTTCCATCGCTTATGTCTGTTGCGCCGTGTCTTGCCGTTATTGTCGCGGACATTTGAAGTGCCAGAATTTATTGGCATGGTGCTACTGCGAGCCAACTAGCTATCCTCGCACGCGCAAAAGCGGTTCATGAGTGTCGTGAGGGCTTCCATGGACTTTGGTTTTTCCTAGCCGAGGTGTCGGGCGAGCCACTCATCGCGGATATTATGCTTAAAGGCTGCCAGGGCTTCGGCGTCCGGACAATCGACAATTTGGTTCTTTTTAGTTAGGAACCGAGTCCAGAATTTCCTGGCCGACTCTCCCGGCTGTTGGGTAATGTGACTCAAGTCATCAGCATCCGGTGGTCGCATGTACGTGCCCTGGAAGTTGTCGAGGAATGCGTCCTCCAGGTTTTCCCAACTGCCGATGGAATTGTTTGGTAGGCTATTTAGCCAGTGCCGGGCCGGTCCTTTGAGTTTAAGGGGAAGATACTTGATGGCGTGTAGATCGTCACCGCGGGCCATGTGAATGTGGAGAAGGAAATCTTCGATCCATACTGCGGGGTCCGTTGTGCCATCGTATGATTCGATGTTTGGGCTTAAACCCATACGGGAATTTGTGATCCATCACCGTCGGTGAAGCGAGAGGGGTGTCGGCGCCTCTATCTTTGGGCTATGTGGCTCTGCAGTTTGAATGAGTCTGGTTGGCTATGTTCGGCCCGGCGGACTTTTCGATAGTGTATCGATGTGGCGATCATAAATCACGTGTTGAAAGCGCCCACGATCCATAGATCAATCTTGGCTGTTCTGCCTTGTTTTCCAGTATATCTTACAGGTCCTGCCTATTGCCCCAGGCCGTAGTGTATTGGCATAGCGGTGCAGGCTGGTATTCGGGATGATAAGCCGTTTTATCCCGGCCACGAGGTGGCCAGTCAGCCATGTGGCGCTCGAGTCCATATTCCTCAGCTGCCAGGACTTCAGTCCATCTGTCTGTGAGCAGGACTTGATCAGCTTGGAGCTGCTGCTGCTTCTTTTTTAGGATCCTCGCAGTGGCCATAAGTCAGCGCTTGAAGCGCTCCTGCTCTACGGGGTCCTCCGGCACGCCGAACTCGTCGTTGCCGAGGCTAATTTCGTCTTCAGAGGGGGGCATGTAGTTGTCCTCCTCCGGGTATCCGTCCGTCGCCTGTTCGTTTGGGCTGACCTGCCCGTCTTCCTGTTCGGCCTACTCGAAGGCAGGCCGATCGGGGTTGTATTCTTCTTTGGCACCATCCGGATTGTTTTTGTCTCCTGTGCCGGTATTGCTGTGGAGGGGCTTGGAGCGGCACCGATGATGCCCATGCTTTGCTTTCCTCCTTGAGAGGTTATCCTCCATTTCCTCATCGCCATTGGTTTCTTTCGGAGTGTCCACCATATATATATCATATGAGGAGGTGGCTGTCCAGCGCCCCTTGGGCGGTGGTTCCTGTTCTTCTCCTACATTGTCGTCCACACCGTCGATGTCTTCAGAGTCGAAGTCAAGCACGTCGGTCAAATCATCGATCGTGGCAATGAAGTGGGTGGTGGGTGGGCAGCGAATTCCCTCGTCACCTGCTTCCCACTCGAGCCGGACATAGTTCGGCCAAGAGTCTCCTGACAAAGAGAGAGACTTTAACGAGTTCAGCATGTCGCCAAAGGGCGAGTGCTGGAAGATATCCGCAGCAGTAAACTCCATTACCGGAGTCCAACCAGATTTGGCAGGCTCGGGGATGCGCGGACTGGAACCTATAGCCGGACATGAGTCCGGGGGTCTAGTGTCACAGGCTTCCTTGGGGTGAAGCCGGTGCTCGGCTCTACCGCCGATGAGTGAGCGGCCTCCGGAGAGGGGTCCATCCACCCGTCCTGGGACGACGCGATCTGCCCCGGATTTAGGTCCGGAGCTCCTGCAGGTGCGATATCCTGAGTATTGTCAAACAACAGGTCTAAGCCGTGCTCGTCGTGACTGTTCGACGCTCCTGGCATAGGCCCGAATCCGTCGAAGATCAAGTCTCTACGGATATCAGCCGTGTAGTTCAAGTTTTTGAACCTGACCTAATGGCCAGGGGCGTAGCTGTCGATCTGCTCCAGATGGCCAAGCGAATTGACCCGTAGTGCGAAGCCACAGAACACGAAGATCTGTCTGGGGAGGAAAGTGAGGGAGTCCTGGACTAGGGGGTGTCCGGATAGCCGAACTATCATCATTGGCCGGACTCCCAAGACTATGAAGATACAAGATTGAAGACTTCGTCCCGTGTCCGGATGGGACATTCCTTGGCGTGGAAGGCAAGCTTGGCAATCTGGATAGGTAGATCTCCTACCATTGTAACCGACTGTGTAACCCTATCCCTCTCCGGTGTCTATATAAACCGGAGGGTCTTGAATCCATAGGGCGAACAACAATCATACCATAGGCTAGCTTCTAGGGTTTAGCCTCCTTGATATCGTGGTAGATCCACTCTTGTACTACCCATATCATCAATATCAATCAAGCAGAGTAGGGTTTTACCTCCATCGAGAGGGCGAACACAGGTAAAACATCGTGTCCCTTGTCTCCTGTTACCATCCGCCTAGACGCACAGTTCGGGACTCCCTACCTGAGATCCGCCAGTTTTGACACCGACATTGGTGCTTTCATTGAGAGTTCCTCTGTGTCGTCGCTCATAGGCCCGATGGCTTCTTTGATCATCAACAACGACGTGGTCCAGGGGGAGACTTTTCTCCCCGGACAGATCTTCGTATTCGGCGGCTTTGCACTGCGGGCCAACTTCGCAGCCATCTGGAAGCAGATCAGCTACACCCCAGCCATCAGTCAGATTTGGAAGTTTGAATTATCGGCCGACATCGCGGAGACTTGATCTTGACGGATTGAACAACAACCGAAACACGCCGCCTTTATCACGATGGGCATGATTTAGCTCTGCTGCCGGACAGTGTCCTGGAAGCCGCACGAGAGTCCGCTCCGACCCTTAAGTCGGAGCCGACTGCGCCGATCGAGGATGGGTGGCTAGACACCGCCTCGGGGGCTGCTACCTCTACGGTGATGGAGCCGAATACCGACCCTGTCCCTTGCAAAGCTCGTGACTCCGAGGTGCCGGACTCCTCGCCGGACTCTGAACCACCTGCGCCCCTACCAATCGAATCTGATTGGGCGCCGATCATGGAGTTCACCGCTGCGGACATCTTTCAGCACTCGCCTTTTGGCGACATCCTGAATTCGCTAAAGTATCTCTCTTTATCAGGAGAGCCCTGGCCGGATCACGGTCAGGACGGTTGGGATGCGGACGACGAAGAAATTCAAAGCCCACCCACCACCCACTTCGTGGCCACTATCGATGATTTAACCGACATGCTAGATCTCGACTCCGAAGATATCGACGGTATGGACGACGATGCCGGAGACAACCAAGAACCAGCGCCCACATGGCACTGGAAAGCCACCTCAACTTTTATGTATATATGGTGGATACACCAAAAGGAAGCGATAACGAGGAACAATGGGACGCTGCGAAGGATAGTTCCCCCAAAAACAGCCGAAATGGCAACGCAAGCACCGCCCAAAGTCCCGCCTCGACAATGACAACAACCATACAGACCCAGCCGTAGAGCAAGGCGAACCAGTGGACGACGAACATACCACCAAGCAACCATCCGAACAGGATGAATTGGATAAACAACCCATCCCTGGCGAAAACAACAGTCCGGATGATCTCACGCCGGACACATCGTTGGAGCGAAGAACCTTCACAAAAGGCTCGTCACCTTGCATCGAAGTCGAAGAAGCGAAGTGGAAGCTTAAAACAGCGGAAGGCGTACTCAGAATGAGATGGAGCAAAGTACTCAAGACCGTAGACAAATACGGCGATAGCCGCCAAACAAAGAGCTACCCGAAGCGCAAACTATTGCCCGAATTCGACGAAGAGGCCGTAGAGCCCCCACAAGCAAAAAACAAAGAGGCTGCCCGGTCGGATAGACGACCACATGACAAGCAAAGAGCGGCAAGCGGCGCCGCACACAAGCCGGCACACGATCCACATAAGGATCCTTGCAAAAAGGATGGCCCGGTCAGGTCCATCTATGGGCCAAGAAAGAAGGCTCCAGGAAGCAACACAACACGTCGAGCGTTTGAAAATAAGGGCACACCAAAATACAGGGGCGCCGCACACCCCCTATGCTTCACCGATGAGGTACTGGATCATGAATTTCCAGTGGGATTGAAGCCCGTAAACATAGAGGCATACGATGGAACAACAAACCCCGGAGTCTGGATTGAGGATTACATCCTACACATACATATGGCTAGAGGAGATGACCTCCATGCCATAAAGTACTTACCCCTCAAGCTCAAAGGGCCAGCCCGGCATTGGCTCAAAAGCCTCCCAGAAAATACCATTGGAACTTGGGAAGAGCTCGAGGATGTGTTTCGGGCAAATTTTTAGGGGACTTATGTCCACCCTCCGGATGCAGACGATTTAAGTCACATAACTCAACAGCCCGGAGAGTCAGCCCGCAAATTCTGGAACAGGTTCCTCACCAAAAGAACCAAATAGTCATTGTCAGGACGCGAAGCCTTAGCAGCCTTCAAACATAACGTCCCGAGGCGAATGGCTCGCCAGACACCTCGGCTAGGAAAAGCCAAGGACAATGGCCGCACTAACAAGCCTCATGACCCGCTTTGCGTGGGAGAAGATAGCTGGCTGGCAAGATCTGCACCAGCGACCGAGTACATCCGAGGTCGGGGATGGAAATGGGAAACCACGATGCGAGAAAAAGACCGGCGCGGACTAAGGAAAATGGCCCAAAAAGCGGCGGTCAGCGCCGGGTTCAAAAGCTCTCGGCCGAACAACAAAACACTGCCTCTTAAGGACAGCAGTGACGAGCTATCCAACCTAAACAAAATCTTGGACAGAATATGTCAAATCCACAGTACCCCCGGGAAGCCTAGAAACCATACCCACAGAGATTGTTGGGTCTTCAAGCGATCTGGCGACTTAACGCCGAACACAAGGGCTCGACACACCAAGTGAGGCGATGATGAACCCCACAAGCAGAGCGCCGGAAAACAAAAGAATTTCCCACAAGAGGTCAAAACGGTGAATTCACTTCAAGTGATAACAAGGAAAAATAGAGCGGCGCCCACTAAAGTACGCGCCGCACGGTCCACCCCAGCGGAGTCCTGAAACTGGATGTCAAAACCAATAACTTTCGACCATCAGGACTACTACGGAAGTATCCGAAACGCAGGATGGACTGCTTTGATATTGGATCCTATAATTGATGGACTACAATTTACACAAGTCCTAATGGACGGCGGCAATGATCTAAACCTGCTATACTAGGACACAATCCGCAGAATGGGGATAGACCCAACCAAAATTCGCCATAGCAACACTTCCTTTAAAGGAGTGACGCCAGGCCCATATGCCAATTGCACAGGCTCCCTACTACTAGAAGTTGTGTTCGGTTCACCCGACAACTTCCGTCACGAAAAGTTAATCTTCCACATCGCCCCATTTAAAAGTAGCCATCAAGCACTATTGGGACGCGAAGCTTTCGCCCGCTTCAACGCAATACCGCATTACGCATCTCTTACACTTAAAATGCCCAGCCCACGCGGTATCATCTCATTAAAGGGTAACTTTGAGTGTTCCTCGACCGCGGAAGGACGTGAGACTGCCTTGATAGCCACACACTAATCCGGTTTTTCTGATCAAAGCCCCTAAAACAGGTCATTCAGACCCCGGACACGGTTAGGCGAGTCCGGTATAAATAAACAAGGGGCTTACTAGCCACGTACCCCGTTACAAGGGGCTGCACGCATGAACAATGAGAGCCAATAAAGCTCAATTTTATTCATTTTTTGAATCTACTCTATTTTAAATACATTTTTCGCACAATCTTTTTCAAACTAAGTTCTTCTCTTTTATAGATGAACAACATGCTACACCGTCCGAGGATCTGACCTGCGGAGACACAGTATGCAGGCGTGCGGCGAGGACCCGTTGCAAGGATTCTTTTGATTAAGACCCTCGTAAACCTTTTTTGTCTCTTGTTGATACACATCCCGGTTTCTTACCATAACGAGGAGGAGGCTGGCGTTTTGGCATCGGCCGCATCGGAAGATTTCAGCGTGCACGGACACTAGGGGCTTAGGGCATTGTTACGCCCGTTTTCATAAAGACCGAATACCTTAGGGAGTGTTTGGCGTCTCGAGTTAGGCCTTATATGCATCAGCTCGAATCATGTCTTTGGTCAAATGTTGGGTTTGCGGCTCCTGTGTTTTGCTGCCTTACATTACATTCTATCGGCTAACGGCACCGGAGAACTCTGCGATTGTGCCCAGTTCGCCTGGTGAGCACCTCGATGAAAGCCGAAAACCGATTGTCATGATATAGCGAGACTGGTCAACCACTCGATCGACCATCGGGATGTTTAGAATTCCTCGCTTTGACGAAGGACCATTTCCGGTCGAGCACACAGCGCCCGAATTCGGAGGCGCGATGCCCTAGGGGCTATATAGTAGCCCCACCATCGAACTCCTATGGCTAAGTGAAAGTGATAAAGCATTATAGTCCGGTTGCCTAGTTTGCTCGCTATCACCTCCTTCAGGACCAAGGCGTTGGATTAAGTGTGAAAATCGCTTTTTGCAAACACCCCGCACTATGTGCGTGGGGCTGAAGTCAAGCGCCATCTTTCGAGTTATATATACATATACATTAACGACCGCACATGAGGTATTTCAATACTTGAACGCACAAGTATAAAAAGCCCTTATATTATATATTTGAAATATGGTTTCACAAATCATACATGTCATTTGAACATAACGTTTTTGAAACCTGCGACTCTATTAAGCAGCGCCTGCGAGACTTCCTCAAAAGCGATTGCTTGGCGGGAAATCGGCTTCTGTCCGAATCCCGGGATGCAACGTCGGTGGCCTCCATTTCAGCCCAGTATGTTTTGACATGGGCGAGAGCCATCCGTGCACCCTCTATGCATGCCGACCGCTTCATCGCCTTGATATGCGGCACCGCATCAAGGAACTGCTGCACCAAGCCAAAATAACTCTTCGGCTCAGGCCTTTTCGGCCACAAATGAGCCACGACATCCTTCATGGCAAGTCCGGACAACCTGTTTAGCTCAGCCCACTCAGCCAACCGATCGGTTAACAGAAGTGGACGCTCCGGATTATGGAATTGAGACCAAAAAAGCTCTTCCATTCCGTGATCCTTTTGGCCTCGGAAGTGCACGACTGCGTCCGCCGCTTTTCATTGCCAAATTCAGATAAGCATCCTCCGACCCCCAACCGCCCAGGCCAGAGCATACTTGGTGCATGAACTTCCCACATAGCGTAAAGGGCTTTCGGCCGCAATATCCCGGCCGACGCAGCTCCTCCTTTATAGCCCTCATCGCGGGCGGCATCCTTAACCCGGCGGTGGCCTTCTTCAGTCCTCTTGCTCCGCTCGGTGTTCTCTTTCAAGAAACTCATAGCGGTCGGTAGCATCCTTGACTTCACGACCATTTCGCCATTTCCCCTTGCTTGGCGATGAGCAGCCTGTTCGGCTTTTAGCTCTTCGGCCGCCTTCAAGGCAGCCACATCACTTTTTCTGGCTTGCTCCTTGGCTCGGGCAAGCTCCACCCGAAGGTCCTCCATAGCAGCGGCGCCATCTGCATCAAGCATACATGTTGTAAGGCACGGGCATCAAGCTCCCTTACAAAGGTGTCTGCGGTGAAGCCACATACCTTGTGACTCGTCAAGTCGTTTATTGACCAACGCGATGTCCGCATCCGCAACGTCAAGTTGCCGCTTCAGTTCAGCAAGTCTATCGGTCCGGCTAGCCACCGAACGTTCCACCACCTGAATAGGAAGGGCGACATCTTATAACTGAGATTATGATCCTCGGCACGCTGTCGCTTTTGACAACGTACCAAGTCTCAGGGGCTACAATCTATACAGGGCGCACTCTATGTGCAAAACTGTCAAAGGGTATATCATTTTTACGTACCTCAAACCCCGTCAGTAAACTTTTGACAGCCTCGTGCAACCCGCTCTCAGCGGATGAAATCCTTTCAATCACCCTACTCATTAATGTACGGTGATCTTCTGAGATAGACGCCCACCCAAGCAGATCCTTGGCTCCTCGGCTGGACCCGGTTGGTGCGAACTCTCCGGCCTGCGGACTCAGAGACCCTCGCGGCGACACCTTAGGGTCGTCCGCCCCCCTGACAGGCGCGGCAGATGGAGGCATTCGCTCTCCATCATCTCGGACGAAGATCCCCGAGCGAGCTCTGCGAGAAGGGCTGAGATCCGAACTACAAGGCAAAAACTTCGGTTATCCTCAGAAATAAAAACAGGGATGTCCCTTATTACAAAACTCCCCTTTCTACTTACGACTTGCTGGAGGGATGATTCCCTTGGGGAAATAGTGCGGCCGAGGCTTCTCCTGGCGCAGGACCCTCCGGTGAAGATTTCTTCCCCCGCTTTGAGGCCTTGGCCTCCGGATCTTCGGAAGCGGTCCTCTTCTCCCCCTGGAGGGAGGGATTCTCGATCCCCCCCTTTATTAAGAGCCTCTTTAGTGGAGGCGGTAGTTTTCCTATTTTCCCCTTCGCCCACTTCCGAAGGCGCAACCTCCAGCATCTTGACTAACACGGGATCCGGCATGGTCTCAGGGAGGGGGGGCCGGACACCGTATCAGTTTTGCTTTTGCTATCCACTCCTGTTCAAGGGATAGCTAGTTAAAGGGCAAGTCTATGATAAATAAACGGAGGGAATGTCCGAACACAGGACTACTTACTTGAGTATCCGGGCGTTTGCAGCTCAAGCCTGCATCCTCGGTCAAATCCGGACACATCTCTTGTGATCCAAAGAACAGTTCATACATCTCCACGGGCATCGCACCCATGAAGTGTTGAAGAGCTCGCGGTCCCTCCGGCTTGTATTCCCACAGGCGGAGGGGGCGACGTTTGCAGGGCAGAAGGTGCCAAATCAGCATGACCTGCGCCACTACAACCAAATTGATCTCCCTCTCTTGGAGGTCTCGAATGCGGCCCTGCAATAATGGCACGTCCTTGGACGGCCCCCAGTCAAGCCCTTTGTTGACCCATGATGCCAGCCGTTGTGGAGGGCCCGAGCGAAAAGCAGGCGGCGCCACCCATCTAGTGCCCCTGGGAGCGGTGATGTAGAACCACTCCTGTTGCCACAAACCGAGCTCCGTTTGAAAATAGCCCTCGGGCCACGGAGCGTCAGCTCTCTTGCTTATAATTGCCCCTCCGCACTCTGCCTGCCGCTCCTCGATCATCTTAGGCTCCATGTTGAAGGTCTTGAGCCACAATCCGAATTGAGGAGTGGTGTGAAGGAAGGCTTCGCATACAGCAATGAACGATGAGATGTGGAGGATGGACTCCGGATCCAAGTCATGGAATTCCAGCCCATAATAAAACATGAGCCCCCTCACGAAGGGGTCCATCGGGAAGCCTAAACCCTGACGGAAGTGAGACACGAACACCACGCTCTCGCCAGGCTCGGGAGTGGGAATAACTTGCCCTGGGGCGGGCAGCCTATGTGAAATCTCGCCGGTTAGATACCTGGCATCTCTCAGCTTTAGCACATCTTCTTCTGTGACGGAAGAGGGCATCCACCGGCCCTGAAGGTCAGGGCCGGACATTGTTGAAGGTCCGAAGCGCCTGAATCTGGAGCCTTGGGTGTTGGAACTCGGGGCGAGGGGCGGATTCGATTAAGGATTGAAGAAGAGGGACAGATCTTGGTCTCGTTATAAAGGGGTTGAATACCAAGAGCCGTCCCTGTAACCGTTTGGGACTCGCCTTCGATGGAGGGGGCGAGCCAACGGGCGCGTTTGGGTTACCCACGTCCGTATTGATGAGAATCCCAGAATAAGGGACGATCTCTGCGTCGACAAGGCGTGCCAAGAAACCGCTTAAACGCTACCGAGGTGGAATAAAAAAACGATTCGAGTAAAGGCTTGGCCGTGGTGTGACGTCACGCCACGAAATACGTCAGCAGATTGAACTTGTGTAAATATTATTCCCTCTATGGTGGTATGTGGAATTTATTTTGCAGAGCCGGACACTATCCTGGTGTTAACAATCTTCTATGAATTATTCGGAGGAGGAACCCGCCTTGCAATGCCGAAGACAATATGCGCGTCGGACTCGTCATCATTGAAGCCTGGTTTAGGGGCTACTGAGGGAGTCCTGGACTAGGGGGTGACCGGATAGCCGAACTATCATCATTGGCCGGACTCCAAGACTATGAAGATACAAGATTGAAGACTTCGTCCCATGTCCGTATGGGACTTTCCTTGGCGTGGAAGGCAAGCTTGGCAATACGGATATGTAGATATCCTACCATTGTAACCGACTCTGTGTAACCCTAGCCCTCTCCATCGGGAAGCCTAAACCCCGATGGAAGTGAGACACGAACACCACGCTCTTGCCAGGCTCGGGAGTGGGAATAACTTGCCCTGGGGCGGGCAGCCTATGCGAAATCTCGCCGGTTAGATAACTGGCATCTCTCAGCTTTAGCACATCTTCTTCTGTGACGGAAGAGGGCATCCACCGGCCCTGAAGGTCGGGGCCGGACATTGTTGAAGGTCCGAAGCGCCTGAATCTGGAGCCTTGGGTGTTGGAACTCGGGGCGAGGGGCGGATTCGATTAAGGATTGAAGAAGAGGGACAGACCTTGGTCTCGTTATAAAGGGGTTGAATACCAAGAGCCGTCCCTGTAACCGTTTGGGACTCGCCTTCGATGGAGGGGACGAGCCAACGGGCGCGTTTGGGTTACCCACGTCCGTATTGATGAGAATCCCGGAATAAGGGGACACGATCTCTACCGACAAGGCGTGCCAAAGAAACCGCCGCTAAACGCGCGAGGTGGAATAAAAAGCGATTCGAGTAAAGGCTTGGCCGTGGTGTGACGTCACGCCACGAAATCGTCGCCAGATTGAACTTGTGTAAATATTATTCCCTCTATGGTGGTATGTGGAATTTATTTTGCGAGCGGACACTATCCTGGTGTTCACAATCTTCTATGAATTATTCGGAGGAGGAACCCGCCTTGCAATGCCGAAGACAATATGCGCGTCGGACTCGTCATCATTGAAGCCTGGTTTAGGGGCTACTGAGGGAGTCCTAGACTAGGGGGTGACCGGATAGCCGAACTATCATCATTGGCCGGACTCCAAGACTATGAAGATACAAGATTGAAGACTTCGTCCCATGTCCGGATGGGACTTTCCTTGGCGTGGAAGGCAAGCTTGGCAATACGGATATGTAGATATCCTACCATTGTAACCGACTCTGTGTAACCCTAGCCCTCTCCATCGGGAAGCCTAAACCCCGACGGAAGTGAGACACGAACACCACGCTCTCGCCAGGCTCAGGAGTGGGAATAACTTGCCCTGGGGCGGGCAGCCTATGCGAAATCTCGCCGGTTAGATAACTGGCATCTCTCAGCTTTAGCACATCTTCTTCTGTGACGGAAGAGGGCATCCACCGGCCCTGAAGGTCGGGGCCGGACATTGTTGAAGGTCCGAAGCGCCTGAATCTGGAGCCTTGGGTGTTGGAACTCGGGGCGAGGGGCGGATTCGATTAAGGATTGAAGAAGAGGACAGACCTTGGTCTCGTTATAAAGGGTTGAATACCAAGAGCCGTACAGTAACCGTTTGGGACTCGCCGATGGAGGCGAGCCAGCGAGCGCGTTTGGGTTACCCGTCCGTATTGATGAGAATCCGGAATAAGGGACACGATCTCTGCCGACAAGGCGTGCCAAAGAAACCGCTTAAACGCTACCGAGGTGGAATAAAAAAGCGATTCGAGTAAAGGCTTGGCGTGGTGTGACG
Source organism: Aegilops speltoides (assembly GCA_021437245.1). Lineage (NCBI taxonomy): Eukaryota > Viridiplantae > Streptophyta > Magnoliopsida > Poales > Poaceae > Aegilops > Aegilops speltoides. The sequence continues at coordinate 181,677,450 of CM038146.1, forward strand.
TCACGCCCACGAAATCGTCGGCAGATTGAACTTGTGTAAATATTATTCCCTCTATGGTGGTATGTGGAATTTATTTTGCAGAGCCGGACACTATCCTGGTGTTCACAATCTTCTATGAATTATTCGGAGGAGGAACCCGCCTTGCAATGCCGAAGACAATATGCGCGTCGGACTCGTCATCATTGAGGCCTGGTTTAGGGGCTACTGAGGGAGTCCTGGACTAGGGGGTGACCGGATAGCCGAACTATCATCATTGGCCGGACTCCAAGACTATGAAGATACAAGATTGAAGACTTCGTCCCATGTCCGGATGGGACTTTCCTTGGCGTGGAAGGCAAGCTTGGCAATACGGATATGTAGATATCCTACCATTGTAACCGACTCTGTGTAACCCTAGCCCTCTCCATGTCTATATAAACCGGAGGGTTTTAGTCCGTAGGACGAATAACAATCATACCATAGGCTAACTTCTAGGGTTGAGCCTTCTTGATCTCGTGGTAGATCCACTCTTGTACTACCCATATCATCAATATCAATCAAGAGTAGGGTTTTACCTCCATTGAGAGGGCCCGAACCTGGGTAAAAACATCGTGTCCCTTGTCTCATGTTACCATCCGCCTAGACGCACAGTTCGGGACCCCCTACTCGAGATCCGCCGGTTTTGACACCGATAGAAAGTCTCACCCTGGACCGCTTTGTTGTTGATGATTGAAGGGGCCATCGAGCCTTGCAGCGACAGCACAGAGGAACTCTCAATGAAAGCACCAATGTTGGTGTCAAAACCGGCGGATCTCGGGTAGGGGGTCCTGATCTGTGCGTCTAAGGCTAATGGTAACAGGAGGCAAGGGACACGATGTTTTACCCAGGTTCGGGACCTCTTGATGGAGGTAAAACCCTACTTCCTGCTTGATTGATCTTGATGATATGAGTATTACAAGAGTTGATCTACCACGAGATCGTAGAGGCTAAACCCTAGAAGCTAGCCTATGATGATTATGATTATGTCTCTAAGGACTAAACCCTCCGGTTTATATAGACACCGGAAGGGGCTAGGGTTTACACAGAGTCGGTTACAAAGAAGGAAATCTAATATCCGGATCGGCAAGCTTGTCTTCCACGCAAAGGAGAGTCCCATCCGGACACGGGACGAAGTCTTGAGTCTTGTATCTTCATGGTCCAACAGTCCGGCCAAAGTGTATAGTCCGGCTGTCCGGATACCCCCTAATCCAGGACTCCCTCAACACCCACGAAGGTTCTTCCAAGGTGAAACAGCCCAGCTGTGACATCAGAGAGCGCACCATGGTCTGTGCTCTTCCAACTGGAAGGATCCCGTCCATGAAATGTGAGGCAACATTCTATCTGAAAATATTACCTTTTCTAGCTTGCCAACCCGTACCCTTTGTTGTAGTAGCATTTGCCGTGCGGTGCTTTAACTGTGCCGTGTTTAATTATTTCAGTTATGCAAAAATGTATTGTTCAATAGGTCTATGTGATGTTTAAGTATGAATTGTGCACTTTAGTTTCACGAATGGCTATATTTGGTTGTTTATAGTGAGTAGATGCCTTGTTTATCTGTATTTGGTTGTTAGGTTGGTTGGAGTGAGCATTTTTTCAGTTATCGAGCAGATGCCTTGTTTATTTGTATTTGGTTCTTAGTTTGGTTGCAGTGAGTATTTGTCCAGTTATCAAGCAGATGCCTTGTTTATCTATATTTGGTTGTTAGGTTGCTTCTTTTTTTTTAGCATTTGTCCAGTTATCAAGCAGATGCCTTGTTTATCTCTATTTGGTTGTTAGGTTGTTTTTTTAGCATTTCTCCAGTTATCAAGCAGATGCCTTGTTTATCTTTATCTGCTTGTTAGGTTGGTTGCAGTGAGCAATTGTCCAGTTTTCAAGCATATGCCTTGTTTATTTGTTTCTTATTAGGTTGGTTGCAGTGAGACTTTGTCCAGTTTTCAATGGCGATATTTGGTTGTTATACTGGTCATTTATGCCTTGTTTATTTCAGTCATTCACAATGTGTGGTTCATTATGTGCAAGTCAGAACTGTGCCGCTCGACTACATCAATACCAGTTTGAACGACTATATTTGGTTCCAGTTATTCCTGGTGTAGCTAACACATGCCCTTTATTTTAGCTTTACACATTTATCCAGTGTGATGTTTAAGCATTACCTACGTTCTATTCATTTTCAATAATACCAGTTTGAATTCCAATATTTGATGGCTGTTAAGCCTGCTGTCGGTAACAGTGCCTTCCATTTTATATCTGCTTTAACAGCATGTTGAAACCAACACATTCAAGCTATCATTTGTAGATGATGTTGTTTAGCTTTGCTATATTTGTTTGATGTTAAGATTGTTGTACTTATCATGCCTTTCCACTACTTATGCAGGACAACAACGGGAGTGGCCACCATTTTCCGCCGAGGTTAGCTTCATCCCTCGGCTTGTACTCCCCCCGTCGTTCCATAATGTAGTGCATATAAATCCAGGCCTGGACACTAGTTAGCTTTTAATATTGACTTGTTACTTGTAGGTACATATGCCATTGGCAAGGATCCACGCGTCGACCCTTTTTGCGTATGGGGCAATGAGATATTGATAAACAAGCATCAAGTGAGGAAACTGATAAGGATTATTAGCAAAAAGATACGAATGGTGGCAAGCAAATTATTTCTTTATGCTCTATCCAACACAAAAGTGAGCAGTAGGATGGTAACTACAAACTCTACGGCCATCTCTTTTTACTGCCCATAATGAGTTGTTAGACAACAATGTCTGAATTTTTTTCGTCCCCAGTGGTTCCCGAAGCAGTTCACTCAAGATTACCTCGCAAAGTACATGGTTGGTGGAAACGCAATGAAGGTTAAAGTATTTCATCCAGACTACAATGAGCATCGAGAAGTCCTAATGAAGACAGTGAAGGATGGACGGGCAGCCATCACAAGGGATTGGCCTAGAGTCATGCGCACCTTACGCATGGAGGAGGGCACAATATGGGCATTCCGCTTCACCTTCTCCAGCAACCAGAGTGTCTTTCGCCTCTCTCTTTACATTCTTTAGTACAACTGTGGTTCATCATTCTTTACTTGGTGCTTCTGTTCTTCTTCAGTATATGTACCTGTGCATTGAATTATGGATTCGTGGTTGAACCTATATTTGTAATAAACATGGTTGGATATGAAATAAGTGATTGCCTACTTTCAAATTCATAACATGTGATTTTTAAATTAGGGATTAATTGGATTAATTATGGATTAAATAGGGATAACACTGCACACGGTTTGCGAAAGAGAAACGTCTGCGATATACGTGGAGATCAGAAACCTTTCTAGGATCCACTACGTGTGCGATCAATCTCCACTGCACACACGACTTTCTCTTGAAAACTGTTTGCGTTAGGCCACCTTGCGCAAACGTTTATCACATAAAAAGTGTGTGTGATGGACAGCCTTTGCCACACAATTTCTTTCTATGCACCATGTGATGCATTCAATAATGCAAATGACAAAATTATTAATATCGTGTGCAATGGCAAGGCTATCACAAACGATTTAACGGGAAAAATTGTGTGTGATGTACTTGTGAACGAAAATGTTTTCTTTGGAGCGACTGTGTGGGATGTGCATACGAACGGAAATGTTTTGCGGGGACAGACTGTGTGGGATGTACTTGCGACCGGAAACGATTTTGCCATATAATTGTATTGTACATATTTCCGTATTTGAGCGCTTGCCGGTCGCACACGACCTCATTTTGCCGAACGTGTGTGCCAGGAGGGCATATCCCCGACGGTTTCTGGGTCATGTGGGAAGGACCCCCCTATCGCCCACACTCACTTGGAGACGGTTCCAGATGCCGTCACGGAAAGGGGTTTTAAACCATTTGTTTAGGACCGACGCGCACCAGTGAATCCTAATCTTAATAGTAGGTTCCCGCTCATCATAAAGTTTTCTAGGGATAGAAACTTCCAAATTAAGCTTTTCTTCATAAGATTGCATCATAGCATCAAAGATATGTTTAGTAAAAGCTTTGTTTTGATTATAAGCATGAGGAGAATTCAACATGGTTTGAAACAAGGAAATAAAATATATTACAGAGCAATTATCATAATTAAAGTCCTTGAAATCCAAGATAGTGGGTTCATTACTATCTAAAGTTTTGACCTCTCCAATCCCACTTTTTATCAATTTTTGCATCAAGATCTAAAAACTCCGAATCATTGGGATGCCTTCTAACTAAAGTTGACTCATCTCCAGTCCCATCTTTATCAAGATTTACAATGGAAAACAAAGATTCAATAGGATTCACATCAATCACTTTAAGATCTTCATCATTATTTTCACGGAAACTAGAAGAACACGCTTTTATAAACCAATCTTTCTTAGCACGCACCTTGGTGGTTCTTTCTTTGCACTCGTCAACAGAAATTCTCATGGCTTTGAGAGACTCATTGATATCATGCTTAGGTGGAATAGATCTAATTTTCAAAGAATCAACATCAAGAGAAATTCTATCCACGTTCCTAGCCAAATCATCAATCTTAAGCAATTTTTCTTCAATCAAGGTGATGACCCACAATTGTAGGGAATCTATCGTAATCCTTTCGATAAGTATGAGTGTCGAACCCAACAAGGAGCAGAAGGAAATGGTAAGTGGTTTTCAGTGAGGTTTCCTCTGCAAGCATTGAAATTGTAGGTAATAGATAATTTTGTGATAAGATAAATTGTAACGAGTAACAAGCAATGAAAGTAAATAAAGTGCAGCAAGGTGGACCAATCCTTTCGTATCAAAGGATAAGCCTGGACAATTTCTTATAATGAGAAAAGAGCTCCCGAGGACACATGGGATTATTGTCAAGCTAGTTATCATCACGCTCATATGATTCGCGTTCGGTACTTTGATAATTTGATATGTGGGTGGACCGGTGCTTGGGTACTGCCCTTACTTGGACAAGCATCCCACTTATGATTAACCCCTATTGCAAGCGTCCTCAACTACAAAAGAAGTATTAAGGCAACCCTAACCACATCATTAAACATATGGATCCAAATCAGCCCCTAACGAAGCAACGCATAAACTAGGGTTTAAGCTTCTGTCACTCTAGCAACCCATCATCTACTTATTACTTCCCAATGCCTTCCTCTAGGCCCAAATAATGGTGAAGTGTCATGTAGTCGACGTTCACATAACACCACTAGAGAAAAGACAACATACATCTCATCAAAATATCGAACGAATAACATATTCACATGACTACTAATAGCAAGACTTCACCCATGTCCTCAGGAACAAACGTAACTACTCACAAAGCATATTCATGTTCATAATAAGAGGGGTAATAATATGCATTAAGGATCTGAACATATGATCTTCTAACAAGTAAACTAATTAGCATCAACTACAAGGAGTAATCAACACTACTAGCAACCCACAGGTACCAATTTGTGGTTTTGATACAAGATTGGATAAAAGAGATGGACTAGGGTTTTGAGAGGAGATGGTGCTGGTGAAGATGTTGATGGAGATTGACCCCCTCCCGATGAGAGGATCATTGGTGATGACGATGGTGATGATATCCCCCTCTCGGAGGGAAGTGTCCCCGGCAGAACAGCTCTGCCAGAGCTCTAGATTGGTTCCGTCAAGGTTCCGCCTCGTGGCGGCGGAGTTTCGTCCCGTAAGCTTGCCCATGATTTTTTCCAGGGTAAAAGCCCTCATATAGCAGAAGATGGACACCGGAGGGCCACCAGGGGGCCCAGGAGACAGGGGGCGCGCCCAGTAGGGGTGGGGGCGCCCCCCACCTCCTGGCCAGGGTGTGGGCCCCCTGAGGTGTTTCTTTCGCTCAACAATTCTTATTAATTCCAAAAATAAGTTTTGTGGAGTTTCAGGATTTTTGGAGCATTGCAGAATAGGTTTCCAATGTTTGCTCCTTTTCCAACCAGAATTCCAGCTGCCGGCATTCCCCCTCTTCATGGTAAACCTTGTAAAATAAGAGAGAATAGCCATAAGTATTGAGATATAATGTGTAATAACAGCCCATAATGCAATAAATATTGATATAAAAGCATGACGCAAAATGGACGTATCAACTCCCCCAAGCTTAGACCTTGCTTGTCCTCAACCAGAAGCAGAAATAGAAAAATATGTCCACATGTTTAGAGATAGAGGTGTCGATAAAAACAAAATACGGACATGAGGGCATCATGATCACTCTTACAACAACAACATATATAGATTTTATCATATGATTTCTTACACTCAAGTAACAATCAATTCACAATGTCAAGTATGGTTCAGAAACTTCATTGGGAACTAACAAACTATAATCTCTGTCATAGAAGCAATTGCAATTTATCATAACATCAGAAAGAGTCAAGAATAGAGCTTTTCAGCAAGTCCACATACTCAACTATCATGTAGTCTTCTACAATCGCTAACACTCACGCAATACTTGTGGTTATAGAGTTTCAGCCGGACACTAAGAAAGATAGGGGCCTATTGTGTTGCCTCCCAACGTATTCACCTTTAGGTGATGTCAACAATAATAGCCCATGCTAACTTGCATCCAATTGGATATATGTATCATGATCTTTCAAATACAAGGAGCTTGCCAAAGGATAAAATGAAAAAGGGAAAGGTGAAGATCACCTTGACTCAAGCATAAAGTAAAAACATAAAGTAAAAGATAGGCCCTTCGCAGAGGGAAGCAGAGGTTGTCATGTGCGTTTAGGGTTGGATGCACAAAATCTTAATGCAAAAGAACATCACTTTATATTGCCCCTTGTATGTGGACCTTTATTATGCAGTCTGTCGCTTTTATTGCTTCCACAACAAGATCGTATAAAGCTTATTTTCTCTGCACTAATAAGTCATGCATATTTAGATAGCAATTTTTATTGCCTGTAACATGACAACTTACTTGAAGGATCTTACTCAATCCGTAGGTAGGTATGGTGGACTCTCATGGCAAAACTGGGTTTAAGGATATTTGGAAGCACAAGTAGTATCTCTACTTGGTGCAAAGAATTTGGCTAGCATGAGGGGGAAAGGCAAGCTCAACATGTTTGGAAGGTCAATGACAATATACTTTAACTGAGATGTGAGAAAACATAAACCATTACGTTGTCTTCCTTGTCCAACGTCAACTGTTTTAGCATGTCATACTTAATGAGTGCTCCCAATCATAAAAGATGTCCAAGATAATATATTTGTATGTGAACCTCTCTTTCCTTATCACTTCCTATTAATTGCAGCGATGACCAAAACTACGTTTTTCAACTCTCAACAACTTTTATGCCTCATACTTTCTATGTGTGAAGTCATCACTAACCATAAGATCAATATGAACTCTTTTATTCTTTCTACTTTCTCAAGATCATAGCACATAGCAAAGCCCTTGACTCAACACTAATCTTTATTATAGACAGCTCACGGACTCGACTACATAAAGAGATCACAAAGCAAAACTCAAAACTACTTGATATCAAAACTTCAATCTACTAGATCAAGATACTACTAAATGATCGAACTAAATAAAACGGTAAAGATAGGAGTGTGATGGTGATACGATACCGGGGCACCTCCCCCAAGCTTGGTAGTTGCCAAGGGGAGTGCCCATATCCATGTGATTATGTCTCCTTCTTCACGGTTGGTGTTATGATCTTCTTGGCAATGATGCCCTTCAGGATATGATTCTCCTCCTCGAGCTTATTGATTTGTTGTTTGAGGTCCATAATTTCTTTGCGGAGCTTGCCCGTAACGGCTAAAGCACCCTTTACCCATGGATGTTGCATAGCTTTTGGAGAACAAGTGACGCTCTTTTTCATATTTTCATAAGAAAGAAATCTAAAGTTGGAAGGGATGCCCGAATTTGGAATAGCCAAGCTATGTAGTTCCCCCATCATGAATTCTACTTGGAGACGAGAGGTAACTTCTTGATCTTCCTCCATGGCATCTATCCTTTTCAAGTCGGCCTCCATCTCATCCTCCGTTGATGGTCCAAAGTGATAAGCATCGCTATTTGCTCCTGGACCTGGTGTCGGGTGAGACACCCGACTCTCCCCGACTGACTCTTGAGAAGACATCTTGCTCTTAATCTGCAACAGGAACAACTCGAAACGAAAACAGAGGATATTTGCGTGATACGGTGGTCAAAACCTTTGGGAGTTTATATAATGAACTTTTACCGACCAAAATACGTAACGTGCAAGAAATGGAGTTCGGGAGGCACACGAGGTGTCCACGAGACAGGGGGGCGCACCCAGTAAGGGTGGGCGTGCCCTCCACCCTCGTGGAGGCCTCGTGTCCCTCTCGGACTACTTCTTTCTTCCTAAAATTCTTAAATATTCCAAAACTGATAAAAATTGCCATTAGAATTGTTTTGGAGTCGGTTTACTTACCGTACCACATACCTATTCCTTTTTGGAGTCTGGAACATTCTGGAAAGTGTCCCTTATGTATTCCTCCAGGGTTACAGTTTCAATAATACTAGTTTCAACATTGATAGGACTACCTAAAATATAATGTTTAATTCTTTGACAGTTCACCACCCTCGGACTGGTGCCTTCGAAGTTGTTGATTTTTATGGCACCAGAACGATAGACCTCCTCGATAACGTAAGGACCTTCCCATTTAGAGAGAAGTTTTCCTATAAAAAATCTTAAACGAGAGTTGAATAATAACACATAATCACCTACGTTAAACTCACGCTTTTGTATCCTTTTGTCATGCCAGCGTTTGACTTTTTCTTTGAATAGCTTGGCATTTTCATAGGCTTGGGTTCTCCATTCATCAAGTGAGCTAATATCAAACAACGTCTTCTCACCGGCAAGTCTGAAGTCATAGTTGAGCTCTTTAATAGCCCAATATGCTTTATGTTCAAGTTCAAGAGGTAAATGACAAGCTTTTCGATAAACCATCTTATATGGAGACATACCCATAGGGTTTTTGTATGCAGTTCTATAGGCCCATAGTGCATCATAAAGTTTTTTGGACCAATTCTTTCTAGATCTATTGACAGTCTTTTGCAAAATTAATTTGAGCTCTCTATTGCTCAACTCTACTTCACCACTAGACTGCGGATGATAAGGAGATGCGATTCTATGATTAACATCATACTTAGCAAGCATCTTACGGAAAGAACCATGAATAAAATGTGAACCACCATCAGTCATAAGATATCTAGGGACTCCACACCTCGGAAAAATAACTTCTTTAAGCATTTTAATAGAAGTGTTATGATCAGCATTACTAGTTGGAATAGCTTCTACCCACTTAGTAACGTAATCAACAGCAACTAAAATATGAGTGTAACCATTAGAGGCAGGAAAAGGTCCCATATAATCAAAGCCCCAGACATCAAACGGTTCAATAACAAGAGAATAATTCATAGGCATTTCTTGACGTCTACTAATATTACCAATTCTTTGACATTCATCACAAGATAAGACAAACTTACGAGCATCTTGGAAGAGAGTAGGCCAATAAAAACCAGATTGCAGTACCTTGTGTGCAGGTGTATCTCCAGCGTGGTGTCCTCCATAGGATTCAGAGTGACACTTGCGTAGGATCTGCTCCTGTTCATGCTCAGGTACACAATGTCTAATAACACCATCTACTCCTTCTTTATAAAGCTGTGGGTCATCCCAGAAGTAATGTCTTAAATCATAAAAGAACTTTTTCTTTTGCTGGTATGTGAAACAAGGAGGTATAAATTTAGCAACAATGTAATTAGCATAATCAGCATACCAAGGAGTAGTACGATAAGCATTAACGACCGCTAATTGTTCATCAGGAAAGCTATCATCAATAGGTAGTGGGTCATCAAGAACATTCTCTAACCTAGACAAGTTGTCTGCAATGGGGTTCTCAGCTCCCTTTCTATCAATAATATGCAAATCAAATTCTTGGAGCAAGAGAACCCATCTAACGAGTCTAGGCTTAGCATCTTTCTTTTCCATAAGATATTTAATAGCAGCATGATCAGTGTGAATAGTAACTTTGGAATCAACAATATAAGGTCTAAACTTATAACATGCAAACACAACTGCCAAGAACTCTTTTTCAGTAGTAGCATAATTTCTCTGGGCAGTATCAAGAGTTTTACTAGCATATTGGATAACATTCAATTTCTTATCAACTCTTTGCCCTAGAGCAGAACCTACAGCATAATCACTAGCATCACACATAATCTCAAAAAGGTAAATTCCAATTAGGTGGCTGAACAATAGGTGCAGTGATCAAAGCTTTCTTAAGTATTTCAAATGCTTCTATACAATCATCATCAAAGACAAAGGGAATATCTTTTTGCAATAAATTAGTCAGAGGCCTAGAGATTTTAGAAAAGTCCTTAATGAACCTCCTATAAAAACCGGCATGACCAAGGAAACTTCTTATACCTTTTATGTCCTTGGGACATGGCATCTTTTCAATAGCATCTACTTTGGCTTTATCAACTTCAATACCTCTCTCGGAGATCTTATGCCCCAAAACAATACCTTCATTAACAATAAAGTGACACTTTTCCCAATTCAAGACGAGACTAGTGTCTTCGCATCTCTGCAAAACTCGATCAAGGTTGCTCAAGAAATCATCAAAAGAGGATCCATAAACGGAGAAATCATCCATGAATACCTCACAAATCTTTTCACAAAATTCATCCATGAATACCTCACAAATCTTTTCACAAAAGTCTGAGAATATAGCCATCATACATCTTTGAAAGGTAGCAGGTGCATTACATAAACCAAAAGGCATATGTCTATAAGCAAAAGTACCGAAAGGGCAAGTGAAAGTAGTTTTTGATTGATCCCCCGCTGACATAGGTATTTGAGAGAAACCAGAATAACCATCTAGAAAGCAGAAATGTGTGTGTTTTGATAATCTTTCTAGCATTTGATCAATAAAAGGTAAAGGGTAATGATCTTTCTTAGTAGCTTTATTTAATTTACGGAAATCAATTACCATCCTATAACCTGTAATAATTCTTTGTGGGATCAATTCATCTTTATCATTAGGAACAACGGTAATACCTCCCTTTTTAGGAACACAGTGGACAGGGCTTACCCATTCACTACCAGCAACGTGATAAATTATACCTGCCTCAAGGAGCTTTAGTATCTCCTTTCTTACCACTTCTTTCATCTTGGGATTCAGTCGTCATTGAGGATCTCTAACTGGTTTAGCATCGGCTTCCACATTAATTTTGTGTTGGCATAATGTGGGACTAATACCCTTAAGATCATCCAGAGTATATCCAATAGCATCACGGTGCTTCTTCAGAGTTTTCAATAATCTTTCTTCTTCTTGCTCTGAAAGGTTAGAACTAATAATAACAGGATATATTTTCTTTTCATCAAGATAAGCATACTTAGGATTATCAGGTAATGGTTTGACTTCAAACACGGGATCACCCTTGGGTGGAGGGGGATCCCCAAGAATTTCAACGGGAAGGTTGTGTTTCACCATAGGTTCCTGTTTAAGGAACACTTCATCTATTTCCCTTCTTTCCTTCATAAACATATCATTTTCATGGTCAAGCAAATATTGTTCTAACGGATCAGTAGGAGGTACGGTAATGGAAGCAAGACCAATAATCTCATCCTTACTAGGTGATTCTCTATCACGAGGTTGTCTACGAAACTTAGCAAAATTAAACTCATGAGACATACCCTCTAAGCCAATTGTAAGAGTATCCTTTTCACAATCAATCCTAGCATTAACTGTATTTAAGAAGGGTCTACCAAAAATAATGGGACAAAAGTCATCTTGTGGGGAACCAAGAACAATAAAATCAGCAGGATATTTAACCTTCCCACACAAGACTTCAACATCTCTAACTATCCCAACTGGTTTAATGGTGTCTCTATTAGCAAGCTTAATAGTAACATCAATGTCTTCCAATTCAACGGGTGCAATGTCGTGCATAATTTCTTTATATAAATCATAGGGTATCGCACTAGCACTAGCACCCATATCACATAAGCCATGATAACAATGATCTCCTATTTTAATGGAAATAACAGGCATGCCTACCACATGTCTATGTATCTTAGTATCTGGTCTAGCAATATTAGCAGTCTCACCACAGAAATAAATAACATGCCCATCTAAATCATCATCCAAGAGATCTTTAACCATAGCAATACTAGGTTCAACTTTGATTTGCTCAGGAGGTGTAGAAGTCCTAGTATTACTCTTACGAACAACAGTCAAAGTTTTAGCATGATCCTTTATCCTAACAGGAAAAGGAGGTTTCTCAACATAAGTAGTAGGAACAATAGGATCACTATAAGTGACAGTCTTTTCTTCAACTGTAATAGGTGCAACTACTTTTAATTCAATGGGAGGATTATATTTAAACCACTTCTCTTTAGGGAGATCAATGTGAGTAGCAAAAGATTCACAGAAAGAAGCTACTATCTCAGAGTCAGGTCCATACTTAGTGCTAAATCCATGAAAAGCATCGGTATCCACAAAGATTTAACACAATCGAACTTAGGTGTCATACCTGACTCCTTACCATCGTCGGAACCCCAATCTTCAGAGTTGCATTTAATTCTTTCCAATAAGTCCCATTTGAAATCAATAGTATTCAGCAAATAAGAACCAGCACAGGAAGTATCGAGCAAGTTGCGATCATGGAGAGAAAGCCGAGCATAAAAATTTTCAATAATCATTTCTCTGGAGATCTCATGATTGGGGCATGAATATAACATTGAATTAAGCCTCCCCCAAGCTTGAGCGATGCTTTCTCCTTTGCGGGGCCAAAAATTATATATGTAATTACGATCACGATGAACAAGATGCATAGGGTAGAACTTCTGGTGAAATTCCAACTTCAATCGTTTATAATTCCAAGATCTCGTATCATCACATAGCCTATACCATGTCAATGCATCTCCCTTCAAAGATAAAGGGAAGACCTTCCTTTGACAACATCATCGGGAATACCTGCAAGCTTAAATAATCCACAAACTTCATCCACAAAGATAAGGTGTAAATTGGGATGCAATGTTCCATCTCCTGCAAATGGATTAGCTAGCAGTTTCTCTATCATACCCGAAGGAATCTCAAAGTAAATATTTTCAAAAAGCTCAGTAGGTTGAGGAGAAACTCTTTGCTCTTCTGGTCGGGGTGAAGATACCCCAAACAAGCCCCTCAAAGGATTAGTTTCCATAGTGACAAGTAATAGAAAATTTCAGCACACTATATAAATGTTTCCTTACCAAGTTCCACTCACCAAAAGCGCTACACTCCCCGACAACGGCGCCAGAAAAGAGTCTTGATGACCCACAAGTGTAGGGGATCTATCGTAGTCCTTTCGATAAGTAAGAGTGTCGAACCCAACGAGGAGCAGAAGGAAATGATAAGCGGTTTTCAGTAAGGTTTTCTCTGCAAGCACTGAAATTGTAAGTAATAGATAATTTTGTGATAAGATAAATTGTAATGAGTAACAAGCAATGAAAGTAAAGAAAGTGCAGCAAGGTGGCCCAATCCTTTTGTAGCAAAGGATAAGCCTGGACAATTTCTTATAATGAGAAAAGATCTCCCGAGGACACATGGGGATTATCGTCAAGCTAGTTTTCATCACGCTCATATGATTCGCGTTCGATACTTTGATAATTTGATATGTGGCTGGACTGGTGCTTGGGTATTGCCCTTACTTGGACAAGCATCCCGCTTATGATTAACCCCTATTGCAAGCGTCCGCAACTACAAAAGAAGTATTAAGGTAACCCTAACCACAGCATTAAACATATGGATCCAAACTAGCCCCTAACGAAGCAACGCATAAACTAGGGTTTAAGCTTCTGTCACTCTAGCAACCCATCATATACTTATTACTTCCCAATGCCTTCCTCTAGGCCCAAATAATGGTGAAGTGTCATGTATTCGACGTTCACATAACACCACTAGAGAAAAGACAACATACATCTCATCAAAATATCGAACGAATACCAAATTCACATGACTACTAATAGCAAGACTTCACCCATGTCCTCAGGAATAAACGTAACTACTCACAAAGCATATTCATGTTCATAATCAGAGGGGTAATAATATGCATTAAGGATCTAAACATATGATCTTCCACCAAGTAAACCAATTAGCATCAACTACAAGGAGTAATCAACACTACTAGCAACCCACAGGTACCAATTTGTGGTTTTGATACAAGATTGGATACAAGAGATGAACTAGGGTTTTGAGAGGAGATGGTGCTGGTGAAGATGTTGATGGAGATTGACCCCCTCCCGATGAGAGGATCGTTGGTGATGACGATGGTGATGATTTCCCCCTCCCGGAGGGAAGTGTCCTGATACGTCTCCAACGTATCTATAATTTTTGATTGCTCCATGCTATTATATTACCCCTTTTGGATGTTTATGGGATTTATTTTACACATTTATATCATTTTTGGGACTAACCTACTAACTGGAGGCCCAGCCCGTATTGCTGTTTTTTTGCCTATTTCATATTTGAAGAAAAGGAATATCAAGCGGAGTCCAAACGGAATGAAACCTTCGGGAGCGTGATTTTTGGAACGAACGTGATCCAGAGGACTTGGAGTGTAAGTCAAGAAGCAGCCGAGGCGGCCACGAGAGGGTAGGGCGCTCCCCCCTATAGAGCGTGTCCCCTGTCTCGTGGGCCCCTCGGGCGGCCACCGACGTATTTCTTCCTCCTATACAAGCCTACGTACCCCGAAAACATCCAGGGAGCCAACGAAACACAATTTCCACCACCGTAACCTTCTGTATCTGCAAGATCCCATCTTGGAGCCTTCACGGCTTCTCGGGGGGGAGTCGACCATGGAGGGCTTCTACATCAACACCATAGCCGCTCCGATGAGTTGTGAGTAGTTTACCACAGACCTACGGGTCCATAGTTATTATCTAGATGGCTTCTTCTCTCTTTTTGGATCTCAATACAATGTTCTCCCCCTCTCTTGTGGAGATCTATTCGATGTAAACTCTTTTTGCGGTGTGTTTGTCGAGATCGATGAATTGTGGGTTTATGATCAAGTTTATCTATGAATAATATTTGAATCTTCTCTGAATTCTTTTATGTATGATTGAGTTATCTTTGCAAGTCTCTTTGAATTATTGGTTTGGTTTGGACTTCTTGCCATGGGAGAAGTGCTTAGCTTTGGGTTCAATCTTGCGGTGTCCTTACCCAGTGACAAAAAGGGTTGCAAGTCACGTATTGTATTGTTGCCATCGAGGATAAAAAGATGGGGTTTATATCATATTGCATGAGTATATCCCTCTACATCATGTCATCTTGCTTAAGGTGTTACTCTGTTCTTATGAACTTAATACTCTAGATGCAGGCAAGAGTCGGTCGATGTGTGGAGTAATAGTAGTAGATGCGGGCAGGAGTCGGTCTACTTGTCACTGACGTGATGCCTATATACATGGTCATGCCTAGATAATCTCATAATTATTCGCTTTTCTATCAATTGCTCGACAGTAATTTGTTCACCCACCGTAATACTTATGCTATCTTGGGAGAAGCCTCTAGTGAAACCTATGGCCCCCGGGTCTATCTCTTATCATATTTGCTTCCAGTCTACTTTTATTTGCATCTTTACTTTATTGCATCTATATTATAAAATACCAAAAATATATTTATTTTATCATACTATCTCTATCAGATCTCACTTTCGCAAGTGGCCGTGAAGGGATTGACAGCCCCTTTATTGCGTTGGTTGCGAGTTCTTTGTTTGTTTGTGTAGGTGCGTGGGATTTTTGAGGAGCCTCCTACTGGATTGATACCTTGGTTCTCAAAAATTGAGGGAAATAATTACGCTACTATTGCTGCATCACCCTTTTCTCTTCAAGGAAAACCAATGCAAGCTCAAGACGTAGCATGTCCCCGGCAGAACAGCTTTGTCGGAGCTCTAGATTGGTTCCGCCAAGGTTCCGCCTCGTGGCGGCGGAGTTTCGTCCCGTAAGCTTGCCCATGATTTTTTTCCAAGGTAAAAGCCCTCATATAGCATAAGATGGACACTGGAGGGCCACCAGGGGGCCCGGGAGACACGGGGTGTGCCCCCACCTTCCTGGCCAGGGTGTGGGCCCCCTGAGGTGTTTTTTCCACTCAATAATTCTTATTAATTCCAAAAATAAGTTTCGTTGAGTTTCAGGATTTTTGGAGCAGTGTAGAATAGGTTTCCAATGTTTGCTCCTTTTCCAGCCAGAATTCTAGGTGCTGGCATTCCCCCTCTTCTTGGTGAACCTTGTAAAATAAGAGAGAATAGCCATAAGTATTGAGATATAATGTGTAATAACAACCCATAATGCAATAAACATTGATATAAAAGCATGATGCAAAATGGACGTATCATAAGGCATTGAAATTCTTTTGCGAACTAATAAATTCTTTAACACTATTCTCAGATTCAGAGGGCATCTTATTATAATTTCCATAAGAATTTTTGTAGGAATTACCATAATTATTAGAGGAATTACTAGGAAACGGCCTAGGATTAAAATTACCTCTATACACGTTATTACCAAAATTGTTCCTACCAACAAAATTCACATCCATAGATTCATTATTGTTTTCAATCAAAGTAGACAAAGGCATATCATTAGGATCAATAGGAGCACACTTATTAGCAAACAATTTCATAAGATCATCCATCTTTCCACTCAAAACATTTATTTCTTCAATCGCATGCACTTTTTTACTAGTGGAAGATCTTTCGGCATGCCATTGAGAATAATTAACCATAATATTATCTAGGAGTTTAGTAGCTTCTCCTAAAGTTATTTCCATAAAAGTGCCTCCCACGGCCGAATCTAAAAAATTTCTAGAAGCAAAATTCAATCCGGCATAAAACTTTTGTATGCTCATCCACAAATTCAAACCATGAGTAGGGCAATTTCTAATCATCAATTTCATCCTCTCCCAAGATTGTGCATCAAGTTAATGCTCAATTTGCTTAAAATTCATAATATCGTTCCTAAGAGAGATGATCTTAGCGGGAGGAAAGTACTTGGAAATAAAAGCATCTTTACACTTATTCCATGAATCAATACTATTTTTAGGCAAAGATGAAAACCTAGTTTTAGCGCGATCCCTAAGCGAGAACGGAAATAACTTCAACTTAACAATATCATTATCCACATCTTTTTTCTTTTTCATATCGCACAAATCAACGAAATTATTAAGATGGGATGCGGCATCTTCATTAGGAAGGCCGGAAAATTGATCTTTCATAACAAGATTCAGCAAAGCAGTATTAATTTCACAAGATTCTGCATTAGTATCGGGAGCAATCGGAGTACTAACAAAATCATTATTATTGGTATTGCAAAAGTCACACAATTTGGTATTATCTTGAGCCATCATGACAAAGCAAGCAATCCAACAAACGAGCACACAAAAAACAAACAAAGAAGACGAACGGAAGAGAAGCGAAGAAAAGGTGAATCTTTTTGAAAATCATTTTAGAAGTGGGTGATGTCTACTACGCAACCTTCTTCTTGTAGACGTTGTTGGGCCTCCAAGTGCAGAGGTTTGTAGGACAGTAGCAAATTTCCCTCAGGTGAATGACCTAATGTTTATCAATCCGTAGGAGGCATAGGATGAAGATGGTCTCTCTCAAGCTACCCTGCAACCAAATAACAAAGAGTCTCTTGTGTCCCCAACACACCCAATACAACGGTAAATTGTATAGGTGCACTAGTTCGGCGAAGAGATGGTGATACAAGTGCAATATGGATAGTAGATATAGGTATTTGTAATCTGAAAAATATAAAAACATCAAGGTAACTAATAATAAAAGTGAATGTAAACGGTATTGCAATGATAGGAAACAAGGCATAGGGTTCATAATTTCACTAGTGCAAGTTCTCTCAACAATAATAACATAGATAGATCATATAACAATCCCTCAATAGGCAACAAAGAGTCACTCCAAAGCCACTAATAGCGGAGAACAAACGTAGAGATTATGGTAGGGTACGAAACTACCTCAAAGTTATTCTTTCGGATCGATCTATTTAAGAGTTCGTACTAGAACACCTTAAGACACAAATCAACCAAAACCCTAATGTCACCTAGATAATCAATTGTCACCTCAAGTATCCGTGGGCATGATTATACAATATGCGTCACACAATCTCAAATTCATCTATTCAACCAACACAAAGTACTTCAAAGAGTGCCCCAAAGTTTCTACTGGAGAGTCAAGACAAAAACGTGTGCCAACCCCTATGCATAGGTTCATGGGCGGAACCCGCAAGTTGATCACCAAAACATACATCAAGTGGATCATGTGATATCCCATTGACACCACAGATAAGCACGGCAAGACATACATCAAGTGTTCTCAAATCCTTAAAGACTCAATCCGATAAGATAACTTCAAAGGGAAAACTCAATTCATCACAAGAGAGTAGAGGGGGGAGAAACATCATAAGATCCAACTATAATAGCAAATCTCGCGATACATCAATATTGTGCCATAGAGAGAACACGAGAGAGAGAGAGAGAGAGAGAGAGAGAGAGAGATCAAACACATAGCTACTGGTACATACCCTCAGCCCCGAGGGTGAACTACTCCCTCCTCATCATGGAGAGCGCCGGGATGATGAAGATGGCCACCAGTGAGGGATCCCCCTCCGGCAGGGTGCCGGAACGGGCTCCCAAGAGGTTTTTGGTGGCTACAGAGGCTTGCGGCGGCGGAACTCCCGATCTATTGTCGTATTCGATGGTTTTAGGGTATATGGGAATATATAGGTGAAAGAAGTCGGTCGGGGGAGCCACGAGGGGCCCACAAGACAGGGGGCGCGCCCTCCTATCTCCTGGCCTCCTCGAAGCCTCCCTAGCTTGTACTCCAAGTCATTCGGATCATGTTTGTTCCGAAAATCATGCTCCCAAAGGTTTCATTCCGTTTGGACTCCGTTTGATATTCCTTTTCTTCGAAACACTGAAATAGGCAAAAAAACAGCGATACGGGCTTGGCCTCCGGTTAGTAGGTTAGTCCCAAAAATAATATAAAAGTGTATAATAAAGCCCGTAATCATTCAAAACAGATAATAAAATAGCATGAATGCTTCATAAATTATAGATGCGTTGATGACGTATCAGTGGGGGAGAGGAAAACGAGAGGCGAATGGTGAATAAGGTAATGCGAGGGATTAGAGTTTATGATGGGTACTTGGTATGTCTTGGCTTGGCGTAGATCTCCCCGGCAACGGCACTAGAAATCCTTCTTGCTACCTCTTGAGCTTGAGTTGGTTTTTCCCTTGAAGAGGAAAGGGTAATGCAGCAAAGTAGCATAAGTATTTGCCTCAGTTTTGAGAACCAAGGTATCAATCCAGTAGGAGAGAACGCGCAAGCCACCGAATACCTGCAGAAACAAACACCAACCTTGCACCCAACGCGATAAAGGGTTGTCAATCCGTTCACGGTTATTTGCAACGTGAGATTTGATAGAGATGGATAAACGGTAAAGTAATATTTTTGGTATTTTTGGTTTATGGAACGGAAAGTAAAAGATTGCAAAATAAGGGAACGGCGACAGAAATTGGCACGTTGATGGGAAACTAATATGTTGTATAATAGACCCGGGGCCATAGGTTTCACTAGAGGCTTCTCTCAAGATAGAAAATATTACGGTGGGTGAACAAATTACTGCCGAGCAATTGATAGAAAAGCGCAAAGTTATGATGATATCTAAGGCAATGATCATGAATATAGGCATCACATCCGTGTCAAGTAGACCGAAATGATTCGGCATCTACTACTATTACTACGCACATCGACCGCTATCCAGCATGCATCTAGAGTATTAAGCTCATAAAGAACGGAGTAACGCTTTAAGCAAGATGAAATGATGTAGAGGAATTAAATAAATCAATATGATGAAAACCCCATCTTTTTATCCTCGATGGCAATAATACAATACGTGCCTTGCTGCCCCTGCTGTCACTGGGAAAGGACACCGCAAGATTGAACCCAAACCTAAGCACTTCTCCCATTGCAAGAAAAACCAATCTAGTTGGCCAAACCAAATCGATAATTCGAAGAGACTTGCAAAGATATAAAATCATGCATATAAGAATTCAAAGGAGATTCAAATAATATGCATAGATAAGCTGACCATAAATCCACAATTCATCGGATCTCGGCAAACACACCGCAAAAGAGTATTACATCGAATAGATCTCCAAGAACATCGTGGATAACTTTGTGTTGAGAATAAAAGAGAGAGAAGAAGCCATCTAGCTACTAGCTATGGACCGATAGGTCTGAGGTAAACTACTCACGCTTCATCGGAGAGGCAATGGTGTTGATGTAGAAGCCCTCCATGATCGAATCGCCCTCCGGCAGGATGCCGGAAAAGGCCCCAAGATGGGATCTCATGGGTACAGAAGGTTGCGGCGGTGGAAAAGTGGTTTCATGGCTCCCCTGGATGTTTTGGGGGTATAAGAGTATATATAGGAAGAAGATCTAGGTCAGGAGGTCAACGAGGGGCCCACAAGGTTGGGGGCGCACCCTCCACCCTTGTGGCCGCCTCGTGGCTCTTCTGACTTGCAATCCAAGTCTACTAGGTGTCTTGTGGTCCAAGAAAAATCATCGCGAAATTTTATTCCGTTTGGACTTCGTTTGGTATTCCTTTTTTGCGAAACTCTAAAACAAGGAAAAAAAGAAACTGGCACTAGGCTCTAGGTTAATAGGTTAGCCCCAAAAATCATATAAAGTAGCATATTAATGCATATAAAACATCCAAAATAGATAATATAATAGCATGGAACAATCAAAAATTATGGATACGTTGGAATGTATCAAGTATTAAGTTCATGAAGAACAGAGTAACACTTTAAGTAGGATGACATGATGTAGAGGAATAAACTCAAGAAATATGATGTAAACCCCATCTTTTTATCCTCGATGGAAACAATACAATATGTGCCTCGCTGCCCCTACTGTCACTTGGAGAGGCCACCGCAAGATTAAACCAAAGCTAAGCACTTCTCCCATTGCAAGAAAAACCAATCTAGTTGGCCAAACCAAACCGATAGTCCGAAGAGAATTACAAAGATATCAAATCATGCATAAAATAATTCAGAGAAGATTCAAATAATATTCATAGATAAGCTGATCATAAATCCACAATTCATCGGATCTCGACAAACACACCGCAAAAGAAGATTACATCAGATAGATCTCCAAGAACATCGAGGAGAACATGGTATTGAGAATCAAAGAGAGAGAAGAAGCCATCTAGCAACAAGTTATGGACCCGTAGGTCTAAGGTAAACTACTCACGCTTCGGAAGGAAGGGCAATAAAGTTGATACAAAATCCCTCCGTGATCGAATCCCCCTCCGGCAAGATGCTGGAAAAGGCCCAAAGATGGGATCTCATGGGTACAGAAGGTTGCGGCGGTGGAAAAGTGGTTTCGTGGATACTTCTGGTGGTTTGGGAATATATTTGAATATATAGGAGGAAGGTCTAGGTCAGGGGGTGACCAAGGGGCCCACAAGGTAGGGGGACGCGCCCTACCCCCTGGGCGCGCCCTCCACCCTTGTGGCCACCTCGTGGCTCTTCTGACTTGCACTCCAAGTCCCCTGGGTGTTTTCTGGTCCAAGAAAAATCATTGTGAAGGTTTTATTTCGTTTGGACTCCGTTTGGTTTTCCTTCTCTGCGAAGCGCAAAAACAAGGAAAAAAACAGAACTGGCACTGGGCTCTGAGTTAATAAGTTAGTCCCAAAAATAATATAAAATAGCATATTAATGCATATAAGACATCCAAAACAGATAATATAATAGCATGGAACAATAAAATATTATAGATACGTTGGAGACGTATCAGTATGTACCATGGAGAAGTTGGAATACAGTAGATATTACACCAATATAAATTTAGAATGAGTTCACAACAATACCTAAAGTGGTGATTTGCTTTATTATACTAACAGATATTATGAGTTTTCTGTTGAGTTTTGTGTTGTGAAGTTTGCTAATTTTGGGTAAAGATTTGATGTACTATGGAATAATGAGTGGCAAGAGCCTAAGCTTGGGGATTCCCAAGGCACCCCAAGGTAATATTCAAGGACAACCAAGTATCTAAGCTTGGGGATACCCCGGATGGCATCCCCTCTTTCGTCTTGAATCCATCAGTAAATTTACTTAAGGCTATATTCTTATTCACCACATGATATGTGTTTTGCTTGGAGCGTCTTGTATGATATGAGTCTTTGCTTTTTAGTTTGCCACAATCATCCTTGTTGTACACACCTTTTGAGAGGGACACGTGTTAATCGTGAATTTATTATAATACAATATGTGCTTTCACTTATATCTTTTGAGCTAGGCAGTTTGTTCTAGTGCTTCACTTATATGTTTTTAGAGCACAGCGGTGGTTTTATTTTGTAGAAACTGTTGAACTCTCAGATTCACTTATATTATTTTGAGAGTCTTAAACAACATGGTAATTTGCTTAGATTATGAATTTGGTCCTAATATGATGGGGCATCCAAGAGGGATATGATAAAAACTTTCATATAAAGAGCATTGAATTATGAGAAGTTTGATTCCTTGCATTTGTTTTGAGATATAAAGATGGCGATATTAGAGTCATGCTAGCGAGTAATTATGGATTGGTAGATATACTTGTGTTAAGGTTTGTGATTCCCAAAGCATCACGTTTGGTGAACCGTTATGTGATGAAGTCGGAGCATGATTTATTTTTTGATTGTCTTATGAGTGGCGGTCGAGGCCGAGTGATGGTCTTTTCTTACCAATCTATCCCCCTAGGAGCATGCATATTAGTACTTTGTTTTGATGGCTAATAAACTTTTGCAATAAGTATGTGAGTTCTTTATGACTAATGATGAGTCCATGGATTATACACACTATACCCTTCCACCATTGCTAGCCTCTCTAGTGCCCCGCAACTTTCGCCGGTTCATTAAACCCACCATGTACCCTTCCTGAAAACAGCCACCATACCTACCTATTATGGCATTTCCATAGCCATTCGGAGATATATTGCCATGCAACTTCCATCGTTCCATTTTATGACACACATCATCATTGTTATATTGCTCTTATATGCGTGAGGCATTCATAAGAGTCATATCTTTGTTCTAGTATCGAGTTGTAATTTTGATTTGTAAGTAAATAAAAATATGATGATCATCATTATTAGAGCATTGTCCCATGCGAGGAAAGGATGATGGAAGATATGATTCTCTCACAAGTTGGGATGAGTCTCCGGACTTTAAAAAAATAAAAGAGGCCAAAGATCCCAAATAAAAAAAGAGGCCAAAGAGCCCAAACAAAAAAAGAGAGAGAAAAAGAGAGAAGGGACAATGCTACTATCCTTTTCCACACTTGTGCTTCGAAATAGCACCATGTTTTTCATGATAGAGAGTCTCCTATTTTATCACTTTCATATACTAGTGGGATTTTACATTATAGAACTTGGCTTGTATATTCCAATGATGGGTGAGGGAGTCCTGGACTAGGGGGTGTCCGGACAGCCGGACTATCATCGTCCGCCGGACTCCAAGACTACGAAGATACAAGATTGAAGACTCCGTCCCGTGTCCGGATGGGACTTTCCTTGGCGTGGAAGGCAAGCTTGGCAATACGGATATGTAGATCTCCTACCATTGTAACCGACTCCGTGTAACCCTAGCCTCCTCCGGTGTCTATATAAACCGGAGGGCTTTAGTCCGTAGGACACAATATACATTACAACAATCATACCATAGGCTAGCTTTAGGGTTTAGCCTCCTTGATCTCGTGGTAGATCCACTCTTGTACTACCCATATCATCAATATTAATCAAGCGGGGCGTGGGTTTTACCTCCATCAAGAGGGCCCAAACCAGGTAAAACATCGTGTCCCTTGTCTCCTGTTACCATCCGCCTAGACGCACAGTTCGGGACCCCCTACCCGAGATCCGCCGGATTTGACACCGACATTGGTGCTTTCATTGAGAGTTCCTTTGTGTCGTAACCGATAGGCTCGATGGCATCTTCAATCAACAACGCTGTCCAGGGTGAGACTTTTCTCCCTGGACATATCTTCGTATTCGGCGGCTTCGCACTGCAGGCTAACTCACTTGGCCATCTGGAGCAGATCGAAAGCTATGCCCCTGGCCATCAGGTCAGATTCGGAAGCCTAAACTTCACGACCGACGTCCGCGGGGACTTGATCTTCGACGGGCTCGAGCCAAAAGCCAAGCGCGCCCGCCTTGTTGCGATGGGCATGATCTAGCTCTGCCGCCGAGCGGTGCCTTGGTGGCGCTGACACGAATCCGCTCTGGCCCTTAGTCCGGAGCCGATCGCCCAGATCGAGGACCGGTGGATGGACACCACCTCGGGGGCTTCAACTTCCACGGCGATGGAGCCGAACACTAACCTTGTCCCTCGCGAAACTCGTGATTCCGAGGTGCCGGACTCCGGACCTCCCATGCCCCTACCAATCGAATCGGATTGGGTGCCGGTTATGGAATTCACCGCCGTGGACATCTTCCAATACTCGCCCTTTGGCGACATCCTAAATTCGCTAAAGCATCTCTCGCTATCGGGAGAGTCCTGGCCGGACTATGGCCAGGACGGTTGGGATACGGACGACGAAGAAATTCAGAGCCCACCCACCACCCACTTTGTAGCCACTGTCGATGATCTTACCGACATGCTAGACTACGACTCCGAAGACATCGATGCTATGGACGACGATGCCGGAGACGAACAGGAACCAGCGCCTACAGGGCACTGGAAGACCACCTCGTCATACGACATATACATGGTGGACACCCCAAAGGACGGGGATGGCGAAGAAGTAGCGAAGGCAGATTCCTTAAAGAAACAGCCCAAGCGCCGGCGTCAGCGGCGCCGCTCTAAATCCCGCCACAGCAAGAATGGAGATTCCGGCACAGAGATAATAATACCCGAGAGTGCAAGATAATCCCTCCAGCAAGACTCAGCGTGGGAGGACGCGAAGCAAGCCCCCGGAGAGGCGGCGCATTTAAGAGGTCGAGGATTATAACTATATACCTCCCTCCGAAGACGAGGCAAGCCTCAACGATGATGACTTCGTCGTGCCCGAGGATCCCGTTGAACAAGAGCATTTTAAACGCAGGCTTATCGCCACGGCAAATAGCCTAAAGAAAAAGCAACAGTAGCTCCAAGCTGATCAGGACCTGCTGGCCGATCGATGGACCGAGGTCCTCGCGTCAAGAGTTTAAACTCGAGCGCCCTCAAAAGCTACCCCAGACGCAAGTTGCTCCCCGATTAGAGGAGGAAGCATACATACCTTCATCACCAGCGCTGTCTGGCCGACCGACCACCCGTGGTCGCGACAGAGAGGCATCCAGACCCTCCACAAAGACCGTACCCCGGCATCGCTCCAAAAGTACGAAGCCAAGATGGAATGCGCCGGACTTGCGAGACGTATTGGAGGACAAAGCAAGGAAATCCAGATCCATCTACGGATCACGAGGGCGCCCCACGACCAGCAACGAATACCGTCGCGCCGGATACAATAACCCCGGCCGGGCCGAACACAGCCGGACTAGGGAGCTGCGTCGTGATATTGCTCAATATAGAGGCGCCGCACACCCGCTATGCTTCACTAACGAAGTAATGGATCATCAAATCCCCGAAGGGTTTAAACCCGTAAACATCGAATCCTACGACGGCACAACAGACCCCGCGGTTTGGATTGAAGATTATCTCCTTCACATCCATATGGCCCGGCGACGATCTCCATGCCATCAAGTACCTCCCCTCAAGCTTAAAGGACCAGCCCGGCATTGGCTTAACAGCTTGCCCGCAGAGTCAATTGGGTGTTGGGAAGACACGGAAGCCGCATTCCTCGACAATTTCGAGAACGCGTATATGCGGCCACCGACGCCGATGACCTAAGCCACATAATTCAGCAGCGGAGGAATCGCCGGACAATTCAGACACGGTTCGACAAAGAAAAAACCAAATCGTCGATTGTCCGGATGCGGAGGCCCTCGCAGCCTTCAAACATAACATCCGCGACGAGTGGCTAGCACGGCACAGGGACAGAAAAGCTGAAATCCATGGCAGCACTCACATCATTAATGACCGCTTTTGCGGAGAGGATAGCTGGCTAGCTCGCAGCAACAACCTCAATAAAAATTCGGCAGTCCGGATACTAAGGACCACAACGGCAGTCACGTCGAAACAAAACAAACGCCGCGTGCGGCGGCGATAAGGAGGATCGGCGGTCAATGCTGGATTCGAGGCTCTAAACCCGGTCGTGGAAGAAGCCATTCAAAAGAACTACTCCGGGTCCGTCCAACTTGGACCGAATACTCGACCGCTTATGCCAGATACATGGCACCCCCGAAAAGCCAGCCAATCACACCAACAGAGATTGTTGGGTGTTCAAGCAGGCAGGCAAGTTAATTGCCGAAAACAATGACAAGGGGCTAAACATCGACAACGAGGAGGAGACCCGACCGACGAACAATAGAGGACAGAAGGGTTTCCCCCCACAAGTGCGGACGGTGAACATGATTTACGCAACCCATATACCCAAGAGGGAGAGAAAGCGTGCACTAAGGGACGTCTATGCGATGCAACCAGTCGCCCCAAAGTTCAATCCATGGTCCTCTTGTCCGATCACTTTCGATCGAAGAGACCATCCAACCAGCATACGCCATGGCGGATTCGCCGCATTGGTTTTAGACCCAATCGTCGATGGATTTCACCTCACGAGAGTCCTAATGGACGGCGGTAGTAGCCTGAACCTGCTTTATCAGGATACAGTGCGCAAGATGGGCATAGACCCCTCAAGGATTAAACCTACAAAGACAACCTTTAAAGGTGTCATACCAGGTGTGGAAGCCAATTGTACAGGCTCAGTCATGCTGGAAGTGGTCTTCGGATCACCGGATAATTTCCGGAGCAAAGAGTTAATCTTCGACATAGTCCCATTTCGCAGCGGCTATCACGCTCTGCTCGGACGAACAGCGTTTGCAAAGTTCAACGCGGTGCCGCATTATGCATACCTCAAGCTCAAGATGCCAGGCCCTCGTGGAGTCATCACGGTCAACGGAAATCTGAACGCCCTCCGAGCGGAGGAACATACAATGACTCTCGGCGGAAATCTGAGCAGCCTTTTAAGGCAATTTTCGAGTCCGGCCGTTAAACGGCCGGATACAGAAAACGCGCCCGAAGGAATACCAACCAAGACAACCTGGCACGATCAGAGCACGTGTAGCAATGCGGCCCTAACCCCCGCCCTCGCATGATTGCAAGAACAACCCTCCGCGTACATCATTACGCTTTGGAGATACCATGGGCGCAGGGGAAGGGGCACGATCTCAATGGACCCAGAGTGCGGCTCGACCACACCAGGGGCTCGCAAGTGCGCCCCCCCTTTTTTTTAATTATTATTTTCCTTCTTTGTATACACAGGACTCCATTAAACAGAGGCCCTGTCCGGCGGTGAACCTGCCGAACTCACGATGCAACAGCCAGGGAAGAAAGAAGGCTGCGACGAACACTCAGGTGGTCTCAATTACGAGCATTAAATTCGATTATATACACCAAGTCCGCAGCTCATCCCTGGAGGGGGACATGTTTAAATAGTCCAAATCCCTTGCTTACCGCACTATTTGTATCAGTCCGCACTCATAGCAGACTTCCTTTAATAAATAATGCAGCACTTTTATTTGCAATTACATTACTATATATATATATATATATATATATATATATATATATATATATGTTCATTACAGGACATCTTGCACCCGTATATTTTGGTACAGTCTAATACACGAGGGCTTATGTTCCCCACATTATGGTGTGATAAGTCCGAACACTTTCATAAGTGCGGCACCCGAACTTATAGCATTATATGAATCGGCTCGAATCATGTCTTGGGTCAATAGTTGGGTTTGCGGCTCCCACGTTTTGGTGCCTTACGTTCCGTTCTGTCGGCTAAGGTGGCACTGGGAGAACCACTGCGATTGCGCCCCGGTTGAGCCGGGCAAGCGCCTCAGTGGAGAAAGCTAAAACTAACCGGCGTGATAAGGCGAGAGACTGGTCGCTGTTCGAGAGGTCTTTTCGAGTCCTTAAAGACTCACGCCGCTTCGAGCGAAGTTCCGGATAAATGTCCGACGAAGGCATGGATAGCGCCCCGGATTCGGTCTTCCGAATACCAGGGGCTCGCCGAAATTTAAAATTATAGAATTCTATGGCTAAGTGAGAGTGTTCAAGCATTATAAGTCCGGTTGCCTCGTTCGTTGTGTTGAGCGCCTCCCTAGATGGACCCAAAAATGGGAACAAGAGTGCTCAAGTTTATCCGAACACCCCAAACTTTCGCGGCTTGGGGCTGAAGCCAACGACTTGCCATCTCTCAGATTTTATAAAAGGCCGCACAGAAGGTAATATTTTAAATTAAACAAGCATTGCTTAATGCGCATATGAACAAAGTTTTCAGCGCACAGGATAATACATAGCGAGTTTACTCAAAAATTACATCTCTGGGGCATTCATCCGCAAAATCGCGGGCTCCCTTCAGGATAGTTTTATAATACATTTCGGGCGTACGATACTCCTTGCCCGATGGCGGCGGGTCCGTGAGAAGCTTCTCCGCATCCAGCCTGCCCCAGTGCACCTTTGTGCGGCAAGGGCCCGACGAGCACCTTCAATGCAGGCGGAGCGCTTGATGACCTCCACCTAGGGGCACGCATCCACCAGCCGCCACACGAGGACGAAGTAGCTCCCAGGCATGGCCTGTCCAGGCCACAGCCGGACTATAAGGCCCTTCATGGCCTCCTCAGCTACCTTGTGGAGTTCGACCAGCTGCTTCAACTGGTCGCTTGGGGGCACCGGATGGCCGGCCTCAGCATACTGAGACCAGAAGACCTTCTCTGTCGAGCTCCCCTCCTCGCCATGATAGAATGCGGCGGCATCGGACACACTACGTGGCAGATCTGCAATCGCCCCTGGAGAGCTCCGAATGCGGGTAAGTGTGAGGTAGTTTACATTAACATGCTTGCTTTGCATGAAAAATGCCTTACCCGCCGCTATCTTCTTTACATCTTCAACCTCCTGAAGGGCCTTACGGGCCTCGGCCTTGCCGGACATGGCACTTTCGAGAGCCGAGGCAAGCTCGGACTCGCGAGTCTTGGAGTCACGCTCCGAGCTCTCATGCTTCTCCATGAGAGCCTGGAGCTCTTGCCGTACTTCCGCCACCCGTGCCTCCTACTTTTCTCGCTCTGCTGTTCATGGCCGCCTTTGCGTTCGCCGCGGACACAGCCTCCTTCAGGCTGCCACCTCGTTCGTGGCCCTGCAATACCCATATTATCCTTGTTAATTTTATTGCAACCAAAATCCTTTTCTGTAAGGTAACTATTCAAAGTGGTGTTACTCACCTTCTTTGTCCTCGAGCTGCTTCTTGGCATGGCGAGCTCTTGCTCGGACCGCTCGAGATCTGTTTCAACGCACCGACCTCCGATCGGTCTGGGAGAGGTCAGCAAGCGCAGCCTGCAAACCCATATTGACATATTTTAAGCAACCCTGCGTATATCTTATTAGATCCTCAGTCCGGCTTTTCTTTCCGAACACCGAACTGAGCATCAGGGGCTACTATCTATGCGGTATTACATTACATAATTATAACTTCTTACCTCAAAGCCTGTTAGAAGGCTGCTGCAGGCTTCGGTCAGCCCGCTCTTGGCGAGCTGAACCTTCTGAATCACCGCACTCATGATAGTGCGGTGTTCTTCCTCGATGGAAGCACCTTTAAGCGCCTCCAACAAGTTGTCCGGTGCCACCGGTTGGACGGAGGCCACTGGTGTCACGGTCTTGCCCTTCTTTCGAAAGGGCCGCCTGCCGGACTCTGGAACCACTGCAGGTTCGGCGAGAGTCCGGCCAAGTCCGGAGGCTGCTGGCGGCGCCTCGGAGCCTCCTCTGATGGGTCCCTCTCGGGATCCCACCTCGGCGTCCTCATCGGGCGGGGTAGAAGCGGTCGGAAGTGAATCCACATCCGGCGGGGCTAACGACCGCTTCGATGAAGCGGGGAGATCATCATCAGCCGGACTGCGGACAATATGCGGCATTAGTAGGACGCTATGTGACACGAAAGAAATTGCATATCAGGGATCTGGATACTTACGATCTCGCCGGAGGCCTGGCCCATGAAGGCCACTCCTCCTCGCCAACATTGGTGTTGGCGGAGCTGTCCGGGGGGATAGTTTTCCCCCTCTTGGACCCTTCGGCCTCCCCTATTGGGGAAGCCTTCCTCTTCCTCTCTCCCTCCTCCGGGAGAGAGTCTTCTTCCTCCTCCTCGTCTTCGGGGGAGGAGTCTGCCTCGTCGTCGGACGCTTGATTGCGGGAACTCTTTCGAGTCCCCGCGGCCACCTTCTTGGCCTTCTTCTCCGGCACCACGTGCGGTGTCGGAACCAGCAGCCCTGCTAGACGGGCGTTCACTGGGTCTTCTGGCATGGGAGTCGGACAGATGAGCTGCACGGCCTTCTCCATCCATTCCTGCCAAAGGAAAAGAGAGATTGAGACCTTCTTAGAATCAATCTATTTACCACAAGTGTCCCGTAAAGGGGTTGAATCACTTACCTCGTCGGTTTGGATGTTTGCGGCGAAATCCGCGATCTTCCGTCGCGGATGCGGGGAACCGGCACCCTTAAACAGCACCCTCCAGCGCCTTCATACGTCGTGTCGAAGAGCCCGCTTAGCGCTGGTGCTGTTCGGATTGAACTCCCAGATTGAATGCCCGTTCTTGGCATGGGAGAATCTGGCGGATGAGCATGACTTGGACCACGTCGGCGAGCCGAGCTTATTGCTCACCGGCTTCGGATCTGGGCTCGAGTCCGTCGACTCGCCGGATTGCCCCACAGCAAGCCCTTCTCTTTCCGGAGGTGAGTTGCGTGGGGATGCAGATCTGAACTCGGGGCCGCCGCCCACGTGGGTCGCGTGGCTCGGTGATGTAGAACCACCCGATTGCCACCCCTTAACGGAGTCCACGAAGGCCCCTTCGAGTTAAAGGGCGTTGGGCAACTTGCCCAACATGGCGCCTCCGCAATCCGCTTGCGTGCCCTTCACAACCTTCGCAGCGTTGAAGGTCTTGAGCCACAGAGGCGAAGTGGGGCGGATGCAGAGGAAGGCCTCACACACGACGATAAACGCCGAGATGTTGAGGATGAAGTTCGGCGCCAGATCGTGGAAATCCAGGCCGTAATAAAACATGAACCCCCGGACGAAAGGGTGCAGTGGAAAGCCCAGTCCACGGAGGAAGTGGGGAAGGAAAACAACCCTCTCATGGGGCCCGGGGGTAGGGATGAGCTGCCCCTCGTCGGGCAGCCGATGCGCGATATCGCCGGAAAGGTATCCGGCGTTGCGCAGCTTGGTGATGTGCTCCTCCTTAACGGTGGAGGCCAACCATTTGCCTCCCGCTCCGGACATGATCGGAGAAGGTCGGCGAGATCTTGAGCTTAGGCGTTGGAGCTTGAGTCGCGGAGATGGATATGCAAAGGAGGAAGAAGGCGTGGGTGAGAAGGTAAATCCTTATCCCTTATATATAGGGGGACGAAGACTATCGCCCCCACCGGCTGGTAAAACTCGCTTATCTCCCAAGCGCCACCATCAATGGCGCGGTTGGGTTACCACGTCCGTATTGATGAGAATCCGGAATAAGGGGAACACGATCTCGCTTCGACAAGACGTGCCGAGGAAACCGCTTCGCTAAACGTGCTGAGGTGGTATAATAAAAAACGATTCAAGTAAAAGCCTGGTAGCGGTGTGTTGTCATGCCGCATAATACGTCAGCAGATTGGACTTGTATACATTTTATTCTCTCTACGGTGGAATGTGGAATTTATTTTGCGAGCGGACACTATCACGGGTTCATGATCTTCTCTGGATTATTCAAGGAGGAAGCCGCCTTGCAATGCCGAACATTATGCGCTACGGACTTATCGTCATTGAAGCTTTGGTTCGTGGGCTCTTGAGGAGTCTGGACTAGGGGTGTCCGGACAGCGGACTATCATCGTCCGTCGGACTCCAAGACTACGAAGATACAAGATTGAAGACTCCGTCCGTGTCCGGATGGGACTTTCCTTGGCGTGGAAGGCAAGCTTGGCAATACGGATATGTAGATCTCCTACCATTGTAACCGACTCCGTGTAACCCTAGCCTCCTCCGGTGTCTATATAAACCGGAGGGCTTTAGTCCGTAGGACACAACATACATTACAACAATCATACCATAGGCTAGCTTTAGGGTTTAGCCTCCTTGATCTCGTGGTAGATCCACTCTTGTACTACCCATATCATCAATATTAATCAAGCAGGACGTAGGGTTTTACCTCCATCAAGAGGGCCCGAACCTGGGTAAAACATCGTGTCCCTTGTCTCCTGTTACCATCTGCCTAGACGCACAGTTCGGTACCCCCTACCCGAGATCCGCCGGTTTTGACACCGACAATGGGCTTCCTCAAATTTCCCTGGGTCTTCATGAGCAAGCAAGTTGGATGCACACCCACTTAGTTTTCTTTTGAGCTTTCATACACTTATAGCTCTAGTGCATCCGTTGCATGGAAATCCCTACTCACTTGCATCGACATCAATTGATGGGTATCTCCATAGCTCATTAGTTTGCCTAGTTGATGTGAGGCTTTCTCCTCCTTTTTGTCTTCTCCACAACCACCATATTCTATTCCAACTAAAGTGCTATGTCCATGGCTCACGCTCATGTATTGCGTGAAAATTCAAAAAAGTTTGAGAACACCAAAAGTATGAAACAATTGTTTGGCTTGTCATCGGGGTTGTGCATGATAAGATACTTTGTGTGATGGAGATGGAGCATAGCCAAACTATATGATTTTGTAGGGATAACTTTCTTTGGCCATGATATTTTGAGAAGACATGATTTATTTATTAGTATGCTTAAGTATTGTTGTTTTTATGTCAATATTAAACTTTTGTTTTGAATTTTATGGATCAGAATATTCATGCCACAATAAGAAGAATTACGGGGGTAAATATGTTAGGTAGCATTCCACATCAAAAATTCTGTTTTTATCATTTAACTACTCGAGGATGAGCATGAATTAAGCTTGGGGAAGCCTGATACTTCTCCAACATGTCTATAATTATTGATTGTTCCAGGCTATTATATTATATGTTTTGGATGTTTTATATGCATTTATATGCTATTTTATATTATTTTTGGGACTAACCTATTAACCTAGAGCCCAGTGCCAGTTTTTGTCTTTTTCCTTGTTTTTGACTTTTATAGAAAAGGAATATCAAACGGAGTCCAAACGGAATAAAACTTTACGGTGATTTTTCTTGGACCAAAAGAAACCCACGAGACTTGGAGAGGAGGCCAAAAGACCTACAAGGCAGTCACAAGCCGTGGGGGCGCGCCCTAGGGGGCGCCCCTGTCTTGTGGGCCCCTCGTAGCCCGTCCAGCCCTAATCTTTGCACTATAATCCTCAAATATTCCTCCTATACCATAGGGCACACCAAAAATACTTTTTTGCCGCCGCAAGGTTATGTTCCCGTGAGATCCCATCTTGGGGCCTTTTCTGGTACTCTGCCGGAGGGGGATTCGATCATGGAGGGCCTCTACATCAACCTTGCTGCCCTTTCGATGAAGCGTTGCTAGTTTACCATGGACCTAAGGGTCCATTGACAGAAGGGGCAGTGAGGCACGTATTGTATTGTTGCCATTAAGGATAAAACGATGGGTTTATATCATATTGCTTGAGTTTATCCCTCTACATCATGTCATCTTGCTTAAGGCGTTACTCTGTTCTTATGAACTTAATACTCTAGATGCAGGCAGTAGTCGGTCGATGTGTGGAGTAATAGTACTAGATGTAGAATCGTTTCGGTCTACTTGTCACGGACGTGATGCCTATATTCATGATCATTGCCTTAGATATTTTCATAACTTTGCGCTTTTCTATAATTGCTCAACAGTAATTCGTTTACCCACCTTATGCTTTCTGAGAGAGAGAGAAGCCTCTAGTGAAACCTATAGCCCTCTGGTCTATTTTCCATCATATTATTTTCATATCTATAAAAATAAAAATCCAAAAATACCTTGCTGCAATTTATTTATACTTACTTTATTTTGTTATTTACTTATCTTTTAAACCTATCTCTATTAGATCTCACTCTTGTAAGTGACCGTGAAGGGATTGACAACCCCTTTTTCGCGTTGTGTGCAAGTATTTGTTAGTTTGTGCAGGTGCATATATCTGGGACTTGCTTGTGCTTCCTACTAGATATACCTTGGTTCTTAATTGAGGGAAATACTTGTCTCTACTTTCTGCATCACCCTTTCCTCTTCAAGGGAAAAATCAACGCAAGCTGAAGAAGTAGCATCACCTTGCTTTTGTTGCAATAAATTATAGCCCCTGGAGTGTTCAAAAAGGGTCTACCAAGGATAATTGACATGTTGTCGTCCTCGGGCATATCAAGTATAATAAAGTCTGTTAAGATAGTAACATTTGCAACTACAACAGTCACATCCTCATAAACACCGATAGGTATGGCAGTTGATTTGTCAGCCATTTGCAATGATATTTCAGTAGGTGTGAGTTTATTCAAATCAAGTCTTTTATATAAAGAAAAAGGCATAACACTAAAATCGGCTGCTAAATCACATAAAGCGGTTTTGACATAATTTCTTTTAATGTAGCATGCTACAGTTGGTATTCCTCGATCTCTTAGGTACTCTATCCTTAAAAGAATAATTTGCAAGCATGGTGGAGATTTCAGCTTCAGGTATTTTTCTTTTATTAGTGATAATATCTTTCATATATTTAGCATAAGGGGCCATCTTTAAAATATCAGTCAAACGAGTATGAA
This sequence comes from Aegilops speltoides, assembly GCA_021437245.1. Classification (NCBI taxonomy): domain Eukaryota; kingdom Viridiplantae; phylum Streptophyta; class Magnoliopsida; order Poales; family Poaceae; genus Aegilops; species Aegilops speltoides. The sequence continues at coordinate 181,712,297 of CM038146.1, forward strand.
AAAGACTTGCCTAAGCATTTCAGCAAAGAATTCAAATTCTTCCTCATCCTTTTTCTTAGATGGTTTAGGTGGAAAGGGCATGGGTTTATGAACCCATGGCTCTCTTTCTTACCATGTTTTCTAGCAACAAATTCCCTCTTATCATAACATTTATTTTTAGAAGGTGGGTTATCAAGATCAGCAACAGGTTCTATTTCAACATCATTCTCTGGTTGAGCATCTACATGAACATCATCATTGTCATTATCATTATCACTATCACCAGGTGAAAATGTTCATTACTAGATTGTGTTTCAGCATCATAAATAGAAACATAATTATCATCCTCTGAAGGTTTTTCTACTTGAGGTTCACTAGAAGTATGCAAAGTCCTATCATTTTCCTTTTTCCTTTTCTTTTTAGAAGGACTAGGTGCATCAACATTAATTTTTTGAGAATTCTGTTCAATTCTTTTAGGGTGACCTTCAGGATAAAGTGGCTCATGAGTCATTTTACCTCCTCTAGTCATTACTCTAACAACATGATCATTCATATTATTATTCATTTAATTGAGCAATTCACCTTGAGATTTAGCAACTTGTTTTATATGTGTTTAAACCATAGATGCATGTTTACTAACGCCTTTGACATCATTAACCATTCTAAACAACAAGTCACTCAAGCGATCAATCAGGTAAGCATTTTGTTTCAATTGTTTCATAACATTTGCATTGAAATGATCTTGCTTAATAATGTAATTATCAAATTCATACAAGCATTGGCTAGGATTTATTGTAGGGGATCTCACCTTCATCAAACTTTATAAAAGAATTTACCTCTACCACCTGTGGTGGTGTGTCAAGACCATGTATTTCTTCAATAGGTGGCAAATTCTTAATACCTTCAGTTTCTTTCATACATTTCTTTGCTTCTTGCATATCTTTAGGACTGAGAAATAAAATACCCCTCTTCTTTGGAGTGGGCTTAGGCGGTGGTTCTGGAAGTGTCCAATCATCATAATTCTTCAATATATTATTCAATAGTTCCTCAGCTTGTTCAATAGTTCGTTCCCTCAAAACACAACCAGCACAACTATCTAGGTAGTCCCTAGAAGCATCAGTTAGTCCATTATAGAAGATATAGAGTATTTCATTTTTCTTAAGAGGATGATCAGGCAAAACATTAAGTAATTGGAGAAGCCTCCCCCCAAGCTTGTCGTAGACTCTGTTCTTCAATTTGCACAAAGTTAAATATTTCCTGTAAGGTAGCTTGTTTCTTATGAGCAGGAAAATATTTTTCAAAGAAGTAATAGATCATATCCTAGGGACTACGCACACAACCAGGAGCAAGAGTATTGTTCCATATCTTAGCATCACCCTTTAACGAGAAAGGAAATTACTTGAGAATATAGTAATAGCAAATTTTTTTCATCATGAGCAAAGAGGGTGGCTATATCATTTAATTTAGTAAGATGTGCCGCAACAGTTTTAGTTTCATAGCCATGGAAAGGATCGGATTCAACCAAAGTAATTAACTCTGGGTCGACAGAGAATTCATAATCCTTATCGGTAATAAAGATAGGTGAAGTAGCAAACTTAGGATCACATTTCATTCTAGCATTCAAAGATTTTTCTTTCAACTTGCATAGTAATTTCTGAAGATCATCTCCATCCTTACAGGCAAGAAAGTCCCTAGATACCTCTCCATCCATAGCATAACCCTCAGGTATCTCAGGCAAGTCATATCTAGGAGAGATAGGTCTAATAGGTGTTTCATAATGTTTAGTTTCAATAACTTCACTAGTTTTAGTAATTGATCAGTTTAAGCATTACCAGTTTCTTTAGCTCTAGCAAGTTGTTCATCAAGAAATTCACCTAGTGGCACAGTCTTACCAAGCAAAGTACCAGAAGTATCAATAGCATCATTCATAACAGAAGTAGCATCATCAATTACTTGCGACATATTATAATTAATAGCAGGTGGTGGTGTTGCAAGTTTACTCAAAACAGAAGGTGAATCAAGTGCAGAGCTAGATAACAGTTCCTTACCTCCCCTCATTTTAGAGGGAACGATCTTGGTTCTATCATCCTTCAAATTCTTCATAGTGATCAACAGATATAAATCCCAAATATAACTATGCTCCTTGGTAACAGTGCTAGAAAAAGGTCCTGATAACCCCCAAGTATAGGGGATCGCAACAATTTTCGAGGGTAGAGTATTCAACCCAAATTTATTGATTCGATACAAGGGGAGCCAAAGAATACTTGTAAGTATTACCAGTTGAGTTGTCAATTCAACCACACATGGAGACTAAATATCTGCAGCAAAGTGATCAGTAGCAAAGTAGTATGGTAATTTAATAGTAGTAGTAACGATAGCAATGGTAACAGTAACAACAGTAACAATAGTTTGTAGAAGTTTTAACAGTAGTAACAACAGTAGGGACTTAGCAATAACAATATGTGAAACCTCGTAGGCATTGGATCGGTGATAACATTGGATAATATTCATCATATAACAGTCATAACCTAGGGCGACACATAACTAGCTCCAATTCATCAATATAATGTAGGCATGTATTCCGTAATTAGTCATACATGCTTATGGAAAAGAACTTGCATGACATCTTTTGTCCTACCCTCCTGTGGTAGTGGGGTCCATAAAGAAACTAAGAGATATTAAGGCTTCCTTTTAATAGAGAACCGGAACAAAGCATTAACACATAGTGAATACATGAACTCCTCAAACTACTATAATCACCGGAAAGAATCCCAATTATTGTCACCTTGGGGTATGTGGATCATAACATGTTGCATGTGCATATAACTTGCAAGATCGGATCAAGAACACAAATATATTGGTGAAAACATAAACGATTCAGATCTGAAATCATGGCACTCGGGCCCTAGTGTCAAGCATTAAGCAAAGCAAAGTCATAGCAACATCAATCTCAGAGCATAGTGGATACTAGGGATGAAGCCCTAACAAAACTAACTCGATTACATGATCAATCTCATCCAACGCATCATCGTCCAGCAATTCTACGAATGAATTACTCACTCCCGGTGGTGAGAATCATGAAATTGGTGACGGAGGATGGTTGATGATGACGAAGACGAAAGATCCTCCTCTCTAGAGCCCCAAACGGACTCCAGATCTGGCCTGACGATGAAGAACAGGAGGTGGCGGCGACTCCGTATCGTAAAACGCGATGAAACTTCCTCTTTGATTTTTTTTCTTGGGAAATAGGAATTTATAGAGTTGGAGTTAGGGTCAGCGGAGCCTCGAGGGGCCCATTACCCACCAGGGTGTGCCAGAGGGGGGGTGGCGCGCCCTGGTGCCTAATGGGAAGCAGCCCCCCCTCCAGTGGGTCTTTGCTCCAATATTTTTCTTTTATTCCAAAATAATTCTCCAAAAAGTTTCATCCAATTCCTAGAACTTTTATTTCTACACAAAAACAACACCATGATAGTTCTGCTAAAAACAACGTTAGTCTGGGTTAGTTTCATTCAAGTCATACAAATTCGAGTCTAAAACAAGAGCAAAAGTGTTTGGAAAAGTAGATACGACAGAGACATATCAAGCACCTTCATGGACCTTGGCGAGAAACTGTTCTGTCGTCCTATTCTTCCATCCTGGAGGACCAGACACAATGTCCTGCGGCTTGATCTTCAGATAATGTGCCATTACTGACGCATACGCCTGCTCAACACCCTCCAAGCAGGCCAACCGCTTCAAGTTCTCCACCTGGGGGCTGGCATCTTGCAGCCTTTGCACCATGTCAAAGAAGTTGGTCGACATCGGCCTGGACGGTTAGTGGTTGACGCAGAGGTCTTCCATCACTAGCCGTGCCGCATAGAACAGTTCCGCCAGCTGCCTTATCTGATTGTTTAGAAGCGGCGGGTGCTTAGGCACCTAGAACTTGGCCCAGAACGCCTTCTCCACAGAATCATTGGGATGGGCGATGTAGTAGGAGCCGACATCTGAAGCACTCCACGCTAGGTCCCTAAAGGCCTCTGAAGAACGTTAGATTTGTGTAAGATGGGCAAATCTGCTGTCACCAAAAATGTAGTGAAGCAGGTAGGGCTTACCAGAGGCGACCTGCTTCACTTCTTGAAGCAGTTCGTGAACCGCCCGGACCTAGGTCATGGCCTCCTTACAAGCCAAGCTCGTTGTTGCGAGCTCGGATACTAGTTTGTTCTTTTCTTCCTAAAGGGTGTCACACTTAGTTGAAATCCCTTCAGGTCTTCTTCGACCTCCGTGACCCGGGCCGCATGTTGCCTGCCGACCTCTTTTTCCTTGGGCAACTCTTCGCTGGCCTGCTTCACCGCAGCCCTTTGGTGCTCGGCTTTCTGCCGAGCATTTTGCAGTTCAGACCGAGGCCTTTCGAGCTCCGCGGAGGAAGCTGCAGATACATTCACATATGATTTATAGCTCAAATCAGCCATGTCATAAGTCAAGTACAATTTTTAAAAAATGCTAAAGCTTTTTGGTATTTACCTTGAGCTTCCTCCATCTGCTTCTTGAGCAAATCTGCGTCCTTCTCGGACCGATCTAGCTTATGGTTTAGTTCTTCCAACTCTTTCGCGTTGGATACTGAAACCGAGGCCGAAACCTAGAAAAGACATTTTTAGCTTCCTCGGACGATATCGATCCCCTAGTTAGCTTTTTCCATCTGATCAGAGTCTCGGGGGCTACTATGTATTCACTCTTATCCCTTTTAGTTTCTCACTACGACCCCCGAGTAAGATCTTTGTATCTCGAGGGCTACTATGATCTTCGTCCAGTTACTTTATTTATCCAAATCATGGAATCGACTCGATCATTAGATTATAAGTTCATTAAGGGCTAATGGATATATCTAGTGCTAACAGCTCTATTCATGGAGGAAAATTTTAAAAGATAATCAAAGGTTACTTCCCGTGAAGGCCTCCTTTATACCGGCCTCCGCGGACCGGTAATTTTGTAGTGCCGCACCTAGAAGGACACGGTGCTCGACAATGATGGAGGAGCCCGTCATGGACGCCTCCATCTCTTCAGTCCACCCCATGGGCGCCTCCCCTTCTGCAGGCGGGGATGGACGGGCCACCTCGGCTCTCTCCATCATAGGAGGAACTGCTGCCATGGTAGGCTGTCGAGGTGGCTCTGGGTCGATGAGGGCTGAAGTTGCCGGCTGCCACATCATTTCACCTTTCGTGGAGAAAGGGTTCTTCCCCAACGGGTCCTTGGAGGCCAAGGCCGAGGCCACGGCCATGGAGACATCGGCACCGCCCCCCGTAGTCGGCACGGGTGTAGCTTGCTGAGAGGTCGCCTCCCCCAGCCCGTCATGGGCAAGAGGGAAGGGGGGACATTTTCCTTCGATGTGCTGGGTGGAGGGAGCCCTCTCGACGACTTCTTGTCGCTGATGTGGGAGCGCTGTGGGCTGCGAAAGACAAATAATCGACCAGATTTGTGAGAAGAAGGGACTAGAACGTGTACAACTCGTGCGAAAATAAGGTGTACCTCCTCGGCGGTGGTCTCGGCCTACGCGACTCGATGAGGTCATTCTCTGATTCGGAGGAGACGACCTTTGCTGCAGCAGGGGCCTTGCGGGGCACAACGTCGGTGGCCTTCACAAGGCGCCTTCGGGTTCGGGGGGCGTTGCCCCCCGCGACGTCTTTGGACGTCACCCTTTTTCTCTTCGAGGAAGGGGTACCTTCTTCCCCCTCCTCCCCATCTCCCTCTCTTTCCTCCTCGTCGGAGGAGAGAGCTTGAATGTCCTTGGACCTAGCATCCGAGGGATCTCGGATCCGAAGAACTCCCCTATTCTTCCCCGATTCCTTCTTGGTCTTGGTTGGGGCATTGAGAAGAACTTTCCTGCTAGACCGAAGACATTATCCAAAGAAGACCATCATTCTCAGCTTCGAAGACAAGTTCGGGGTCTACTGACGGTGTCCTGGATTAGGGGGTCCCGGCCTAGCCAGTCTAGTCCATGGGCCGGACTACCAGCTCGTAGAGGAGGAGGGATTCCGGAGGTGTCTAACCTGCTACTTCAAGTATATTTGTTAGATTCGGCATGTAACCCCTAGATGGAAACCGACTATGTGTAACCCTAGATACCCATGGTTCCTATATAAGCCGGAGGGTTTAGTCCATAGAGACATTCATTCATTCATCGTCATCGCCATTACCCCTAGAGTTTAGACCACAACTGATGGTCTCGAGGTAGATCTACTCTATACTTTGGTACATCCATAATATAAGCAAGAGCGGGACGTAGGGTTTTACCTCCTTAAAGAGGGCCCGAACCTGGGTAAAAAGCATCGTGTCCCTTGTCTATTGTAACCCATCGATCCGATCTCACAGCTCGGGGCCCCCTACCCAGGTCTACCGGTTCTGTCACCCACATGATGCCTTAATTTAGTCGCTTTGACTATGGTTATTTTCCGGTGTACGCACTTGCTACGTATGTGGTCTATGCTACAACAACCGGAGTAAGTTCAAGGCGTGTGTACGCGTTCGGAGCATGTGGCTACGGAGGTTTTTTTCCCAACATGGATGGCAACATGACCTATGGATTGACCCACCACCTCCTTCGACATAGGTATAGTGTCGGTCTATAGGACTCTACTGTTGCTGATTTGTCGGTTTTATTTCTTGAGTTTTCATCAGACTTTGAATTTGGCTATGTGCATCTTAGTTATGTAGAGACCGGGTGTTACTCATAATGCTTTGTATCCGCTTGATGCTACATTTGAGATAATAAAATTGCTCTTTATTGAAAAAGGAAAATCCACGAACATTCTGAAACAAGCACATGATGAGGTTTGGGAACCGAACTCATAATTGCAACTAGTTAAAATTTGAAATCGACAACTTTGTGACCTAGTCCCGACATTGTGGCTTGCTTGGGGCATCCGACTTTAGATGTTAGGCTTTGGTGCAATGTCTGTTTGGTATTCGGCTCGGACATTTGGCACCCCTTCATCAAGGGGATAGGAGTAGCGACATGTGTGTTGCCAAGATGATGGCTTCAGGCTTAATGATGTATCATTTTGTAAGGTCTTGGTGAATAATGAATAAAATGATTGCATGCATCGTCCAGATGCAGAGGCCGAGGGTATATCCTCCTTTTCTAAAAAAATAGAAATGGGCAACTTGAATTGTATGGTTGTAGTTTGCAAAACACCTCGTTTCAATAACTGAGGTCCCAACTGGAATAAAGGGGTTTCACATGAATTTCATAGGAATGTAATCCTATATAAAGTTTTCGCATGATGCCATTTAGATCTTAGAATAAGCTTAGGGGAAAAAATCATTCCTTTCGTAAGCATTTTGGAGGATTTTAAACAATTAGTCACTCCGTCCCACAATATAAGACGTTTTTGCAAGCTATGCGATAAAAAAGGAGGATTCTAAATAATTGTTCAAATATCATATTTTCACTCATTTTGAGAAGTCCAATACAACCGGTCTCATCTCTTCTTCTCTTTATTCTGATGAAGAAACAATTACATGCAAAATTACCGTGCAAAATAAAATACTCTTGAGCATTCAAACGAGTACAGCAATTCATATTGTTTTCCTATTTTTTGTTTTTCGTATCTGCGTTCCAAACGGGGACTGAAACGGTAGAACTTCAGCTAGCTGCTATTCACAGCGGATTGCCACAACCAGCGACGTGGATATGTGGCGGGCTGGCGGCTCGATCGCCCACGGCCGGCAGCCGCAGAATCTTACGGTCGCCGCTGGATAAGTTATGGTAATTCGCAAATCCACAAGAGAGCGATCGGTTTCCATGAATAAACAACGATTGCCCGGCACCTGTGTATCCGAAGCAAACAGCTCTTCCGTGCCGTCGTTTCCTGACCGTCAGTATACTGTCTGTCCGGACAACCTCTGCTGCTGACTGCAGCGGAGATCGCCATGCGAGAGGTTTCAATAGCCACGCTCTCAGATCAAAATAAATAAATAGCCACGCTCTTCGTAGCCGGCCGGTCGGATCCCGGCGACGGCGACCGGCGGCCTGGCACGAAACTGGGGACGGAGGAATTACAGTGTACTGCCGCACGCCACCGGGCCGAGAAGGCGACGTCTCCATCCTGACCAATTTTTTGAAGGCAAGTTGTTTCCGGATATGATACGGGATCAGCATGGCGAGGCGAGCGCCGTTCGGAAAACCCTCTCTCGCATTCCCGCGCAACCCCCCTGGTTTGTACAATAAATTTAAAAAATGCTGCTTTGTCCGGTATAAAGCTCGCCATCCCGCCGCGTCCCCAAACAACTCAGCTCAGCCACAACCCCCACAATTCACTGCTCGATTCTCGTTGCGTAGTAGGGTTCCAAACCAGAGAGCAAGAAGCGGATTGTTATCGGTTCTTTTCGTTTGAAGGAGTGAGCGAATTAAGGTTGTGCATCGGTCGAGGTTGATCGACGATGGGTGACCTGATTCCGGGGCTCCCGGAGGAGGTGGCGCGGGAATGCCTGCTCCGGGTGGGGTTCCGTCAGCTCCCAGCAGCGCGCCGCACCTCGCGGCAGTGGAAGGCGGAGGTGGAATCGCCGCTCTACGGCCGCCTCCGCCGGGCCAACGGCCATGCCCGCCCGATCCTCGCCCTCGCCCAGGCCCTTCCCCCGCTCGCCGCCTCGGGCCCGGCCCACAAGTACGCTGCGTCCGCCGCCCTCTCCAACTCCTACCGGCTCGTGCTCCACGACCCGGCCGACGGAGGGTGGGCCACGCTGCCCCCGCTCCCAGGCGGCCGGGGGCTCCCGCTCTTCTGCCAGCTCGCCGCCGTGGCTTGTGGCGAGAGGAGGAAGCTGGTGGTGGTGGGCGGCTGGGACCCTGAGACGTGGGCGCCGACGGACACGGTGCACGTGTACGACTTCCTGGAGGGCGCGTGGCGGAGCGGCGCGCCGATGCCTGGGCCGCGTCGGTCCTTCTTCGCGTGCGCGGCGGCCGGAGGAAGGGTGTTCGTCGCAGGCGGACACGACGAGGAGAAGAACGCGCTGCGGTCGGCGGCGGCATACGACGCCGAGGCCGACGCGTGGGCGGCGCTGCCCGACATGGCGCTGGAGCGGGACGAGCCAAGTGGGATCTGCGTCGGCGCCAGGTTCGTCGTGGTTGGCGGGTACCCGACGGAGGCGCAGGGCCGGTTCACCGGCACCGGCGAGGCATTCGACACAGACGCCTGGGCGTGGGATCCAGTGCTGGACAGGGTGGTCGACGAGGGGGCGTGCCCGAGGACGTGCTGCGCCGCGCCGTCCGCAGCAGGCGCCATGTACATGCTACGTGGTGGCCACCTCGCGGTGCGGGACGGCGACAGCGTGTGGCGGGCGGTGGCGCCGGTACCGGAGGACGGGCGCGCGGCGACGGTCGTCGTGCCCATCGGGGACGGCCGCGTGGCCGCCATCGGCGCCGGGCGCCACGCCGGTGAGCAGGCCGTGTATGTGCTCAGCAAGGAGGCTGGAACCAACGGGGCGGCGCCGTCGTGGGCGCGCGCCCTGGCGCCGCAGGAGTTCGCCGGGCACGTGCAAGCTGCGTGTTGCGTAGAAGTATGATACAGTGACAAAAAATCAGTATATGTACAGTTGTCAATTAAATCTGAAAGTTTGTCAGGCTCGTCGCCATGGGAGGCATATTAGAACATGCAGGGCCGGCCCTGAGGGGGGGCAGGGGGGGCGGCCGCCCCGGGCCCCCAAAATCAAGGGGCCCCCACCCAGGTACGTAGGCAGGCTATGGCCTATGTCCGAAAAAAGTTCAAAGGGGCTGAGGCGCTGGGCTTTCTTGATGGCAGGCGCGCGCGCAAGGAGTAGCAGCAGGCCGATAGCCCGAATCCACCTAGCGATCGATTCCGGCTCGATCCCTTTCACCTAAAAAAATGAGCGATCACGATCCCTTCCTATTCCATGATTTCCATCTCGCAGTGATTACCTGTCCCAGCCCTAGCCGCCGCCGCCGCCGACGCCGTACTGCTGCGCCCATACTGCTGCTAGTAATTCCTTCCTAATCCAGTTCGCCGGCGCTGCTGATTACAATTCCCGGTGGCTCCAACTGAATTGCTCTCCGGCTCTAGCCTCCAGGGTCTTTATAGGCATACGCACTGACACTCGTCAGTCATCACAGAGTTGACCATCAGGTATATCACAAATGTATATTATGTATCACCGTCCCTTGATGCATGGCCGGCACCATTTAGCAACTGACGCGACCGTTTCTTTTTCCAGTATTGTGTGTTACAACTGATAATCATGCCGCCCAGAAACAGGACATATCCATCGGCTAGTGATAAAAGAAAAATAAAGAAAGTTGTTGATAAATTGGTACAATCACAACATGGAGATATATTCACAAATTTCTTAAGAGTAATACTTGCTCCCATTGCTTCGATAAACCAAGATGATGAGTTGGTGATGGCTGCCATAGAGAAAGAGGAAGAGCAACCAACTAATGGGGATTCAGAATCAGATCAGTAAGAAGAAAATGTCGACACCAACATCAGCGACAACAATGTATGTGGCTTCGAGAATGTAGGTAATTCATCACATGCGCAAACACAACATCCTACTGTTGATGAATATCTAGTTTATACTCCCGATACTAATGATCTAGGAAATTGGGACAATCTTCATAATAAAGCAAGATATATCTTAGTTGAGAAAGGGCCTATGAGAGAGGGAGAATTGGAATACCATGTAGATGATGTATGAAGACATTTTTCATGTGCTCATTATCATAGGAAATGAAGCAATGGAAAGGAACATGATAGATAATGATTAGTTTATTAAGAAGATGGAATGCATCGACCGAAAGAACCTTTTCGAAGTTGAAATTATTGAAGAGTTTATTGAGGTCAACAATGACACTAGAGAGGTTAATTGGTTTGGCTCATTATATGCATGGAGAAGAAATCAGTGGATGACATTGACATCAGCCCCATCATAAGTGACTTCGCATCGAGGTATGCTAGAAAAAACTCTTAAGGTACTATATATATAAATCATTTGACATGCATACTGATTTTATATGCATTTAAGTGTTACTGATAAATATTTCATGTATACATATATTCATATTATTATTACGATGTCTATATCAAGGGCCCCGAGTTTTAGTTTCGCCCCGGGCCCCCAAAATCTCAGGACCGGCCCTGAGAACATGGCCGCACCCTTCAAGGCCAGCCAGCTTCCAAACAGCAACGTCATCTTTGATATGATGGAAGGAGGCATATGTGCTCTTTGCTTCGTCGCCGAAGATTCAGCCATTCCTTTCATTCCAGATTAATTGTCCACCGGACGGGGACTGTTTTTATTTTTATTTTTAGAAAAGGAGGATGACCCCCAGCCTCTGCATCTGGGCGATGCATACGGCCACTTTATTAATTATTCTCATAGAACCTTACAAAGTCATACAACAGTAAAACTAAAGCCGCCGTCTAAGCAACAAACTGTCGCTACACCTATCCAGTTGATGAAGGGACGCAGATAGCCTGGGCCTAATACCAAACAGGCATCGCAGTCAAGCCTAACATCTAAGACACGAGACTTCAACCTAGCCACTTGTCGGGTGCAGGGCACACTGCTTGGTCGGCGTGCTCTCGAGGCCGCCGCCGCCAATCGCCACCGCTCCATCTTGAGCTGTCTTGATGCATCAACCTTGCGCGGTCCGGCTATTCGTCGACGCCACCACGGCGCCTAACGTCACCTCCTCCTGCGCGCAAACAATCAGACTGCGTCGCGTCGCCATCGATACACCTCGGCACCATGCTGCCACGTACCACCGGCCGACACGGCTTGAAGCCCTTGGAGGATTTGTCGTGCGTAGCACCGCCGACCGTGCATGACCAAGCGTAGCTTTTGTCGGTCGGGCATGACTTGGCATCTCCACCGAAGCTCCGTGCAAGACGAAGCCGCTCCACCTCCGCCTCGACTTTCGGTGCTGCTCCACTAAACGACGCTCCCAAGAGAGAAACGACACCGCAGTTGCCGCCATCGTCCGGTCTGGAACACGGATCCTAGGGTTTCCCGAACAATACGAGTGGGTCGACGGTAGTCACATGACGATGCCTTCATCAAGGTAATGACGTGGAACGCCGCCATCGCCCGCCGTCGGCTCGGTTTTCACCGCAACTCGTCTCCCGACTTCGCGGTGGTGCGGATAGCGGATCCCGAGATCCAAACACCCACCTCGTGCCAACCACCTCGGACGGAAGAGATGACCACCACCACCGGCCTGACCGGTCGAACAGATCGATCGGAGGTGCCGCCGACGAGACCACCGAGCCTCCATGCCGCCGTCGTCGATCTGAAGGCAAGCATGCTGCCGCCGCAGCCAAGCCGGCCGCCATCAACGCAGCCGCCGCCGCCGCCCGAAGGCCATCCGCAGCGCCCGCAGCCAGCCTCCGCCGCGCCAAGCCGTCGCCGTCCGAGGACGAGCCGCCTCCGCCGCCTGCCGCCATCTGCGCGCCCAGATCCTCAGATCGTCGCGCCACCACACGCTTTGGGGTCCTCCCCACCTCAAGACGCGAGAGATCCGCCACCGCCGTCGGCCCTCAGCTTAGCCCCGGCGGCGTCTTCCGCGGCGGCGGAGGAAGGAGAGGAGTTTGTGGTGGCGGCGGCGGCTAGGTTTCTAACGCCGAAGTCGCCCAGAGGAGGACGACGCGGGCGTTGTTCCTCTAACCGGACGGGGACTGTGATGGCATTTCGTTTCTCTTTCCTTATTTCACAACGGATTTGACTCGTTAGAGAAATGAGTTTCGACGACTGGGCTGAAGCATAACCATTCTCCCACCAAGAACGCAGCTGCACCCTCTGCATCGCTAGGCGCTAATGATAGAGGTCAGTTGAAGTGGCTGCGAGACATGTGTAGATAAGTTTCAGGGTGGCCATGGCAGCGGCATTGGGGATGCAGATTGGGTTGTAACACACACTTGTTTTCCAGATCAGACCGACCAATCCACGTCTGGTTAGTTTGTCTGCACGAGCTACAATCGTTCTGGAAAAAGATTTCAACCAGAAGACTGATTTTTTCGAGTGGGGCACTGCGCAAACCAATCACACAGCGGCAGTGCCACGTTCTTAGTTCAGCCAATCAATCACCCTCTCTGTACGTAAGTACCAAACGCCGCATCCAAGTGTACTATCATGCAAACAAGAAGACAAGAGAAAATTCAACGTTCTTTAGAATACTTATTGCTCCGAGGAAGGAAGGAGCCTCTCATGATGCTGGATTGGGCATTGGAACGTACGGTGCGGCACCCGCGTGTTCCAAAAGATGACAAAATAAAATCGAATACCAATCACCAAACTGCGCATCAGACTATTGTTATTTGGTTGTGTGCATCCTAATTATGCAGATGTCAGGCATTGCTCATCATGCTTTGTAGATTCTTGATACTTATTTTTTAGTTAATAAAAGCGCTCTTTTATTAAAAAAGTGCTATGATATCACCTATTCTCTCACGAACGTAGTAGAAACAAACCACATGATTGTTAGAATACTTATTGCTACATGGAAGGAAGGATCCTCTGATGAGATTGTAATCTGCAAGAGTTATTTATGCAAAACCACCGCACTTGATGCTAGGGTAACAACTTGATACCATATTTGAGTCAGGGCACAAAAAAAACACCAAAACTGCAAGATTTCAACCAGAAGACTGATTTTTTCAACCAGAAGACTGATTTTTTTGAGTGGGGCACTGCGCAAACCCGAAAGCTGCTACTGGCTACGAGAAAAGCTTCAACCGACGGCGAAAAAAGTTTCAACCGTAGATGACTGAAGCCATGGATGACGACGGAAGCTGCAACCGGCTCCGTTGTTTGCTACAACCGGCTTCTTTTTTGCTACAAACAGAAAGATGACGAGAGCGGTGCACAGCGACTTGTTTCTTGCTACAACCGACTCATTTTTTTGCTACTACCGGCTTAGTCTTTGCTACAAACAGAGGTTGGTGAGCATGGTCACCGCGGGCAGCGAGGATGGGCGAACGACGAGGAGGACGACCAGCAAGGGCGGCGAACGGCGACGAGGACGGATGACGGGGGCGGCGACAGGCGATGAGAACGGCCGACGAGGGGACGGCCATCGGAGTGTGTGCGGCCGGGGAGATGGGAGAGAGCGAGATGGAGGGGGGATGGAAGAGAGCGAGACACACGTAAGAGGAAGACGAGGGCATCCGATGGTTACGATCCGCCATATCGGATGGCTGCAGGCCTACCGGCCCAAATTTGGGCCGGCACCCGCCTTTTTTCAAGTTTTTTCAATGCATGTTTATATGATGAGGTGGCATATGTGAATGTGAAGAGAAATATGCTACTCTCTTTGTTCACAAATATAGGACATTCTTAGGTTTTTGAGTCGGATGTATATAGACACGTTTTAGTTTGTTTGGTCACTCATTTCAGTTCGTATGTAGTTTCGATTAAGTATCACACTAGGAAGAAGTCTCGATAGCAAACTCCTCAAAGCTAGCAAACTTCTCTGCTGCGTAGATAACTCTCCCGAAAGTTTGTAGCAAAGTTGTCCGAAGATTTTAGCAATCTTCTCCAAACTCCAGGGACTATCTATTTGCGTGCACTAGCAAACACATTAATCAGTCCCACACTGTTTCTGTCCAACAATCTCCAAAACCTTCAGGATCACTCGATTGCACCAACAAATATCGGACAATGCATCACTATACTAAGCAAATGCAAATAACGTGTGGTTGCTTTTAATTTCTCCTAACCCATAGTAATCAGTTGTCAACGAAAGAAAGTTCATCCGATCAGCAAGAGAATCTGCCATTGGGTTACTGCACGTCGGATGAAGAATCGTTCAACTTTTCCTCCAAGATGTTTGATCTATGATCCATGACAGCATACACTAAGCTTGCGTAATCCACGTCCAAATCGTTTCAGTACATAACTAAAGCAATGCCAGGACCAAATGATAAGGCATAAAAGCACACTTGTAGAATCTAAACGTCTACGTACCAGATGAGAATAATACATCTGAGGCGGCAGATGTATCCTACCAGGCAACATCTGGTGGGTTTTGAGTATGTGCAAATGACAAGGGTAAGAAACTAAGAATACTAGCCACAGCCAGAAATCCAGATAATGCATGATGAAACATACTAACATAGCACAATCATAGCTTACCGATTATGAACTGTGCATGGTGATAATACAACTGGAAGTTCATTAACCACTAGTGTTGATAGGCTCCATACCAGAGGTGAAAATGGGGCTCCAACAGAAATGACAGCAGGTATGGTCCATATACTCATGTTAAGTAATCTGAAGCAAGCAGAAAGAGCACCACTATTTGTTGCCAAGGCAAGATGCATCGCGTGATGCAAATGGATCCAACAAGCGCAATGCTTATA
Source organism: Aegilops speltoides (assembly GCA_021437245.1). Taxonomy (NCBI): domain Eukaryota; kingdom Viridiplantae; phylum Streptophyta; class Magnoliopsida; order Poales; family Poaceae; genus Aegilops; species Aegilops speltoides. The sequence continues at coordinate 181,727,620 of CM038146.1, forward strand.
CTGAAGCTCGAGATGAAGGCGGTCTATCGCACGGGCTGTTGATTGTAGTGGCTCTTCTCTTTCTTCTTTGCAGCAGCGAGCTTCGCACTCCTAGCGGCAGCCTCCATTGCAGCGTGCTTGGCGGCAGCATCCACCTCCTTGCTTGATTTTTTCTTTTTCGATGCAGCTATCTTCTTCATCTTCTCCTTCAAGTCCACAGCGGTAGCTTCCTCTCCAGACTCATCGGCCGCCTCTCCATGGTCCTTGCTGGAATCCACTTCATTGGGCTGCTCTTTGGAATCCTTAGATGGTTTCTCCTTCCTTAGTTTCTTCTTTTTTGAAGTCTTGCTTTCTGATGGTACAGGAAGACCCTTCTTATCCCCATCTCCTTTCTGTCCATCAGGCTTTCTTTCAGCTGAAAAGTACCAAAATCAAATACTTGCTAGTTTAGTAAAGATTACACACGCACAAAAACATTTAACCAGAAGATAAAGAACGGTTGATCGATCGATTTTGTATAGGTCGTAGCATGATTACATTACATACATTTACTCGTGACGTCAACCAGTGTAGCATTTTCAGAAATCCCCAACTCGGCCAGAACAGCATCTAGTTCTGCAAGCTCTTTCTTCTTCAATTCCTTCTTTGAAAGTTGCTTTTCTGTGTCTTTAGAATGGACAGGCACTGGAGCAGATTCTTTAACCTCAGGTTCAGATGGTACATCAACTTCATGTCCATGCTCAGGTTCCTCTAGCTCATCATCACCCACGTCAACATCAAGACCATCATCTTCACTCTCAGTTTCCTGCAGTGTAAATGCAGAGCTAATTAAACCATACTAGAGCCTCTGCTGAGGGGGAAATAATGCATGTATCAACAGAGAACATCATAAGGAAGAGCAGACACAGCTACGCCATATACATAGAGAAAGTAGACAGAAGCAGTTCTACACGGACACCTACATTTTTAGGCAGGACCCGGTAGTATGAATCACTATCAGATATTATACACGTCCGTATAACAAGTGTCATTTGCTGTGTCCAAAATTATATTGCCGAGTCAGACACCCGAATCCGAGTCGGGTTCGGACATCCTTGTTCCTGTCCAACTAACACTAGGAAATATCATTGTGTGCCATACCAGTCACTGAAACAGATTTTCTCGTATTGAATCGCAAAAAACAAACACAATAGAACACAAAGAGCATACATCAACCGGTTTTCTTTCTGTTCTATAACTTGTGTTCCCACTCTATCATTACTCTCATTATAAAAGCTAGTTTGGCCACATGAGCTGGCAAAATACTGGTTTCTTCCCCCCCCCCCTTTTGCATCTATATATGTAAACCTATTAATTAGTATTAGCAACACAGGCTCAAAAAATTGATATGTAATAACAAATCTTACATAGATTACCTTACATGTATGGGGAAAGTGAGACTATGGGATGAGCTACTTTTTCTTAGATTGATCACGGGATAAGCAAGTTAAATACACATAGCAAATACACCTATTGGCAGAAAGTGTATTTAAGAATTTAAGCCATTCCTCATGATATAGGATTTTACATATGAGACAATCCAGGACAACTTCGTAAAGTGCGAATACTTGTGTACACAAAAGACATGCATAAATGGAAAGCTAAGGAATACGAGTAACCAACACAAAATAGTAAGTGAGAAACACTGAACATGGTGCCAGAAGAATCAGTGACATCATCAACATAACAATGAGAAATATTTCCGACGTAAACTAGAAATATAGGTTGACACTAATCATCATAAAACAACATTACTGTCTCCATACAACAACAACAACAACAAAGCCTTTAGTCCCAAACAAGTTGGGGTAGGCTAGAGGTGAAACCCGTAAGATCTCGCAACCCATTACTGTCTCCATGCTAGACAAAATTGACATATTCCGTATCTGAATCACACACATCGAACTTCCTAGAATGTCACATAGACATAGTGGAAAAAAACTGTACAACCAACAGTTAGGTATACGCACCATGAATCTTCACTGGTGCTTCGGTAACGAGCGTGAGGTGGCACCTTCACTCGTCAAGCTGTCTGCCCATTACCATACCATGCATAAATATAGCAAACCTAGTAGTACAATGGAAGACACCTCATGTCCAATTCTCAAGATTCCAAGCTTTACCCGTTGGTCATCACTATTGGCATCGTTAATTGTCACTCCGTCAGTGGTACAAGCAAAGGACCACCACCAAGTAGTTATACTACTCTTCCCCACACATCCTAAAAACCATGACCCCACTTATGTAGAACAAGAATCAGCGGTCTCACTAACTGCAATCTTTCACGAAACTGAATCTTTGTACGATTCCGAAAGGTTCATTTCTATCACGAAGATACCGGCCGCACCGCTCTAACAACCTACTACTAGATCAAAACCGGCTGCGATACTCTAACATCACATCAGTGGACGTGAAAGCAAAACGGGCACTGACCTCCTCGGCGCCGGTCTTGCCGTCCGCGGCGGCGGAGGCGGTTTCCCAGACGGGACGTGGAGGGGCGGTGGTGGCGAAGTAGTCGTCGTCGTCCTCGTCCTCTACGTCGGCCCACGACTTCGACTTGAGCGGCGCGGGCGCCCAGAAAACCTCCGGCGGCGGCCGCGGCGCGTTCTCCTCCCCCTTCCCTGGCGCGGCGGGCTTCTTGGTCCCGTTCACCTTCCGCCCCGGAGCGGACGAGGACGCGGAAGGCGGCTTCTTCTTCTTCTTCTTCTTGAGCGCCTCGAGCGCGGCGAACACGTTGCCGCTGCCGATCCTCACGGCGGCCTCCGCGTCCCTTCGACCGCCGCCTCCGGCCATGGCCGGGGCCGCGTATCCAGCGAGGGGTCGGTGCCGCACTGGCCGGAACGGGAATCCAGCAGGGAGGAGCGGTCGGTGGGTCGGGTTGGGTCGGGTTAGGGCAGTGAAGGAAGGACCCCTGGAACGAGGCGGCGACGGAGGAGAAGAGGAGATGGAGAGGGCAGGGGAGCGAGGGAGCGAGGGAGGTGGTAACGCCAGGTGGAGGCCGGGGTTGTGGGCCGCGGCTCTCGGTGGAGTGTCAGTGTCACTGGGGGAGGGTAGGTGGCAGGTTGGGTTGTGTACTTGTGTTGCAAGGGTGAGTGGAGAGCTTCGTGCCGGTTTGAGGTTGGTCCTTGTTAACTTGAGCGTGAGCTTTTCTTTCTACTCTGGTGACTAAAACGTCTTATATTTATTTACAGAGAAAATAATATATTGTTTGAAGTGCTTTTTTGTTAGGATTTTTTTGAACTGTTTTTTCCTTTTCTCGACGAATCACACGACCATTTCTCCATTGTAGCTTCACCCGTCCAGGGCTTGTTTTCCTTCTGTTTTCTCAGCAACAACCACCGATGAATAAAGTATAAAAGAATTGGGAAACTCTCGGCTCCACTCATGGTGTGTGGTTATCACTGTATATGTAGGAAAAGGGAAATGTGATGGTAGAGCTAGGTTTTTCGTAGGTGACATTGTTGCAATAATGAGCAATTTGAACATGTTTAATCAACATCAATATCATCACAAGCGTGCTAGCAAAACTTGTCGTAGATGAGATACTATACATGCAAGTATGTGTGGAGTAATAAAGTAGCATGTCTACCTTATTTGCATATGAAGCAAACACAAGTACCAACAGCTAGATCATCGGCACATAAGCAAAGATAGCAAAAATCTCATTGTTGCTCGCACTCATGGTGGTGAAGTGACCTTCACAACAATGGTGTGATTAGAGAAGTGGCAATACCGGAAGTAGCCCGATAGGAGAAGTCATCGCAATCGCAATACTCCGTATGTAAAGAAATATAACAACATTTAGATCACTAAAGCATTTAGATCACTACTTAGTGATCTAAATGCTTTTTTTTTGGAAATGGAGGCATATGCCCCCGGCCTCTGCACCATGAAGATGCATGCAGCCATATTATTAATAATCCGGACAAAGTCATCAAAAAGGTCTTACAGCTCGCAAACGGAGCATAACAAAGTGAACAAAAGGGAAATAACATGCTAACACGATCAACCGATATGGTAATAAGAAGGATAAGCTCCCTAGACTCCTATCCTATTATGCGAGCGCCATCCGAACCGGTTGATATAGCCCGAGCTACCATCTCCCATTGGTTGCACCCAGTAACCAAAGGCTCCCTGGAGTCCATAGGAGTGAGTAAGGACCACGTACGGATCCAAGTTGTAGCCCTGAAGATAGCCTACAAGAAAGTCAAAGTGTGTTGTCTGTCGAAAATCATGTCATTCCTGCAGTTCCATATAGCCCATAATAGTGTACATATTCCAATCCGAATACGAGCCGCAGTACTCTGCTCAACTCCAGCTAACCACGTCCCAAACAAAGACGCAATATGAACTGGAGGGCTAATGTTGAAGGCTATATGAATCGTTCTCCAAAGTAATTTGTCAAGTGGGCAATCAAGAAATAAGTGTTGTATTGTTTTATCATGATCACAAAAACAACACCGTGAGCTGCCTACCCATCGCCTTTTAATTAAGTTATCCTTTGTGAGTATCACTTGTTTGTGGACAAAGCACATAAAAAATTTAATATGCAAAGGAACCTTGACCTTCCAAATGTGCAACAACCTTGAGAGTGGGCCAGAATTAATCAAATCCGTATAAAAAGATTTTACCGTGAAAATCCCATTCGTAGTTAGCTTCCATTGCGACGCATCCGGTTGATCGGAGAGTTGAACGTCTATCAGTCTCCGAACCAAATGCATCCAGGCGGTCCATCTCACACCAACTAACACCCGTCTGAACTGGATGTTCAAAGGAATAGTTTGAAACACTGTGCCTACATAATCCTCCTTACGTTGCACAATATTACAAAGGGTGGGATATTGAATGGCCAAGAGTGTCTCTCCTAACCATGTATCCTCCCAAAATCTTGTTGGCATCCCATTGCCCACCAAGAATTTGACCCGACGAGAGAACAAATCCTTCGTTCTCATAAGTCCCTTCTAGAATGGCGAGTCAGTCGGTCGCATGGTAACCTGAGCTAGTGTCTTCGAGTGCAAGTAATTATTGCGCAGGATTTGGGACCACATACCCTCCGGCTCATGCTCTAAACTGTATAACCACTTACTCATAAGACATTTATTCTTAATTTCTAGGTTTTTTTTTGACTGGATATTCTTAATTTCTAGGTTCTCAATACCGAGACCTCCTTGGTCCTTCGGTCGGCAATGTCCCATCTCGCAAGACGGTATTTCCTCTTGGCCTCATCAGACTGCCAGAAGAAGCGAGATCTATAGAAATCAAGTCGTTTCTAATCCCCTTTCGAAATTTCGAAGAACGAAAGTAAGAACATCGGCATACTAGTCAGTACTGAGTTAATCAGAACTAGCCGACCTCCACACGACATAAGCTTGCCCTTCCAGCAGCTAAGTTTTTTTCAGTTCGTTCTTCAATGCATTTCCATTCTTTATTGGAAAGTTTACGGTGATGAATCGGAATACCCAAGTAACTGAAGGGTAAAGAGCCTAATTCACAACCGAACAATTGTCTGTAAACTTGTTCCTCCTCTTTGGCCTTCCCAAAGCAGAACAATTCACTCTTATGAAAGTTTATTTTTAAGCCAGACAATTGTTCGAAAAGGCATATGATAAGTTTCATATTACGGGCCTTTGCCAAGTCATGTTCCATAAATAAGATAGTGTCGTCAACATATTGTAGAATGGGACTCCTCCGTCAACTAGATGAGGAACTAAATCCTCTACATGGCCATGCTGCTTGGCCCTGCCGATAATGACAGCCAACATATCTGTCACAATATTGAACAGAAGAGGAGACATGGAATCCCCTTGTCTCAACCCCTTACGCGTCTGAAAATAGTGACTGATATCATCGTTCACCTTGATTCCGACACTACCCTTCTGGACTTGGGTATCCACTTGATTTCTCCAGGCTTCACTAAAACCCTTCATACGCATTACCTGCTAAAGGAAAGGCCATATTTCTTTACGAAAGGAGTATCAGATTACTGCAGATATCATATACATAGTAGTAGATCGATGGAGTTGTTGTAGGTGAACAAGCGAGCAGTCGCACCGACACTCTCCAAAAATCTTATTGGCTGTCACTCGTTTCAGGTTCTTGGAGGAGAGGGGCGAGTTGGAAAGCTCCTCTACAAAACGGGCATGCACACGGCTACCATGATGTGATAGACCTTGAAGCGACGCAACAAAATGAGTAGGACAATGTGTGAGGAAGAGTAGTAAGGGCATCTCCAAAGCGAAACCTGAAAATCGCTCATATCCGTCCAGACCATGCTGTCCGGACACAGTTTGTCATCTAATGCGGTACCCCATCAGTCCGCAGAGCAGTCTGGATATTCATTTTCCTGCAAATCGAAATCAAACAAAGAGGATTTTGCGGGAGCCTGGACATGCAGATGGCCAATGAAAAGCCACCACGTGCCCTCGTCCATGTATAATGGTGGAAGGCCGATGTTATTTGGCAGAAGGAGAACATGATTAATAACTAATTAGCTTGATGTTTGGTTGTCAAAAAAATTAGCTTGATGTTTGGGGAAGGCTTCAAGCTAGCTAGCTTGATTTGGCGGAAGGCACGTAGCTAGCTAGCCAAACATGATTTACTTAATGGATTATAGGAAAGCTCTAATTATTGCTGTATTAAATGCATGGCTTATGCCGAGCACCTTCCGCCAAAAGCGATGATGTTAATCTCTTTTTTCTTTCCAAAATGCATTACTTGGCCCAAGTGTGTGGCGGAAGCGGCATGCAATGCAATGCATTACATTGCTTTGTATTGCATTGGCGGAAGGTGCATGTAATGCATGTTGCTTGTTTGGCGGAAGGTGTTGTTTCATTTCTTTTTAACTAAGACTGTTCCGGATATTTGTGGCTACGGTTAGATGGTCAGCTCCCGCATTAGTGTCCGTGAACTGGACCAGTCCGCGGATGGATGCGGTATTTGGTTTGCGTCAACATTGGAGATGCTCTAAGAGCTTCGTGTGATTGTGCAAGTTTTCCTTTACCTATACCTCCCCATCCCCTCTCCCTTTATGTATAGCCTATCAGTTAAATAGGTCAAGAAGCTACATGGGAGACAATGAGAGATAGAAACTAACGTTGGTAGGTGAATCAATCAGTATTCTCAAAGTGAATTATGTCTCCACTATGGATCACTTGAGAAATAATGTTTTAAATTATGTAGTTAATTTCCACGATCTAAAATAGGCTCGGCTCTTGGTAGAACAACTACCAACATTTGAAAATAGGCTCGGCTCGATCAGGAAACACAACATGTTGGTTGCTGTGTGGCGATACTGGTGAGTGAGTGAGCTGTGTGTTATTACTCTCTTTTGTTATAAGGACAAGTAGAACGAACAACTTTAACTGGTTTTACCCCCTCCATTTATAATGTGAGATAAACTCTTTTGCATATGCCATCCAAATCAAATAGGCATTGAGATTTTCAGGATATAATTTATTGATCTTTGGCATGCAATTCTAATAGAGATGAACAGATACGCATGTGTTATTAGGTCCTCACTGAATTTCGCATGTGGGTCCATCCCATGGCTGGTTGGGCCTACCCACGTGGCACTTTTTGAAAATAGGAAGGAGTTAAGCGGGTAGGAGATTCTTCCTTGAAATAGGATTTTGCCCCGCTTTATAAATAAAGTAACTATCCATACAACCAACATCCAAACATCATAGCAAATCCGACGGCTGGGGCAACATCATAATCACGGCCACAAAAGCATAAGAGAAATAAGAAAAATAAATAAAAGAGCCATCAAGTGGCGGCCGACATGCGCCCTATGAAGAGGACAAGTGACACGCGGTAGCGAGAAGCGCATCCAGCATGGGCCCGAGCCGATCACGATCGCGCTGCCTAGAGAGCGGGTGTCTGTGCTGCAGAAAAGCAAGGAATTTGAAGAAGTCAGAGGGCTGCCTAGGATGGGTAGCTCTGGCTTACAGGAACCCCGCCAAGTCCAGGGCCTCGCGGACGGTATGTCCAGAGGACCCGTGCTGCCGTGCACGAGAATAGGATGTGAGTCTTGGTTTTCGGGATCGCACGAAGGGGGCACATGCCATCACCAGGGCCATGCCGCTTAAGCACCTCTGTCCCCGATGGGATGCGCTCTCGTAGTAGTTGCCATACAAAAATCTTAATCTTCAAGGGCAATGGGGCCTTCCACAGAGGGGAAAACCAGGAGATGATGGGCAACTGGATTATAGGAAAGCTCTAATTATTGTTGTATTAAATGCATGGCTCACTGAGAACTCACCCGAAGGGGTAAGTCTCCAAGAAATGGTGTTCAGATAATCCGGCAAAATCGGTCGGAGGGCCGCCCGCAATCTAGCCCACTCCTTAGTATCCACCTGCTCAAATGTGCGACGGAATCGAATGTTCCACACTGCCCATGTTGGGATGCCGCGGAGACCAGGAGCATCGGGTACGCACAGATAGCAAACAGAACGGGAAGCTCACCCTAAGTGACTCGCCACCCACCCAAGGATCCAGCCAAAATTGGGTTCCTTCCACATTTCCAATAACGAAGGAGACCCCTAGACGAATATCCTCCTTGATTAGTTGGATGGATCTCCAAAACTGGGACCCCCCCCCCGAGCCAGATTAGGCCAGGAGAGGCTCACCCCTTAGGTATTTTGCCTGAAGCAGCTGCATCCATAGGCCCCCTCACCTTGCAGGATCCACCACACCCAGCGCATCATGAGGGCGACGTTCATGCACTGGGAGGCCATAATACCTAGTCCCCCTGATCCTTGGGCAAACATATGTCCGCCCATTTGACCATATGATACTTCTGGTAGACGTTCGCGACCTGCCAGAAGAACCTAGCGAGGTCCTTACTGAAGGAGCTATGGACGCCCTCCGGTAGGATATACAACCCCATCATGTACATGTGGAGGCTTGCAGGTTAGAACTAATAAGGACAGATTTACTCCCCTTGGAAGTGAACTGCCCACACCAAGGTTCGGCCCGAGACACTACTTGTCCCATCAATGGGTCGAATGCACTCATTAGAATCTTTTAATAGTACGTCGACATCCCTAAGTATTCAGTGGGGAAGGACGCCAACATGGAGTTAAGGTTGTCCGTGATCTGCTGCTTCTCATCCACGGGGTAGCCTAAGACAATGACTCACTCATATCAAAGTTGATCTTAAGTCCCAACATGGCCTCAAAGCATAGGAGGAGGAACTTAAGATTAACGATGTCAAGGTCCGAACCCCTCCACCATAATCATGGTGAAGTCAGCATACTGTAGATGGGTGACACCTCCCCCAGGGATCAGGTGGCCCACTACCCCCGTGAGGTGGTCAGCCATCCTAGCTTTGTCTAGGATGCTAGCCAAGGCATCAACATTGAAGTTGAAGAGAAGAGGGGAGATAGGGTCCCCTTGCTTCACTCACGTGGAGGACATAAAGAATGGTCCCACCCCGCTGTTAATATTAATCGCCGTATTACTAGACCGGACTAACTGCATGATCCAAGAGCACCATCTGTCATCAAATCCCCGATGGTGAAGCGCTAACCGCAAGAAACACCAATCCAGACGGTCGTGGGCCTTCTGGAAGTCGTCTAACTTGAGAAAAATGCCCTTATGGCCTCGCGATGCCACCTCATGGACAATCTCGTGAAGGGTCAGGATCCCATCATGGATACGCCAGTGATACGTCTCCAACGTATCCATAATTTTTTATTGTTCCATGCTATTATATTACCCCTTTTGGATGTTTATGGGCTTTATTTTACACATTTATATCATTATTAGGACTAACCTACTAACCGGAGGCCCAACCCGTATTGCTGTTTTTTTGCCTATTTCAATATTTCGAAGAAAAGGAATATCAAATGGAGTCCAAATGGAATGAAACCTTCGGGAGCATGATTTTTGTAACGAACGAGATCCAGAGGACTTGGAGCGCAAGTCAAGAAGCAGCCGAGGCGGCCACGAGGGTGGAGGGCGCGCCCACCCCTACAGGGCGCTCCCCCTATCTCGTGGGCCCCTCGGGCGGCCACCAACGTACTTCTTCCTCCTACATATACCCATGTACCCCGAAAACATCCAGGGAGCCAACGAAAAACAATTTCCACCGTCGTAAACTTCTGTATCCGCGAGATCCCATCTTGGAGCCTTTGCCGGTGCGCCGCTGGAGGGGGAATCGACCACGGAGGGCTTCTACATCAGCACCATAGCCCCTCCGATGAGTTGTGAGTAGTTTACCACAGACCTTCGGGTCCATAGTTATTATCTAGATGGCTTCTTCTCTCTTTTTGGATCTCAATACCATGTTCTCCCCCTCTCTTGTGGAGATCTATTCGATGTAACTCTTTTTTGCGGTGTGTTTGTCGAGATCCGATGAATTGTGGGTTTTTGATCAAGTTTATCTATGAGCAATATTTGAATCTCCTCTGAATTATTTTATGTATGATTGAGTTATGTTTGCAAGTCTCTTCGAATTATCAGTCTGGTTTGGCCTACTAGATTGATCTTTCTTGCCATGGGATAAGTGCTTAGCTTTGGGTTCAATCTTGCAGTGTCCTTACCTAGTGACAATAGGGGTTGCAAGGTATGTATTGTATTGTTGTCATCGAGGATAACAAGGTGGGGTTTATATCATATTGCATGAGTTTATCCCTCTACATCATGTCATCTTTCTTAATGCGTTACTCTATTCTTATGAACTTAATACTCTAGATGCATCTTTGGATAGCGGTCGATGTGTGGAGTAATAGTAGTAGATGCAGCAGAGTCGGTCTACTTGTCGCGACGTGATGCCTATATACATGATCATGCCTAGATAATCTCATAATTATTCGCTTTTCTATCAATTGCTTGACAATAATTTGTTCACCCACCGTAATACTTATGCTATCTTGAGGGAAGCCACTAGTGAAACCTATGGCCCCCGGGCCTATCTTTTATCATATAAGCTTTCAATCTACTTTTATTTGCATCTTTACTTTTCTTATCTATATTATAAAATACCAAAAATATATTTATCTTATCATACTATCTCTATCAGATCTCACTTTCGCAAGTGGCCGTGAAGGGATTGACAACCCCTTTATTGCGTTGGTTGCGAGTTCTTTGTTTGTTTGTGTAGGTGCGCGGGACTTTTGAGGAGCCTCCTACTGGATTGATACCTTGGTTCTCAAAAACTAAGGGAAATACTTATGCTACTATTGCTGCATCACCCTTTCCTCTTCAAGGAAAACCAACGCAAGATCAAGATGTAGCAGCCAGCCCTTCACGAACATCCTCTAGAGGGGGTGAGCGAGCCGCTCCGCCATAGGAGTTAAGCGCGTCGAGCTGACTTTTAGCAAAAATCTGCCCGAGTACATTAATCACCATGATAGGTCTAAAGTGTCTAATGTACGTCGCCCCAACTACTTTTGGTATCAGGGTGATGACACAAAAATTTATCCTGGACATGTTGAAGGTCCAAATGTAGGATTCGTGGAACATCGGCAGGATCACCGGCTTCAGGACATACCAGAATTTCTGGAAGAAGGCCACCGACAAGGCATTCAGCCTCGGGGCCGACCCCGCCATCATAGAGGCAATAGCCCTACCCACCTCTTCTGGCGAGAATGGAGAGTTAGTTCCCCATTCTTAATGTCGGAAACTCTGGCAGCGGGCGACCAAAAGTCATCTGCCAAGGAAACCCTACCACGGGGGTCCACCGTGAAGAGCCCCTTATAGAAGGAGTAGATGTGGAACCTAATATCATTCGTGTGTTCTCGGAGGGTGTCACCCTCCCAGAGGCACGACATAGAGCATTTTCGACATCGCCCGTTGGCAATTGCCTGTAAGTACGCGGTATTGGCCTCGCCTTTGAGAAGCCAATTCTGCCCCTGTAGCGTTGCCAGAATAGTTATTCGCCCTTGAAGATCTCCATAAGCGAAGATTCGATGGAGCCAATCATCAGCCGAGAGGCCGGCTGCACCAGCCTCCTTATCCAGGGCCTTAATCTAGTCGACCAAGGCCCCTTTGCGGGCCTTGAGGTCGGCACCTAGGTTGGGCCCCCACCCCCGCATGAACTGGCAATCAACCATAGTGCAATGGTGCCAGACGTCCATAGCGCAGAAAGTACGCGGCTGGGAGACCGCCGCTTCTACCCGTCGGTTCTACACCATCTCAAATAACCCTTGCTGAAACAACCATGAGGGTTCAAAGTGGAATCATCTCGCTCTTAGTGGTTACCCTTCCCCTGAGGAGAACAATAGGGGAGCATGGTCGGAACCAATCCGTGTGACCGCCTTAAACGAACATAATGGGAGCATGACCTCCCGCTAAACAAATATCAGGACCCTATCTAGCACTTTCCGGATAGGCTCGACCTTCTTATTAGTTCACGTGAACCTAGCCCCTACCCGGGCTATCTCACGTAGAGCCATATGAGCAATGCAATCCTTGAACAAGCACATACGGAAGCGATCCACATTATAGGAACTCTTGTCAGTAGCTTGTCTAATAAACTTGAAGTCACCGGCTACCACCACTGATGTAGTGCAGTGCTCCACCTTACCCTTTAGCTTAGCCAGGTAGTCTGCTGAGCGCCCGGGATCAGCCAAGCCATAGACGATGATCACCTCCTTGTTGGGGTTCATATGTCAGTCAGTGACACACATACTAAGGAAATATTCCCCTCGGTCCATGTCCTTAACCGAGTAGGAATCCTCCCTGACCCCCAGCGGAATGCCCCCTAATTTCCCAATCGCGGGCAACCACTGCCAGGAAAATTGGTGCCAGGAAAGGGCCTGGAGTTCCGGGGTGGATACATCGTGTCAATTCGTCTCTTGCAGACCCACCATATCAATATCTTCTTGTTGTATATACTCAATCAATTGTCGCCTCCGGCCTAAGTGGCCGAAGCCCCGAACGTTTCAACAAAGGAGCATCATATTGTGATGAGGACATCAATACCATTGTTACACCCATAGCCCCTACTGCTACATATACTGGGCCGATTACTAGAGCTCGCGCGCGCCAATTAAATTATCAGGTACTTCTGTTTCTTGGTAATGATTCTAATATTCATGAGAATATGATGCTGCCTAAATTGGATACATTTGTTTTGCTTACAAATGAAGGGCCTACCTTGGACAAGAAGGATGAACATTCGAGCAAGATCAAGCATGGAGATGATGGCATGCGCAAGGGGAACAAGAACAGAGTTTGAAGTGATGATTTCAGGGCTTTGAAGCCACCATAATGAGTGCATGAAGGCTTCGACAAAATATACAAGATGCTATTTCATAAATTTCTTCTAGAGGCTATTATAGGTGATGCGTCACCTTATTATTGGGCCATGCCCATGTAATTTTGAAATACTTTAGTATATGCTGTTTTTAGAGTCCGTATGTGTGGGGAAACAGAGTTAGGGTTGGTTCCAGACCCCTCCTCCAAGGGGTCACGAAATTCCTCCCAATTCCTCCATATATACAACCCTTAGGGCGTCGAGACTTTGGGTTTGGTTTAAATTAAAGTTCGCCATAGCTGCAACTCACGTACTTCGTTTGTGGTCAACAACCAGACCAAGACGTCACAGAACCCCAGTTTCATCAATAAAGCTTTCATATTATATTCACAGTATCCAAATTGCAATCTCAGTTTCTTGCTTGTTCTTTGTTTGCCTGCAAGAAATAGACCCTTGTGGTCAGGTTGATCATGCGCCGATGTGGTCAATAACCTCTCAGAGTTGGTTTAGCAATTGCTAAGGCGCGACGTCTTCGACATTCGTAGTCGGATCACGGAAGTCCACTCCACCAAAAACTAACCACCATCTCATCGAAAGACGGGACACCTTAGCCTCTATCATATTGTAACCTCGGCACGACTACTAGGCCCCTCGGGTGGGGATGAACTAGCCCACCCGCCATTCAAAAAGCGAGGAGCATGCTTTGCCGGGCAGCCGTGGCGCCCCCTCTTATGGGGGGCATCAGCGGCCGCAGGATCCTTAGGGGGAATCCGACACTAGCCACACGCACCACCTGTTGGGGAACGTTGCATGGAAAACAAAAAATTACTACGCACACGCAAGTTCTATCCATGGAGATGCATAGCTATGAGAGGAGGAGAGCATCTTCATACCCTTGAAGATCCCTAAGTGGAAGCGTTTATCAACGTGGTTGATGTAGTCGTACACCTTTACGATCTGTCCCAATCAAGTACCGAACGTACGACACCTCCGCGTTCAGCACACGTTCATCTCAATGACGTCCTTGCCTTCTCGATCTAGCAACAGAGGTGAAGTAGTAGATGAGTTCCGAAAGCACGACGGCGTAGTGATGGTGGTGGTGAAGAAAAATCTCCGCAGGGCTTCGCCAAGCACAATAGAAACTATCACAGAGGATAAACTAGAGGGGTCGGGGTTGCTGGCACATGACTTGGTGAATCTTGATGTGTCTTGGGTGCTAGCCATGCCCCTCTATTTATATTTTGAGCCTTGGGGTCAAAACTTGGAGTAAAAGTCTCCTCAAAGTCAGTTTTGCCCGAAAGGCAAGAGTCCTTCTCGGACTCCAGGACCAGATGCCAGGGTTCCCGACGTCTGGACCCAGATGCCAAGGTCCCTGCCGTCTTGCCCCTAGGCTTCGCAAAACTTCCTTTTGCACTTTCGAAAAGCCTCGTGGGCTTTAACCCTTGGCCCAAATAAAGTGTTCTCGCACCAGAACATTTCGGGAAACATCTGAAACCCATTCTGGAGACCAAAAACTATTATCCCATATATCAATCTTTACCTCCGGACCATTTCAGAGCTCCTCGGCATGTTCGTGATCTCATTCAGGACTCGGAACAACATTCGTTCACCAATATACATAACTCATATAATACTATATCGTCAACGAACGTTAAGCGTGTAGACCCTATGTGTTCGAGAATGATGTAGACATGACCGAGACACTTCTCCGGTTGATAACCAATAGCGGGACCTGGATGCCCATATTGGTTCCTACATATTCTATGAAGATCTTTATCGGTCGAACCTTTATGACAACATACATAATTCCCTTTGTCTGTTGGTATGTTACTTGCCCGAGATTCGATCGTTGGTATCTTCATACCTAGTTGAGTCTCGTTACCGGCAAGTCTCTTTACTCGTTCCGTAATACACCATCTCGTAACTAACTCCTTAGTCACTTTGCTTGCAAGCTTCTTGTGATGTGTATTACCGAGAGGGCCCAGAGATACCTCTCCGATACACGGAGTGACAAATCCTAATCTCAATCCATGCCAACTCAATAGACACCTTCAGAGATACCTGTAGAGCATCTTTATGATCACCAGTTATGTTGTGACGTTTGATATCACACAAGGTATTCCTCCGGTATCCGGAGTTGCATGATATCATAGTCGAAGGAACATGTATTTGACATTAAGAAAGCAGTAGCAATAAACTGAACGATCATATGCTAAGCTAACAAATGGGTCTTCATCATAACATCATTCTCCTAATGATGTGATCCCGTTATTAAATGACAACTCATGTATATGGTTACGAAACCTTAACCCTCTTTGATCAACGAGCTAGTATAGTAGAGGCTCACTAGGGACATGGTATTTGTTTATGTATCCACACATGTATTTAAGTTTCCAGTCAAGACGATTCTAGCACGAATAATAAGCCTTTATCATGATTAAGGAAACATAATAATAACCATTTTATTATTGCCTCTAGGGCATATTTCCATCAGTCTCCCACTTGCACTAGAGTCAATAATCTAGTTCACTTTGTCATTTGATTAACACCCATAGTTCACATCGCCATGTGACTATTGTCCATCACATCATTCTCCTAATGATGTGATCCTATTATCAAATGACAACTCATGTCTATGGTTAGGAAACCTTAACCATCTTTGATCAATGAGCTAGTCTAGTAGAGGCTCACTAGGGACACAGTATTTTGATACGTTCATTTTGCTTCATGTTTTCTTACTGTTATTTATGATGTTTTTATCCATAAGAATGCTTTCTGGAGTAATTCTAATGCCTTTTATCTCATAATATGCAAGGTACACACAAAGAGGGAGAATTTCGGTAGCTGGAAATATGGACCTGGAAAATCTACGTCAGGCTACCTATTCTGCACAACTCCAAACAAGCTGAAACTTCACAGAGAATTTTTTATGGAATATTTGAGGAATATTGGAGCAAATAACTACCAGAGGGGGCCCACCAGGTGGGCACAACCCACCTGGGCACACTAGGGAGCCCAGGCGCGCCCTGGTGGGTTTTGCTCACCCAAGCCCACCTCCGGTGCCCATCTTCTGGTATATAGGTCATTTTGACCTAAAAAAGGAGAGGACTTTCAGGATGGAGCGCCGCCGTCTCGAGGCGGAACTTGGGCAGGCGCAGTTTTGCCTTCCGGCGGAGCGATTCCGCCGGGGGAACTTCCCTCCTGGAGGGGGAAATCATCGTCATCATCATCACCAACAACTCTCCCATCTCGGGGAGGGCAATCTCCATCAACATCTTCACAACACCATACCATCTCAAACCCTAGTTCATCTCTTGTGTTCAATCTTGTTACCGGAACTATAGATTGGTGCTTGTGGGTGACTAGTAGTGTTGATTACATCTTGTAGTTGATCACTATATGGTTTATTTGGTGGAAGATTATATGTTCAGATCTAATATGCTATTTAATACCCCTCTGATCTTGAGCATGATTATTATTTTTGAGTAGTTACTTTTGTTATTGAGGTCACGAGAGAAATCATGTTGCAAGTAATCATTTGAACTTGATATGTGTTTGATATTTTGATAGTATGTATGTTGTGATTCCCTTAGTGGTGTCATGTGAACGTCGACTACATAACACTTCACCATATTTGGGCCTAAGGGAATGCATTGTGGAGTAGCAATTAGATGATGGGTTGTGATAGTGACAGAAGCTTAAACTCCAGTTTATGCGCTATTCCGTAAGGGACCGATTGGATCCAAAAGTTTAATGCTATGGTTAGAATTTATTCTTAATACTTTCCTCGTAGTTGCGGATGCTTGCGGGAGGGTTAATCATAAGTTGGAGGTTTGTTCAAGTAAGAACAACCCCTAAGCACAGGTCCACCCACATATCAAATCTTACATTCTTAAGAACTTTATCCCCACTACTAGCAATTCTCTCAACATGCAACCTATCCACCTCAGCATCCCGCCACATCATCAATTATTTTCCCATTTAACTGATTTTTTTGCTATATTTTCAAACTTAAGTTACAACCGAAGCCCAATTTCTCATCTCGCAGCAGGAAAAAAGCCCAAACGTCATGCTTAGAAGAAGAAGAACCGTCCTACCCCCACCCCCGCAATGCTTTCCGTTCGTCCTCCTGTCTCTCCTTAAATAAAGGATTAGTCTTTTTCGTTTCCCCCAATCCCCCTGCAATAGTGCACCGCCTAAGAAGAGATCTCCGTGTGCGCCCTCCGTCACGGTCGCCTGTCCGCGGTTTCATACGGTGGCTCTCTTGGACTGTGATTTCATTGATGGTGAGAATCGATCTGGTACTCTGTAACATCATTAAATCGGCTGCGGTACTGCTTCTCTACCTTTGTTCCTCCTCTCTCATGACTTGATTGAAATCTTTATGCATCGGTGAGCCATCCCATTTGGTTTTCTAGGTATTTGTCTCCAACATGAGCTGAATTTTTGATTCGTAAGTTGCAGTCAACATGCTAGTAGGTTGCCTACTGGTAGCACAATGAAGATGGATGAGACAAATCTAGAGCCCTCACTGTCCACCGGTGCCTGTCGTGGTTCTAAGTCTGACAGTAGAGTGGGGGGTAGGTATGGAGAGGAAAGGTCCTAGCTATGGAGAGGTTGTAAACACAAGCGATGTACGAGTTCAGGCCCTTCTCGGAGGAAGTAAAAGCCCTACGTCTCGGAGCCCTGAGGCGGTCAAGTGGATTATGTGTATATGAGTTACAGGGGTGCGAACCCTTACACTGTGGGAGGGGTGGCTTATATAGAGGCGCTAGGACCCCGCCATTACGTAATGAAGGGTTTAAGGTACATTAAGTGCAGGCGTTCGTAACGCCCACATAAAGTGTCTTAACTATCATAAAGTCTACTTAATTACGCACCGTTGCAGTCTGAGTGTCTCTTGGCCTTCGGTGGTCGAGTGAGTCTTCATGGTCGAGTCCTTGAGTCGGTCAGTGGGTTCCTCGTGGGTCATTGGAAGGTGATCTCTTCTAAGGGTGTCCTTGGGTAGGGTACTTAGATCAGGTCTATGACCCTACCCTAGGTACATGAATCCATCATTAGCCCCCGAATGGATTGAGGCTTGAGTGAGGAAGGAGTTGATGCAGTTTCCGATTGACTTTTGCGTATTGGTCATGCGTTGTTTTGGACTAAGAATCCCTTTGCTGATAACGAGCAACTTTTCTTCAGTCGACTCGATCCATTCTTCTCTTTCGTCGAGTGACCTTTTGGACTTTGCCGACTTCCGAGCGACGGATCGCAGGAAATCCCGCGTCTGACAGACCGATCTGCCGTTTCGCGGATTCTGCGGGATATGAAATTTGGGGAAGCCTTGGCGGGCGGACCTTGGCCGCCGGATGGGATAGGGCATAGACGCCTCGATCCCCGCGCCACTTTTCTCGCCACGTATCGCGTCTGCGTAACTGTTTCGGGATATGATTAGATCGACTGGGCCCACCTGTCATCCACTCGGAAGGGATCTTATAAGTGCGCCTAGTGAGGGTTTTTTGAACAGTGCCTCAGCATTCCCTCTCTGCTCTCCTCGTCTCCGCCCAACGCGTCCGCTCTCGTTCCCGCACAACCTCCCTTCGTGCATCTCGCCGGCAGCCATGGTCAAGGAGAAGACGGCGGCGCTGGAACGCAGAAGGCGTCGGCGACGGAGAAGGCGAAGGGGAGATCCACCAGGCGCAGCGGGTCTTCGTCTAGATCTCGCCTGCCGAAAGGCTGGGTCCAGGGAGATTGGATCCGGTCGACCATCACGGAGACGGATCTCCTCGACATGGCCAATGACGAGCTGATCCCCCACGGCGCCGCAAGGCTTCCGGGGAAAGAGTGGCAGCCCCAGCCGGAAGAGGGTGAGTGTGTGCTTCTGGCCACCCATGTCGACCGCGGATTTTCTTTGCCACCGAGTGTTTTCTTCCGTGGTTTTTTGAACTTCTTTGGAGCCCAACTCCACCACTTCACCTCGAACTCTATCGCATATCTTGCTGCGTTTGTATCCATGTGTGAGAATTTTCTGGGCTGTCGACCGCACTGGGGCTTGTTCAAGCACATATTCATGTGTCGCTCTCAGACCGTGAAGAAGGCGAGCCCAGGCGATGAAAGAACCCAAGTTGTCCAAATGTGTGGAGGCCTGGGGATCCAGGTGAGAACAAGAGCACCTTCCCAGCCATGACGTTTCCCGAGTCGGTCAGAGGTTGGCAGTCGACCTGGTTCTACTGCCGGAATGAGCCGACGCCGGGGTAGTCGAGTGGACTCCCTCAATTCACCATGGACTGAGTGAACAAGCCCTCCTCTCTGAAGGTGATTCCGGAGGAGAGAGCCGACGTGAAGATGCTGATGGATCGCGTAGTGCAGTTGGTCCGAGACGGAGTAACTGGCATGGACCTTTTGGAGGTTTCTCTTAGGCAGCGTATCCAGCCTCTTCAGTTCCGGAGCCATTGCATGTGGTTGTACTGCGGAACTGAAGACGAGACTCGGATCCACCCGGAAGCAGTCGACGACGCCACGGTGGAAAGGTGGATGGCCGCGGTCACTGGGAACAAGGATAATCCCCGTGGATCCAGAAGGATTCCTCCACTCGACCATCACAGCGTTCCAGACAAGGTATGTTTGCTCTACCTTCCATTGTACTCTTGTCATATTTATTTCTATTTGCTCCGCAAATCGGTCGATTGATCTTTGTCTTGATGTCTATCAGGCCTTCACCAAGCTGTACTCAATGCCCAATGGAGCACAGGCTCCGACTGAAGAGGGAGAGGCGAGTGGGGGCGAGAGCTAGGAGGAGTGGGACTCGGATGCCGCTGAGGATGATGACGATGATGATGACGATGAGGAGGACGAAGAAGAAGAGGAGGAGGAGGAGGTCGCACCACCGCGCTCGGAAAGGCGGTCGAAGCTTGTCCATGACCCCTTGTTGAGCGTGGCAAGGGGTTCGGGTTCGGATCGCGTGATCGACCAAGCATCCTCGGACCACTTCTCCGGCGCCGGCTGAAAAGGCGTCGAAGGAGCCCAGGGCGGCCCCTTCAAAGCCGACCAAGCTCCTGCTGAAGATGAAGGTGTCCATCCCCACCATATCAGGGTAATCATGCTGTTTAAGTCTTCTTGTTTCGTGCAAACTTTATCTCGGTTGACATTTGAGTTAGCCGGTGATTCTTTGGGCTGCAGGTTTGCTACTTCGAGACCTCGAGGCAAGGCTGACGACCATGAGATGGAGGACGCAGCAACCTCAAACCCTGGTACTATACTCTTAATTCCGTTTTTAGTCGACTGACTCGTGATCTTTAATTCTGATTCCTTTCTGTAGCTCCATCCAATGTCGTTATCACTCTTCCTGATGATGATGAAGATGAGGAACCACTGAAGCACAGGAGGAGCAGGAAAGTGTCTGCCGGCAGGGTGGCCCAGGATGTGACGGCGCCCGAGACTCTGGTCGCGGGGGAGGAGAACACCACTCGACACACCATGTCCTTCGCGGTGCCGTTGACGAGTGCTCATCCTGCTTCGTCGAGTGCCGCACAACCTTCTCTCTTCACGACGCACCACGTCCCAGAGGACCAAGCCAGTGCTGCTAAGGAAGCGATACGCCAAGCGGGGATCATGATGGAGCAGGTGAAGACCATCCGGGATGCGAGCCAGGCAGCTTATGACGCCAGCTCCGCCCTTCAAAGCAATGTTCAGGTCAGCCGACCATCGCTTGTTCTGTTAGGATATGCTATCAAAACTTTTCTTTCCGGAATCCATAGCAATCACCCAGTGGGTGTGTCAATTAAAAACTCCGTGTTAGCGCGGGCACGCCGAGTGCACCCGCTGGGTGTAGTCCCCAAGGCTAAGGTCGACTGGTGGCAGTCGGCCTTAGTCTTTATAAGTAAAGTCTTTCTCAAACCGGTGGGGCATCTTTGAGTGCACCCACCGGTGTAGTCCCGAGAGGCGTGGTCGATCGCTTGCGATTGGTTCTGATCTAAAGAATATGTCTTGAGCGTTTTTTTGGGTCGACTGGTCAACTCTGTCTTTAATAGAACTAGTGGGGGCACGCTGAGTGCTCCCACTGGGTGTAGTCCCCGAGACTACGGTCGAATGTTTGTATTCGGCTGTAGTCTTAGAAACGTATGATTTTCTCTTATCCACTCGGAAGTGAATTACTTTTGATATTTTGTCGACTGGTTCTTCGTAGAAATCCTGTGATCTTGCGGCTTGTTATACTGAGCTGGAGCACAAGCACATTCAGCTCGAACTGGATCTGAAGCTGGTTCAGGAGAATCTGACGAAGGCAAAGGAGGAGACCAAAGGTATGTTCGGTGAGGCTTCGACGACTCCTTTTTCCCTTCATTTGTTTCAAAATCTGACCTTGTTTGTAACTTGCGTGCAAGGTGAAGGAGGCCAGAAGAAAAAAGACCTTGAGCTAGTTGAGAAGACCAAGCTTCTCGACGAGAAGTTAGCTTCAGTCACCAAGCTCGAAGAAGAAAATACTAATCTGAAAGCTGCTCTTGGGATTGCCAACATGGAAGTCAGTCGACTGAAAACTGACAAAGCTGCCCTGACCGACCAAGTCAGCCAGTTGACTGGGAAGAAAAATGATCTGGAGGCCTTCCTGGGTGGTCTTGCCAAGAAGTTGTTTCTTATGCTTGAAGGTAACCCTTCACACTCGACAATCGTTTTCAGCTGTGATCTTTCCATTCGACCATTGCCTTGACTCGGTGATTGTCCTTGCAGAATTTTGCCAAAACTTTGAAGAAGAGACTAGCCAGCTGGAACCAAACCTTGACCCCGTCAATTCCCCAGTGATTGATGAAGTTGCCATGAATGTTTTCCGACTGGAGTCCCATGTTGCAGCTGTCGTGGACTATCTTGCAAGGCTGAAGGTCGCCACTTCTCGCATCGACTCGACGCCCGCCTGGCCAGGCGACACTCCGTAAACGACCTCGAGTCGCTGATGGCTCGACTGAACGCGGTTCCTGATCGAGTGTAGGAGTGGAAAAAGTCCTCGGCTCGGTGCGGTGCAGATGTTGCTCTGCGTCTGGCCCGAGTCCACTACAAAGATGCGCGAGAAGACAAGCTGGCGGCTCTCCGGTTGGCCAACACCAAGAAACACGACTTCAGGTCCTTCATGGAAACCTTCATCGCTGCTGCCACTCGGATTGCAGACGGAATCGACCTTGATGAATTTGTTGCACCTTCCAGCCCTCCACAGGAGGGGTAAAAAACTTCTTTTAAGATCGACACTTTAAATTTGCCTCGGTATGCCGAGTGGAGTTGTAACCGATAAACCTTAACAGGCTTAGCGCCTGAGCACTTTTGGTTTCTTTAGGTATCGATCCGAACTTGGATTTGATGTTTGAATATGATTGCTTTTGACTCGAAATGTCTTCTGCAGGTTCAAAGCAAGGCGCTCACTGCAGTCGACTTATTCCTTAATCCACTTAGGCAAGCGCTGGGCTGCAGCTAAGCCCCTGAGTGAGAGGTTTGCTCTTCACTCGGTAGGATTTTTATGTCTTAGGCAAGCACTGGGCTGCAGCTAAGCCCCCGAGTGAGAGGTTTGCTCTTCACTCGGTAGGATTTTTATATCTTAGGCGAGCACTGGGCTGCAGCTAAGTCCCCGAGTGAGAGGTTTGCTCTTCACTCGGTAGGATTTTTATATCTTAGGCGAGCACGGGCTGCAGCTAAGCCCCAGTGAGAGGTTTGCTCTTCACTCGGTAGGATTTTCATGTTGTACTTGTGGCGGCTTCGGAGGAGAGGGTCATGATCGACCCGCACCTCGTCCTCCTTATGAGCGACATTGTACTTATGGCGAGCTCGAGAGGAGAGGGTCGCGATCGACCTGCACCTCGTCCTCCTTTCGGCGTCACGTTGTATTTGTGGCGTAGCTCAAAGGAGAGGTCATGATCGACCTGCACCTCGTCCTCCTTGCGAGCGCACATTGTACTTATGGCGTAGCTCAGAGGAGAGGGTCGCAGTCGACCTGCACCTCGTCCTCCTTGCGAGCGCACTTTGTACTTAGGCGAGTGTTAAAACTGCAGCTAAGCCCCCCGAGTGGGAGTCTGGCTCGCCACTCGGTAGGATTTTTATAACTTAGGCGAGTACTTGGACTGCAGCTAAGCCCCCGAGTGGAAGTCTGGCTTACCACTCGGTAGGATTTTTATAACTTAGGCGAGTACTTGGACTGCAGCTAAGCCCCCGAGTGGAAGTCTGGCCTACCACTCGGTAGGATTTTTATAACTTAGGCGAGTACTTGGACTGCAGCTAAGGCCCCGAGTGGAAGTCTGGCTTACCACTTGGTAGGATTTTTATAACTTAGGCGAGTACATGGACTGCAGCTAAGCCCCGAGTGGAAGTCCGCTTACCACTCGGTGAGGATTTTTATAACTTAGGCGAGTACTTGGACTGCAGCTAAGCCCCAGTGGAAGTCCGGCTTACCACTCGGTAGGATTTTTATAACTTAGGCGTAAACGGATTCAGCAGCTAAGCCCCGAGTGGGAGTCGGCTCACCACTCGGTAAGGATTTTTACAAACTTAGGCTAAACGGATTCGGCTAAGTCACCCATCGAGGAAAAATTTATTGGACAAATAAAAAGTGACAAAAATTATGGAGGAATTATGACACTATTATTTTTAAATCCATGAACTCTGTAGTACTTTATTACAACTCATCCGAGTGATAAACTTAAGTGTAAAATGGGCGGAGTAGTTCGCGTTCCAAGCTCGGGGCTCGTCGATATTATGTTCGACGTTGTAAAGACAATGCGCCCGTTGTGGAGAACTTTGGTGACGATGAAGGGCCCTTCCCAAGAAGGAGCAAGCTTGTGTTGTTTCTTCCGATCCACTCGGAGAACTAAATCCCTTCTGGAAGGCTCGACCCCTCACATTTACGGGCGTGGAAACGATGCAAGTCTTGTTGGTAGATGGTCGATCGGATCAGAGCCATCTCCCTTTCTTCCTCTAAAAGGTCGACTGCGTCTTGCCGCGCTTGTTCAGCTTCTGCTTCGTTGTAAAGTTCGACTCAAGGAGCATTGTGGAGAAGATCACTCGGCAAGACTGCTTCAGCCCCGTAGACCAAGAAGAATGGAGTTCTTCCGGTCGACCGATTAGGTGTGCTCCGCAGTCCCCAAAGCACCGAGGGAAGTTCGTCGACCCATGCTCCAGCCGCATGCTTGAGATCACGCATTAGTCGGGGTTTCAATCCTTTGAGGATCAGGCCATTGGCTCGCTCTGCTTGTCCATTCGACTGCGGATGGGCGACTGAAACGTAGTCGACTCGTGTGCCTTGAGAGTTGCAGAAATCCCTGAATTCTTCTGAGTCAAAGTTCGACCCATTATAGGTAATGATGCTGTGCGGGACTCCATATTTGAATATCAGTTCCCTGATGAAGCTAACAACAGTACCGGCATCAAGATTCTTGATTGGCTTGGCCTCAATCCACTTGGTGAACTTGTCGACTACCACCAGTACATGCGTGAAGCCACTTTGACCTGTTCTCAAGGGACCGACCATGTCCAACCCCCATACTGCGAAAGGCCAGACGAGTGGAATGGTCTTGAGTCGACGAGCTTGTGTGACATATTTGAGTAGAACTGACATCCTTCGCACTTGTCCACTATTTTCTTTGCCATCTCATTCGCCTTTGGCCAGTAAAATCCGGCTCGGTATGCTTTGGCCACGATGGTCCGAGAGGACGATGATGACCACAGGTCCCAGTGGATATCATTGAGAATGATTCGACCTTCCTCGGCGTTATGCACTTTTGACCAACTCGATCGCGCTCTCTATACAACTATCCTTTGATAACGGTAAAGGCCTTGGATCGACGGACGATCTGTCGAGCCTCTTCCTCATCCTCTGGGAGCTCTTTTCTCAGGATATACGCGATATAAGGAATTGTCCAGTCGGGCGTGACTACCAAAATCTCCATGACCAAGTCGACCACTGCTGGGACTTCAACCTCAGTCGGATCTGTAGCACTCTTGGGCTGTGGAGCTTCTTCGGTGAAGGATCTTCTTTGGTCGACGGAGTGTGTATATGCTCCAAGAACACACCACTCGGAATGGCTTCTCTCTTGGAACCTATCTTTGCCAGATCATCTGCTGCCTGATTTTTTAGTCGGGGTATGTGATGGAGCTCTAACCCCTCAAACTTCTTTTCCAGCTTCCTCTTTGCATTGCAATATCCAATCATATTTGGGCTTCTCACGCCCCACTCCTTCATCACTTGGTTGACCAAGTAAATCTGAATCGCCATAGACCATCAAAGTGACGGACGCCGAGTGAGATGGCCATGCTAATCCGTATAAGAGGGCCTCATACTCTGCCTCATTGTTGGAGGAATCAAAGTGAATCTGGAGCACATATCCGAGCTTATCTCCTCCGGGGAAACTAGGACAACCCAAAGACGGAACCATTCAACATCTTAGAGCCATCAAAGAACATGGTCCAATGCTCGAGTGAACTTCGATCGGCTGTCATTGTTCAATCCACTCGGCAAGGAAATCTGCTATTGCTCAGGACTTAATGGCTTTCTTTGCCTCAAACTTGATATCAAGGGAAGAAGTTCAATCGCCCATTTCGCCACTCGACCGCTTGCATCTCTGTTGTGCAAAATCTCGACGGTGGAGCGTCACGACGATCGTGATGGAATGATCGGAGAAATAATGAGCAACCTTCTTTGTGGTCATGTATATTCCATACACAAGCTTCGATAATGAGGATATCTCGCTTGGATGGAGTCAAGACTTTGGACAAATAATACCTTTGGGCAATTGAACTTTGAAGGCTTTTCCTTCTTCTTCCCGCTCGACCGTAAGCCTTTCAGATCGACGACTTGTCCTGTGGCTGCGATATAAAGCAACAGAGGTTCTTTGCTAATTGGAGCAGCAAGCACCGACGGGTGGAGAGCGAGCTTTTAGCTCGGCAAATGCTGCATCGGCTTCGAGTCTACTCGAACATGCGCCTTCTTCATCGATCGGTAAAGAGGTAATGCCTTTTCACCGAGTCTTGAGATGAATCGACTTAATGCGCCAAGCATCCAAGAAGCTCGGACATCGTGCACTTTCGCAGTATGCGTTTCATTCGGAGAATAGTGCCGATCTTCTCGGATTAGCATCGATCCTCGCCGAAACGAAAACCGAGTAACTTTCCACGGGAACTCCGAATGTGCACCGATGGATTGAGCTTGATATCATACCTTCGAGGTTGGCAAATGTTTGGCGAGGTCGCGAGCAGGTCGGAACCTTTTCGTGACTTGACGACGATATCATCCATATACGCTTCCACATTCCGACTGATTTGAGTGAGCAGACACTTCTGAATCATTCGCATAAATGTGGCTCCGGCATTCTTGAGGCCGAATGGCATGGTGATATAGCAGAAGCACCCGAATGGAGTGATGAAAGCTGTTTTTATCTCGTCGGGTCCATACAGACGGATCTGATGATACCCGGAATAGGTGTCTAGAAAAGACAATCTCTCGCATCCCGCGGTCGAGTCAACAATTTGATCTATGCGAGGGAGAGGAAAATGATCTTTCAGGCAGGCCCGATTGATGTGCTTGAAATCAATGCACATTCGGAGTGATTTGTCCTTCTTAGGAACCATGACGACATTAGCGAGCCACTCGGAGTGGTATATCTCTCGGATAAATCCTGCCGCCAACAGTCGAGCCACTTCCTCACCAATAGCCTTTCTCTTCTGGACGGCGGACCGTCGAAGATGCTCTTTAACTGGCTTTGCTAATGAGTCGACCCTAAGACGATGCTCAGCCAGTCCCCTGAACACCGCATGTCGGTGGCTTCCATGCAAAATGTCCCGATTCTCACGGAGGAACCGGATGGCGCTTCTTCCTATTTCGGTCGAGTGTTGTGGAGATGTGGGTCGGGGCCGCATTGGGGTCGGTCGGGTGAATGTGGACAGGCTTCGTCTCACGGACGATCAAATGCGATTCTGTGGCGGGTTTCTTGGAGTATGACAAATCACTCGGATCTGCGCTTTGCTTGTACTCTTCAAACTCGACCGTTGTCACCAGGAATCGGCAATCTTGAGCCCTTCCGAAGCACTCTTACGCTTTTTCCGATCACGGTGACGGTGATCACTCCTTTGGGGCGGGCATCTTCAGTTTGAGGTACACGTAACATGGTCGAGCCATGAACCGTGCATAAGCTGGTCTCCCCAAAATGGCGTGGTACGACTCGAAAATCCACGACCTCAAACGTCAACTTTTCCTTGCGAAATTTTTTGAATCGCCAAACACCACGCCCGAGCTATTTGGCGAGTGACTCGGCTTTCTTTCCGGTATAACTCCATGAAAGCTCATGTTCTCGGTGCTCGGTCGGGACATCGGAATGCCCATTCCTTTCAGTGTGTCTGCATACAACAAGTTCAGCCCACTACCATCGTCCATCAGCACCTTTGTCAGTCGAGTGCCTTCGACAACTGGATCGACCACCAAAGCTTGCCTCCCAGCGGTGGCAATATGAGTCGGGTGATCAGATTGGTCGAATGTGATGGGTGTTTGGGACCATCTCAGATAACTTGGTTTTGCTGGGGCAACCATGTTTACCTCACGATTAATGACCTTCAGTCGGCTCTTGCTTTCCACATCTGCGAAGATCATCAGAGTGGAGTTGACATGCGGATATCCTTCCTCACTGTCCTCCTTGTCTTCGGCCTTGTCCGGCTCCTTCTCCTTGTCCTTAGACTATTTTCCTTGAAACTGCTGGATCAGGAGTCGAAATTTGCGAGTGGTATGCTTTGGGTAAATGATATTGCCCTCTTCATCTTTCTTCATGTGGATGTGACACGGCATATCCATCACGTCATTTCCTTCTTTATCCTTCACCTTCTTAGGGTTCCAGGATCCTTTAGGTTTCCCTTTGAACTTTCCCTGAGTCACGGCCAGAGCCTCTCCAGGAGCTGCTGGTTCAGCCTTCCGCTTCTGTTTCCGACTGGTGTTTCCCTTCTCCGACTGACTCGGCTTGTACTTGCCGCTTCGGAGTCGGTCTTCTTCTTCGCCGTTGGCGTACTCGGTAGCAATCTCCATCATCTGACTCAGGGTCATGTCTCCGGTTCGACCAAATTTCAAACTCAATTCTCTGTTCTTGACGCCATCCCTGAAGGCGCAGACTACCTGATGATCAGACACATTCTCCACAGTATGGTGCAAAGTGATCCATCTCTGAATATACTCCCTGAGAGTCTCATTGGTCTTCTGCACACAGACTTGCAGCTCCGTCAATCCAGCTGGTCGCTTGCAAGTTCCTTCAAACGTTCTGACGAACACTCGGGACAGATCTTCCCAAGTGTAAATGCTGCTAGGAGGTAACTGATTCAACCACGCTCCGCGTAACCTTCCGGCATGAGGGGCAAATGCTTCATGGCCACCTCGTCATTCCCACCACCAATCTGAACCGCCACTCGGTAATCCTCAAGCCAAGTTTTAGGCTTAGACTCACCGGTGAACTTGCTGACTCCTGTTGCCAACCTGAAATTGGGGGGAATCACTGCGGCTCTGATAGCCCTACTGAAACATTCGGACCGTAAACATGCACTCGATCGCCTTGTGGGCGATCTCTGTCGGGCCCACCCGATGTGCTCTGTTCGGTCGACCAAGCCTTGCACGATAATGGATCGCGCGTCGAAGCTGGTTCTCTCGGGGTCGTTGGAGCTCTTCGCCCCACACCGAGCCTTTGTCATCCTGCTGCCGAGGAGCGTAAGACCCACCCCTCGGGGAAGTGGGCACTCGACGCCTATCATCTCGGTCGTGTCGGTCACCGTCTTGGTCTCGCCGATTTCGCGCCCTTCTCGCCATGGAGGCGATCTGGGATCGTGAGCCGATCGAACCGTATTCGCAGCGACGGATCGAGTGTGAATTCGGTTCTTGCGATCGCGACATGGCTGAATTCTGGTCTCCGCCGCCCGAGCAAATCTCGATCGCATCAAGCCTCCGCCACTTCCGGCTAAGAGGGCTGGATGGACTACGCTATCTGGTCGCACTGCTAAATTCTGGATTGGGGTTCGATATACCTGAGTCGGCGGGAAGAGTTAACGTCGATTGGCGTCAGGAACTCGTTGTCGTGCGCGCTCGTCGAGTGCTCGCTGAAGATTCTCCAAGCGAGCGCATTCGGCCAAATTGGCCAAACGTGCCTCCTCCAAGGCGCGAGCCTCGGGGGTTTCTCCTACGATGGGAGTATGCAGGGCATCCATGTTCCTGCGGCGAAGTTCCTCTCTTTGCAGAGAGTCGAGTGGCTCGGGCTGGTACTCCTCCTGGTCGCGTGCGGGGTCATCTCCGCCACCTGCCCCGCCCTCATGGGTGAAGCCAGGGGGACTGCGAGGTCCGTTGACCATCAGGATTTCCGCCGCCGGATCACTGCTATCGCATTCGGATGCGCTCTCTCTGAGCCGGTCGACGATCGAGCAGTAGAGAGATTCGTCGGGCTCGATTGCCGCAACTTGGGTGGTGGCCTTCTGGCAAGCCACCGCGTGTCTCACCCACCGCTGAAGTCTCGACCGACCAGAGCGCTTGCGCTGGCGAGAGATCGGGAGGGTAGTCGATAGGGGAGTCGACCGATACAGGGTCGACGGTTGTCGAAGTGAACGCCGCGACGATGCGCGAAAATCGTCGCACCGCGGACGGGAGCGATCAACGCCGAGTGAAGCCTCCGAGCGGCGGAGTCGTCGGCGACGAAGGTGAGCGCCGAGACGGATCTCGCGACCCTCGACCAAAACTCCAGCAGTCATCATGATGAATATACTCGGACGAATCGCAACTTCTCCAAAAAATCGGTAAAACACCTGCCCCACGGTGGGCGCCAACTGTCGTGGTTCTAAGTCTGACAGTAGAGTGGGGGTAGGTATGGATAGGAAAGGTCCTAGCTATGGAGAGGTTGTAAACACAAGCGATGTATGAGTTCAGGCCCTTCTCGGAGGAAGTAAAAGCCCTACGTCTCGGAGCCCTGAGGCGGTCGAGTGGATTATGTGTATATGAGTTACAGGGGTGCGAACCCTTCTGCCTGTGGAGGGGGGTGGCTTATATATAGTGCGCCAGGACCCCGCCAGCCCACGTAATGAAGGGTTTAAGGTACATTAAGTCTGGGGCGTTACTGGTAACGCCCCACCTAAAGTGTCTTAACTATCATAAAGTCTACTTAATTACAGACCGTTGCAGTGCAGAGTGTCTCTTGGCCTTCTGGTGGTCGAGTGAGTCTTCATGGTCGAGTCCTTCGAGTCAGTCGAGTGGGTTCCTCGTAGGTCGACTGGAAGGTGATCTCTTCTAAGGGTGTCCTTGGGTAGGGTACTTAGATCAGGTCTATGACCCTACCCTAGGTACATGAATCCATCAGTGCCTCTTCCAGTTCACTCATGAGGTTAGTCCAGATCCCCCCTAATTCCAATCATCCGCTATTGCCTTGCTGCTTTACTACCACAATAACCTACAGATGAGTTGTTAATACTTATGTGATGTCCCATGAGTTAGTTCACAAATGATTGAATACATCCACTTTTATGGAACAACCATGCAGAAAAATTGTAACATTCCCTTCACATTTTACTCTGAATTTCTGTTGGCTCAAGTGAATGCGCACCCAAATCAAAACATTATTTGAACTAAGCTAACACATGCACCTGAGTCTGAATCCCATCTAGATTGAGTCAAAACATGCACTTTATAAGATTCCTGCAGAACTAATTTAGACTTGAGGTGACTATTTTTATTCCTACAGATCTATTAGACTTGAGGTGGCCTTTTTTATTCCTGCACATGGCTATTTGTTAATGGCAATTTCTGCAACATTTCGACAAACAATACAAAGGGAAGTCAACTAATTGGTAGATATATCCTCACATGAAATTATGTTGACCAACTTATATATATTATCATGAATTCTGCTTATTTTTTATGCAAATAGTCATCTCAAGGCTTTCGACACACTGATTAGACTTCCACATGTACTATTACATATTAATCTTTTATTTTTTCTTCAACTCTAATGTTTCAGTCTACTGTTTGTTGCTATGCATTGTTTAACGGGTTCATTGGTAAGTAGTGGCCTCTCCCTCTCTCTCTCTCCCTCCCCCCTCTCTCGTGCTCATCTTTGCTAGAAAGTACACATATTTTCTCTATGCCTGAGTAAGATCCAATTATATAATCAATACCTCTCTTGCTTGCTTACTATTTGCATCCATGTTTTCTTAGTTGTTTCACAGTAAAGTAAGTGTGATTCATCGTGAACGTGGATACAACTGGATGTATATTTTCTATCAGATATAGGCTATTTTATACATACACTTACTTTACCGGAGGTCTAAGATATTTGATTGTGAAGATGTAGGTGAAAGGAGCTACATGTTCTTGGTATCCATGGAGTCAGACAGTACTGCTGGATCAACTTACATTCACATGGTGTGGTCATGAGATATAGCAAGCAAGCAAGTTGGCAAGTTGGTACATTTAGCTGAAAGTAGTCATTTTGACCCAATTTTAGTGTTTTCTATTATATGCTTTGTTTCCGAACCATATTCTTATATGGTTTAGTTTGGTAGAAGTGTGAGTTTTTAACTCTTTATTTTGCTATTCCCAGTGACCGGCCATTGAGCTATACATAGATCTCATGATAGACAATCATTTATTCGTCTTCTATTTCATATTCATGTTGCTTGGCTAAGATATAACGTGCTGTCTATTGAAGCTACTAAACCAAAACCAGATTGAAAGGCTTTGTCTCCATTACTCTTTAACTTGTGGTAATGGCTGGATTTTCTCAATAAATAGGTGTATCTATTACTCAGTGGGTCAGCATAAGTAGCTGCATATGAAATATATGCATGTATTTGTAACATAAGTAAGAGTTTAATGCCTTATGTTCTTGAACATTTCTCCATATATACCTTTTTCCTCTAATTGTAAGTCATTTTAATGTTATGTACAATTTGACCTTATATGGTATGATAATGTATATCTACGTGTACTTCTATTATTGACATTATGTTTGAATTATATTTATTAATATTCAGTCCAAATTGTTTGCACTATGAATGCCGCAGCAACGCGCGGGGTATCATCTAGTTATCAAAGTAGCAAACACAAATCGAACCAACATGGTAAAAGTGACTAGATGAAAATCCCGTGTACCCTGAAGAACGCTTTGCTTATCATAAGAGACCGTTTTGGCCTGTACTTTGCCTCAAAAGGATTGGGCTACCTTCCTGCACTTTTGTTACTACTATCATTATTTGCTCGTTACAAATTATCTTGCTATCAAACTACTCCGCTACTTACAATTTCAGCACTTGCAGACATTACCTTACTGAAAACCACATGTCATTTCCTTCCGATCCTCGTTGGGTTCGACACTCTTATCAAAAAGAGCTACAATTGATCCCCCATACTTGTGGGTCATCAAGGCTATTTTCTGGCGCCGTTGCCGGGGAGTGAAGCACCTTTGGTAAGTGGAATTTGGTAAGGAAACATTTATATAGTGTGCTGAAATTTATTGTCACTTGTTACTATGGAGAAAAATCCTTTGAGGGGTTTGTTCGGGCTATCCTCACCTAGACGGGAACCAGAATTAGCTACCCCTCAACTTACTGCACCTACTGAAAATATTGAATATGAAATTCCTTCGGGTATGATAGAACAACTGCTAGCTAATCCTTATGCAGGAGATGGAACCGAACATCCTGATATGTACTTGATATATGTAGAACAAATTTGTGGATTGTTTAAGCTTGCAGGTTTACCCAGGGATGAAGTTATGGAAAAGGTTTTCCCTTTATCTTTTAAGGGAAAAGCATTGGCATGGTATAGGCTATGCGATGATATTGGATCTTGGAATTGGAATCATTTGAAATTGGAGTTCCACCAAAAAATTTATCCTATGCATCTAGTTCATCGTGATCAGAATTATACATATAATTTTTGGCCTCGTGAAGGAGAGAGTATCACTCTAGCTTGGGGGAGCCGGAAGTTAATGTTATACTCATGCCCCAATCATGAGCTCTCAAGAGAAATTATTATTCAGAATTTTTATGCTCAGCTTTTTCGTAACGATCAAACCATGCTTGATACTTCTTGTGCTGGTTCTTTTATGAAGAAGACTATTGAATTCCGGTGGGATCTTTTGGAAAGAATTAAACGCAACTATGAAGATTGGGAACTCGACGAAGGTGAAGAGTCAAGTATTAAGCTTAAGTATGATTGTGTTAAATCTTTTATGGATACTGATGCTTTTCAAAAGTTTAGCACTAAATATGGACTTGACTCTGAGATAGTAGCTTCCTTCTGTGAATCATTTGCTACTCATGTTGATTTCCCTAAAGAGAAGTGGTTTAAATATCACCCACCTATTAAATAAGAAATTAAAGAACCGGTACCAGTTAAAGAAGAAACTATACTTTATGATATTGATCCAGTTGTTCCTTCTGCTTATATTGAGAAACCACCTTTCTCTGTTAGGATAAAGGAACATGCTAAAGTTTCAACTGTGGTTAACAAAAGCTATATTAGAACACCTAAGCCCGATGAACAAATCAAAGTAGAACCTAGTATTGCTATGGTTAAAGATCTCTTGGAAGAAGAAATAGATGGGCATGTTATTTACTTCTGTGAGGAAGCTGCTAGAATTGCCAAACCTGATAAAAAAGATAAACATAGAACTGTTGTTGGCATGCCCGTAATCTCTGTTAAAATAGGAGACCACTGTTATCATGGTTTATGTGACATATGTGCTAGTGTGAGTGCTATTCCTTACACCTTATATCAATAAATTATGAATGACATAGCACCCACAGAGATAGAAGATATAGATGTTACTATTAACCTTGCTAATAGAGACACTATATCACCAATTGGGATTGTTAGAGATGTTGAAGTCTTGTGTGGGAAAATAAAATACCCTACTGATTTTATTTTTCTTGGTTCCCCACAAGATGACTTTTGTCCCATTATCTTTGGTAGACCTTTCTTGAACACCGTTAATGCTAAAATAGATTGTGAGAAGCAAACTATCGGTGTTAGTTTTGGTGATGAGTCTCATGAGTTTAATTTTTCCAAGTTTAGTAAAAAGTTTCATGAAAAATAATTGCCTAGTAAAGATGAATTAATTGGTCTTGCTTCTATTGTTGTGCCTCCAACTGATCCACTAGAACAATATTTGCTAGACCATGAAAATGATTTACATATGCATGAAAGAAATGAAATAGATAAGATTTTCTTTGAACAACGTCCTCTGCTTAAACACCATTTGCCTATTGAAACTCTGGGAGGTCCTCCTCCACCTAAAGGTGATCCTGTGTTTGAATTAAAACAATTGCCAGACACTTTGAAATATGCTTATCTTGATGAAAAGAAGATATATCCTATTATTATCAGTGCTAACCTTTCAGAACATGAAGAAGAAAGATTATTGAAAGTTCTAAGGAAGCACCGAGCTACTATTGGACATACTCTTGATGATTTAAAGGACATTAGTCCCACTCTATGTCATCACAAAATTAATATGGAAGCCAATGCTAAACCCGTTGTTGATCACCAACGTTGGTTAAACCCGAAGATGGAAGAAGTGGTAAGAATGGAAATATTAAAACTTCTGGAAGCAGGTATAATCTATCCTATAGCTGATAGTAGATGGGTAAGTCCTGTTCATTGTGTCCCTAAGAAAGGAGGTATAACTGTTGTTCCTTATGATAAGAATGAACTTATTCCACAAAGAATTGTTACATGCTATAGAATGGTAATTGATTTTAAAAAATTAAACAAAGCAACTAGAAAAGATCATTACCCTCTGCCTTTTATTGATCAAATGCTTGAGAGATTATCTAAGCACACACATTTTTGCTTCCCAACCTGATCAAGAAAAGACCACTTTTACTTGTCCCTTTTTAACTTATGCTTATAGACGTATGCTTTTTGGTTTATGTAATGCACCTGCTACCTTTCAAAGATGTATGACTGCTATATTCTTTGACTTTTGTGAAAAGATTGTTGAGGTTTTCATGGATGATTTCTCTATTTATGGGAAGTCTTTTGATGATTGTTTAAGCAATCTTGATCGAGTTTTGCAGAGATGTGAACAAACAAATCTTGTCTTGAATTGGGAGAAGTGCCACTTTGTGGTTAATGAAGGCATTGTCTTGGGTCATAAAATTTCTAAAAGAGGTATTGAAGTGGACAAAGCTAAGGTTGATGCAATTGAGAAAATGCTATGTCCTAAAGATATAAAAGGAATTCGTAGTTTCTTAGGTCATGTTGGTTTCTATAGGAGATTTATCAAAGACTTTTCTAAAATGTCTAGGCCTCTTACGAGTCTTTTGCAAAGGATATCCATGTTGTTTTTTATGATGATTGTTTAGAAGCCTTTGAAACACTCAAAAAAGGCTTAATTTCTGCACCTATTGTTCAACCACCTGATTGGAACTTGCCTTTTGAAATTATGTGTGATGCTAGTGATTATGCTGTTGGTGCTGTTCTAGGACAAAGAGTTAGTAAGAAATTGAATGTTATTCATTATGCTAGTAAAACTCTAGACAATGCTCAAAGAAACTATGCTACTACTGAAAAAGAATTCTTAGCATTGGTGTTTGCTTGCGATAAATTTAGACCTTATATTGTTGATTCAAAAGTAACTGTTCACACAGACCATGCTGCTATTAAATATCTTATGGAAAAGAAAGAGGCTAAACGTAGACTTATTCGATGTGTTCTCTTGCTACAAGAATTTTATTTATAGATCACTGCTAGAAAAGGAGCTGAGAACCCTGTGGCTGATAATTTATCTAGGCTTGAAAATTTGCTTGATGACCCACTACCTATTGATTATAGTTTTCTTGATGAGCAATTAGCTGCAATAAATGTTGCGCATAGTACTCCTTGGTATGCTGACTATGCTAATTACATTGTTGCTAAATATTTACGACCTAGCTTTACATACCAACAAAAGAAAAAATTCTTCTATGATTTAAGACATTACTTTTGGGATGACCCACATCTTTATAAAGAAGGAGTAGATGGTATTATTAGATGTTGTGTATCTGAGCATGAATAGGGACAAATCCTACGGAAATGTCACTCTGAAGCTTACGGAGGGCATCATGCTGGAGATAGAACTGCTCACAAGGTATTTCAGTCTGGATTTTATTGGCCTAGCTACTCTCTTCAAGGATGCCCGTAAGTTCGTCTTATCTTGTGATGAATGTCAAAGAATAGGTAATATCGGTAAGCGTGAAGAAATGCCTATGAATTATTCACTTGCTGTTGAGCCATTTGATGTTTGGGGATTTGATTACATGGGACCTTTTCCTTCCTCTAATGGGTATACACATATTTTGGTTGCTCTTGATTATGTTACTAAATGGGTAGAAGCTATTCCAACCAGTAGTGTTGATCACAACACCTCTATTAAAATGCTTAAGGAAGTTATTTTCCCAAGGTTTGGAGTCCCTAGATATTTAATGAATGATGGGGGTTCACAATTTATTCATGGTGCTTTCCGTAAAATGCTTGCTAAGTATGATGTTAACCATAGGAATTGCATCACCTTATCATCCTTAGTCTAGTGGTCAAGTTGAACTTAGCAATAGAGAAATAAAATTAATTCTGCAAAATACTGTCAATAGGTCCAGGAAGAATTGGTCTAAGAAATTAGATGATGTACTTTGGGCTTATAGAACAGCATATAAAAATCTGATGGGTATGTCTCCTTATAAAATGGTTTATGGAAAAGCTTGTCATTTGCCTCTTGAGTTAGAACATAAAGCATATTGGGCCATCAAAGAGCTCAACTATGATTTCAAACTTGCTGGTGAAAAGAGATTATTTGATATTAGCTCATTAGATGAATGGAGAACCCAAGCTTATGAAAATGCAAAATTATTCAAATAAAAAGTTAAAAGATGGCATGATAAAAGGATCCAAAAGCGTGAGTTTAAATTCGGAGAATATGTTCTTTTGTACAACTCTTGTTTCAGATTCTTTGCAGGAAAATCCTCTCAATATGGGAAGGCCCCTATGTTATTGAGGAGGTTTATTGGTTTGGAGCCATCAAAATAAATAATGCCGAAGGTACTAACTCGAAGGTTGTCAATGGGCAACGAATAAAACATTATATCTCAGGCACGCCCATTAATATTGAAAGTAATGTTATCCAAACTTTGACACCGGAAGAACACATAAAAGAGTCCTTCCGGAACACTTTAGAATCGTGAAAATAAGGAGGTATGTGATACAGTAAGCAAACGAACTCCAAAAAATCCGCAAAAATATTTTTTTTCCAGTTTTGGAATATTTAGAAAAATAGGAAAACAAGAAACCTCCAGGAAGCGTACCCTGGTGGGCGCGCCCAGGTGGGTTGTGCCCACCTGGGACACCTTCCAGACTCCGTTTTTCTACAGCTTGCTTGTTCCCTAAGATAAAAAAAATCTATATATACTTCCCAAACCTGTTAACCACCGCATCGCGGAGAAATCCTCCCAAACCTGTTAACCACCGCATCGCGGAGAAATCCTCTATTCTCTTTTCTTGTTGTTTTCTGTCAGGTCCCATCTACGATGGCTGCTTCAAGCTCCTCCAAGGATAAGTTCTTCAAGAACGTCATCAACCCATATCCGTGGGAGGTGGTGCAGCACCCTCTAACCATCTAGATGCACGAGGGGGTGTTGCACATCCGCGATGTGCAAGGACCCAATGGGACCAGAACCGTGGAGGCCAAGCTTGATGCTATGCCGTAGGAAGTCTTCTGGTGCAAGGGGATGGTGGAGCGTGGACTCAACGCCAATCACCTCATGATCACGGACCTCTCCCGTGATCTCAAGGCGGATGGCAAGCCCATGAAGGACATCATCTTCACCCTCAATGAGCAAATCAACTTCCTCCAAAGCCAGATCTATGATCTTCAAACCAAGTCTTTTAATATGAGGCAAGGTTTAAAGGTATGAGTTTGGCTGCTAGTTGCAAGACTCGTGAGACTCACTCCTCCTCTAATGATGGTGGACCACTGCCATGGAAATCCGAGGACAAGATTGATGTCTACTACGCAACTTTATTCTTGTAGACTCGTGTTGGGCCTCCAAGCGCACAGGGACAGTAGCAATTTTCCCTCAAGTGGATGACCTAAGGTTTATCAATCCGTGGGAGGTGTAGGATGAAGATGGTCTCTCTCAAACAACCCTGCAACCAAATACAAGAAATCTCTTGTGTCCCGAACACACCCAATGCAATGGCCAATTGTATAGGTGCACTAGTTCGGTGAAGAGATGGTGATAAAAGTGTAATATTGATGGTAAAAATCTATTTTTATAATCCGAATAAAAAAAAACATCAAGGTAGCAAATAGTAAACGGGCACAAAAACGGTATTGCAATGCTTGAAAATGAGGCCTAGGGTCCGTACTTTCACTAGTGCAATCTCTCAACAATGCTAATATAATTGGATCACATAACCATCCCTCAACGTGCAACGAAGAATCACTCCAAAGTTCCTATCTAGTGGAGAACATAAGAATAAATTGTTTGTAGGGTACAAAACCACCTCAAAACTATTCTTTCCGCTCGATCTATTCAAGAGTTCGTACTAAAATAACATAAAGCTATTCTTTCCGTTTCATCTATCCTAGAGTTCGTACTAAAATAACACCAAAAAAATTCATATTCATAATACTCAATCCAAAACAAGGAACTTCAAAGAGTGCCCCAAGATTTCTACCGGAGAAACAAAGACAAGAACGTGCATAAAACCCCTATGCATAGATTACCCCAATGTTACCTCGGGAATCCGTGAGTTGAGTGCCAAAACATATATCAAGTGAATCAATACGATACCCCATTGTCACCACGAGTATTCAATTGCAAGACATATTGTAACATCCCAAATTTTCAATTTGGAATGTTATACATAGGTCGTCATATGCATATCATATTTTATTTGCATCCCGTTTGCGATCCTAGAAGTCCTAAGCAACTCAAGGACCCACGGAGAGAGTTGGGGATTTCATTATTTTCATATTTGATTTTTTTCTCAAATTTGAAAAGAGGATCATTTTGGTTTTAATATTTTTCTCTCTAAAATATTCCACTATTAAAAATAAAAGAGAGGGGATAAAAGGACTTCCCCAAAATAAAAGAAATATTGGAGGAAAAGTGTTAAAATCAAATAAATATTTTATTTGGATTTTATTTGAATTAGAAAAAATATGCATTTTTTCAAAATTGCATTTTTAGGCCAGAAAAATGTTCACTTTGTTCTAAATATTTTATTTTGACGGTGAAAATTGTTTTTGGCGTTTTTAGAATTTTTCTATATTTATTTAGGATTTTTCTTCGGCATAATTTATTAAAAAAACGTTTCGCTCGACTGGGCCAACGGCCCAGCCCAGCGGGCCGAAGCCGAGCCGCGCCGCCTCTCCGCCAACTCGGGACGGGAGTCCCGAGGTTCGCCACGCCACAGGTTCGAGGCGGCACGAGTGCCTCGCCCCTGCCCAAGCCTCGCCCGCCTCGACCTTTAAAGGCCGAGGCCCCGCCACCTCCACCCCCACCATCGCAGCCCCGCAGCCTGCTGCTGCTGCCAGCTTCAGCGCCCTGCCGCCCACCACCGCCGCCGCCTGCGAGCCGACGCCGACGCCTGTTGACCCCGTCGCCCCTCCGCCTCACCGGAAGCCGCCGCCGCCGGTTTTTTTCGGTTCTCGTCGGTTTATTTTGGTAAACCCTAGATCTAGATCGGTTTTTTAATAGATCGGTTTCCTTCGGTTTTCTCGGTTGAGAGCTATTTTGCGAACGTTCATTCGTTTAGATCTAATAACGAACGAATACGTTGGTTCGTCTCTATTAGCAGGCGTTCGTAAGATAGATTTTTTGTTTTTTATTTTTGGCTAGGGACCTATCGGCGATTATTTTTATCGCAGATTAGCCCCTGATCTTCAAACTGTCGCAACTTTTCAACCGTTCGTCCAAATCCAGTGAAACCAACGCCAAAATCTTCGTCTCGAACCCCTCTTTCCAGTTAATCAACTTGGACATGATTTTGACAAATTTAAATTTGGTTTCAAGAAGATTTATTTTCGAATTTCTTTTGACCGTAGTTTCAGTTTCGTAGCTCCGATTTGATTGATTCTTCTTGCAAATCAAAGATCTTCAGTTGAACTTTTAGATTTGATCTTTCTAATCTGAGTTTTACCCTTGCATCTATGCTTGAGTGATTATGTATGCTATTGTTTGTTTGCAATAGAATTCCCGGAGTGCGAAGCGTGTTTCTACGAGTCTCTAGGGTTTGCAGATCGTCAGCAAGGCAAGGAACACTTTGATCATACTTCTTTATTACCCAGTTTTTATGCATTAGTTACAACCCTCAAACATTGCATTAGTAGGATCTCTTAACATGTGGGATTGGGAAGTAGATGATGAAGTAGAACCTATTGCCCTGTTATTATCAAACCTTTGGGAGTTACTTCTACATTATGCTTATAATGCTATGCTATGCTAGTAGACGTGGATTGGTTGAGTGTATCCATGACAGATATGAGATTGTTATTAATGGTTAACTTAAGGTGGCTACTTAAATACACATCTAGGTGGATTGGTTGCGGGCACCTGGAGAATCTAGTGTTGTCCTAGGATATCCCGGAGTACCCATGTGATCATCATATGGTTCGCCACCCAGGCTCAAAGGGATCATAAGATTATTAATGCTAGAAACTTCCATGTGCAGCCACAAGCCATTATGGGCTCTGGCATAGTTGAGTATGTTGTGTGACCTCTTTCAGTGGTAGGCTAGCAGATGTAGGGGAAAGTAGGTGTAACTGTCTACCCAGAGTAAAGAGTAAATGCTTCTGAAAGACTGTGTCTCGGTCATCCGTTTGTCAAACACCATGTAGTGCGAGAAATCCAACAGAGGAGATCAAGTCTTGTGGGGAAAAGTGCGCAAACCTCTGCAAAGTGTACAAACTAATCATGGTTAGCCGTGTCCTTGGACATTTTGAGTATCTGGTTCTTGAATTTTCATGTTGATATCATCACTCTTAATTTAATTTGTTGGGTTATTACTACTGTTTGATTGGGATTGAGTTGGAGGAACCTTCTCAATGTTTATCAACTACCACGATAGTTAAACAAAATATATTCCTTTGTTGTAGGAAAAAATTGGCTTTTTCGCAAAAACATTATAACCGTAGAGCCTCCACCAGCCATATATGCATGTAGTGTTAGCATTTACCTGTTCATTGCTCTACAATGTTACTTTGCCAGCATATTTCATGTGCTGACCCATTTCGGGCTGCAACATATTATATTGCAGATTTTTCAGATGAAGAGTAAGGTGCGCTAGGTCGTTGTCGTGCACTCAGCTATGTCGTTGGAGTTAATGGACTCACTTTATCTTCCAAGCCTTCCGCTATTATCGTATTTAGATGGCCTTAAGCCATATTATTGTAATAAGTTCTCTTTTGAGACATTCAATGTAATAAGTGTGTGATTGCACTCTGTTATACATCCTTCAGGTACTGTGTGTGTCAGCATTACCGATCCAGGGATGACACTTATGCACAGAGATTTGACCGTTTGAGGTCGGATCGCTACACATATATCAAGTGTTCTCAAATCCATAAAAGTATTCAATCCGATAACAACGAAATCTCAAAGGGAAATACTCA
The DNA here is from genome assembly GCA_021437245.1 of Aegilops speltoides. Taxonomy (NCBI): domain Eukaryota; kingdom Viridiplantae; phylum Streptophyta; class Magnoliopsida; order Poales; family Poaceae; genus Aegilops; species Aegilops speltoides. Next base: position 181,769,452 of record CM038146.1, read on the forward strand.
ATTCACCACAACAAGATAGAGAGGGGGAAACACCATATAATCCGACTATATTAACAAAGCCCGCGATATATCAAGATCATGACAGCTCAAGAACACGAGAGATTAAACACATAGCTACTGGTACAAACCCTCAGCCCCGAGGGTGGATGATACGTCTCCAACGTATCTATAATTTTTGATTGTTCCATGCTATTATATTACCCGTTTTGGATGTTTATGGGCTTTACTCTACACTTTTATATCATTTTTGGACAATCCTACTAACCGGAGGCCCAGCCCGAATTGCTGTTTTTTTGCCTATTTCTGTGTTTTGAAGAAAAGGAATATCAAATGGAGTCCAAACAGAATGAAACCTTCGGGAGCGATCTTTTTGGAACAAACGTGATCTAGAGGACTTGGAGTGGAAGTCAAGGAACAAGCGAGGCGGCCACGAGGGTGCCCGGCGCCCCCTACATGTGGGCGCCCCCACCCTCGTCGGCCCCTCGAGCGTCCGCCGACCTACTTCTTCCTCCTATATATATCCACGGACCCCGAAAACTTCCAGGAGCAGCACGAAAAACTATTTGCACCACCGTAACCTTATGTATCCGCGAGATACCATCTTGGAGCCTTCACCGGTGCTCCGCCGGAGGGGGGATCAACCATGGAGGGCCTCTACATCATCTCCAAAGCCTCTCCGATGAGTTGTGAGTAGTTTACCATAGACCTTCGGGTCCATAGTTATTAGCTAGATGGCTTCTTCTCTCTCTTTGAATCTCAATACAAAGTTCTCCTCGATCTTCTTGGAGATCTATTCGATGTAACTCTTTTTGCGGTGAGTTTGTCTAGATCCGATGAGTTGTGGCTTTATGATCAAGTTTATCTATGAGAAATATTTGAATCTCCTCTGAATTCTTTTATGTGTTATTGGTTATCTTTGCAAGTCTCTTCGAATTATCAGTTTGGTTTGGCCTACTAGATTGATCTTTCTTGCAATGGGAGAAGTGCTTAGCTTTGGGTTCAATCTTGCGGTGTCCTTTCCTAGTGACAGCAGGGGCAGCAAGGCACGTATTGTATTGTTGGCATTGAGGATAAAAAGATGGGGTTTGTATCATATTGCATGAGTTTATCCGTCTACATCATGTCATCTTTCTTAATGCGTTACTATGTTCTTTATGCACCTAATACTCTAGATGCATGCTGGATAGTGGTCGATGTGTGGAGTAATAGTAGTAGATGCAGGAGGAGTCGGTCTACTTGTCACGGACGTGATGCCTATATACATGATCATGCCTAGATAATCTCATAATTATTCGCTTTTCTCTCAGTTACTCGACAGTAATTTGTTCACCCACCGTAATACTTATGCTATCTTGAGAGAAGCCACTAGTGAAACCTATGGCCCCCGAGTCTATCTTTTATCATATAAGTTTACCATCTACTTTTATTTGCATCTTTACTTTTGCAATCTATATCATAAAATACCAAAAATATATTTATCTTATCATATTATCTCTATCAGATCTCACTTTCGCAAGTGGCCGTGAAGGGATTAACATCCCCTCTAATGCGTTGGTTGCGAGTTCTTGTTTGTTTGTGTAGGTGCATGGGACTTTTGAGGAGCCTTCTACTAGATTGATACCTTGGTTCTCAAAAACTGAGGGAAATACTTACGCTACTTTGCTGCATCACCCTTTCCTCTTCAAGGAAAACGAACACAAGCTCAAGACTTAGCAAGATGTTGGAAATATGCCCTAGAGGCAATAACAAATTAGTTATTATTATATTTCCTTGTTCATGATAATCGTTTATTATCCATGCTATAATTGTATTGATAGGAAACTCAGATACATGTGTGGATACATAGTCAACACCATGTCCCTAGTAAGCCTCTAGTTGACTAGCTCGTTGATCAATAGATGGTTACGGTTTCTTGACCATGGACATTGGATGTCGTTGATAACGGGGTCACATCATTAGGAGAATGATGTGATGGACAAGACCCAATCCTAAGCCTAGCACAAAGATCGTGTAGTTCGTATGCTAAAGCTTTTCTAATGTCAAGTATCATTTCCTTAGTCCATGAGATTGTGCAACTCCCGGATACCGTAGGAATGCTTTGGGTGTACCAAACGTCACAACGTAACTGGGTGGCTATAAAGCTGCACTACGGGTATCTCCGAAAGTGACTGTTGGGTTGGCACGAATCGAGACTAGGATTTGTCACTCCGTGTGACGGAGAGGTATCTCTGGGCCCACTCGGTAGGACATCATCATAATGTGCACAATGTGACCAAGGGGTTGATCACAGGATGATGTGTTACGGAACGAGTAAAGAGACTTGCCGGTAACAAGATTAAACAAGGTATCAGGATACCGACGATCAAATCTCGGGCAAGTACTATACCGCTAGACAAAGGGAATTGAATACGGGATTGATTGAATCCTCGACATCGTGGTTCATCCGATGAGATCATCGTGGAACATGTGGGAGCCAACATGGGTATCCAGATCCCGCTATTGGTTATTGGCCGGAGAGTTGTCTCGGTCATGTCTATGTGTCTCCCGAACCCGTAGGGTCTACACACTTAAGGTTCGATGACGCTAGGGTTATAGTGTCGGGGGCAGATCTGCCCGCCACGAACACCTATGGGACCGGGGGGCCCCTTGTCTGTGCGGTACGAGGGCGGAGGGAGCACAGAGAGCAGATCGAGGCGAGCACGCGGGCGGATTTTACCCAGCTTCGGAGCTCTCCGGAGAGATAAAACCCCTACTGCTGCTTTGTGTTTGTATTTGATCTTGCTCCAGAATGCGAGCGTATGGTGGTGTTGCCTATGTTGAATGCCGAACCCCTATGTTGAATGCCGAACCCCTATGTTGAATGCCGAACCCCTATGTTGAATGCCGAACCCCCTCTACGTGCGCATGGGCCTCCCTTTTATAGTCGAAAGGGGGCGCCAACAGGTGGCAGCGTAGGAGAAAGGGGTAAAAATGTAAAAGAGGTGGTAGTTGGAACAGTCTTGGGAACAGTGAAGCTACGAAGGCATGAACAGTGGTCTCTACCTACTTTGACAGTGGGGGACAAGGGCATTTAATGCCCGTCGCCGTCGACCCCAAAAGCTCCCGCCCTTGCGTCTCCGTCTGCCACGGCGATGGATTCACCACCGTGAAGTGCCACCGTGTCCCTCAGGCTGCACAGCCACCCGCCACGCGTCCCTGGAAAGGCCCCAGGGCGACGCATGGGCCGATGAGCTGGAGCGCGAGCACACAGCGCAGCTCTCCCGGCAAGCACCTTGCCGGGGTCTTGATCTTGCCGGGCCCGGGAGCTCGCCGGGCTCTGTAACTTGCCGCTTCCCGGGCCCTCGCCGGGACGCATATAGCGCCGAGGCGTGTCTTCTATGATGCAATCTTCTAGCCTTCCCGACGAGCTCCTCTCGCCGGGGCCTTACGTGAGTGATGTAACCTTGAGCCTGGAACGGCCTTCCCGGCAAGCTCCGCTTGCCGGGGTCTCGATCTCCTGTCTGATATGCTTTGTCTTTGAATGGCTTGATATGGAGCAGGAAAGTCTTCGGCGAGCACGTGGTAAACCCCGCCGCTGGAGCTGAATCGCCCGTGCACAAGTTGGGGTACCGAGGTACCCCTACCTTAGTACACCGACAGAGCCCGGGCTGGGCCACACACGGTGCCGAGCGCTGTTGGGCCAGGCCCAAAACAAGGCACGGGCACCGCGCGCCATGGTGGCGTCGAATCTACTTCCGCCCTGCCGCCTCCCCTCCCGTAACGGCACGCGTCGATTGCGGCGTCGTGGGAGACGTGGGCGGCGTGAGCGGTCTTTAAGGCATCCACCGCCCGTGATCGTGGTGCAGGGTGAGGTCACTTCACCCGCCGCCCGCCTGCTTTTCGCCACGCGCCCTCATGCACGGGGTCGGGCGGCGAAGGTGGGAGACCGAGCCGTCACGGGCGAAGATGGTGAGTCGGCCCCGCTCCTCTGCCCTCCTCGCTTCCCGATTGGCCGGGCGGGGCGGTTGAGCCCCCACCTCGCCCCTTTAAAAGGGGCGGAAGGGGAGCACAATGGCCTCACACTTCCTCTCTCTCCTTCGTCTTGACCGCTCTTCTTTTCGCCATGGAAGGAGGAAATCCTGGTTCTTCAACGGTGGCAGCGAGGGTCGCCTCCAGTAGCGCACCTCTCCCTATCTCAAGCACCGTGGCGGCGGAGCCGGCCACGAGGGGGAGAGGGAGGGGACGAGGCCGCGGACGAGGCCGAGGGCGTGGCCGAGGCGGTCGGGGAAGAGGCGGTCGTGGCGATGCGCCTCCCCCGTATCCTCCGGCGGCTCCTTTCCTCGAGGCGGTCCATACTGGAGACGATCCCTGGGAGTTCTTCATCAAGCTGCGCCGAGCGCCTCGTCGTCGCCTCCGGCTGCCGGCCCCGTTCACGAGCGCGATGGAACCGGATCCGCCCGAGGTGATGGAGTTGCGCATGAGGGGCTGCGGGATCAGCGGCACTCGAGTGAGTGTCGTGTCCCCAGCCCCCGGCGTAATGTACTTCGACCGAGGGTGGAAGACGTTCGCCCGGATCCACAGCTTGACGGCGAGGTTTACCCTCCATTTTAAGTTAATGGAGGGCGACCTTCTCGCCGTCAAGGTCTTCGGGATTCCGGATCCGGCGAGATCTGTGTGGACAGCTCCTCCGATAGCGAAGGTCCCTCCTCGAGCGAGAGTGATGAGGAGGGGAGCGACAGCGGCGACGAGGGGATGGCGGGTCCGACTAGGCGTCGGACGCTGCTCATAGGCCACCGGCGACCCCATCATCCGGTCGCTGCCTTCGAACTCTCCGGGCCGTCTCCTTGGGCGGGGAGGGAGGCCGTGGAAGAGGAAGAGGGTGGCGGCAAGGCCGTCATGTCGGAGTACGAGGCGAGAGCCTCGTCAGCAGGCCGACGTCCCACCACCCCGTCTTCAAGCTCTCGCCCCGACGCCTGTCTCCGCCAAGCCCCGGCCGCCCCGGGTGTTCTCTTGAGGTCTTCGCGCCGTAGCTCTCCTAGGCGCCTTTGCCCTTCCCGCAAGCTTCTCTTGCCGGGCCTCCTTGACCTACCTCCTGAACTCCCTGAACAGAGAAACAGGAGAAGGATTACGGGCATCTTATCTTTTTAACTTGTAAGCCTTCGGGCCTTAGCTGCATTTAAAACTTGTAATCCTCTCTATCATGTTTTTCATCCTCTATGGACTTGTACTAAACTAGGATGTTTTTAATGAAAGGAGGGGAACGCTTGTCGGACCGAGTCTTTTACTTGAATTCGTGTCTTGTATGTTCCCATTCTGCGCCTTCGGGGAGCTTGCCGGCGCGAACACGCTTGCTGAGTGCGGGACATCAGCAGCCCGCCGGCGGTGTTGCTTCCGGCAAGCAACCTTGCCGGGCCAGTTGCAGCATACTTGTGTTTGTTGAGCGGACTCGAAAACAAACCAAGGGCGCGACACTTGTCGCGGCTCACTTAAATCGTTGAGCGTGCTCGAAAACGAAGCAAGGGCGCGAAACTTGTCGCAGCTCACTTTGATCGTTGAGCGTGCTCGAAAACGATCTAAGGGCGCAACTAGACCACGACCTGGCTCCTCCGCGCACGGGTTTTTACAAGACACGCTCGTTCAAAGACGCAGCCCCGCCTTCCCCGGTCCATGAGAGGATTCATGACGAGGGATGAAAAACTTATCTGATATCGCAGCCCCCGGCAACTCTGGCTTGCCGGAGATGAACCTTAGTACTCGCAGCCCCCAGCAACGCTGGCTTGCCGGGGAGGAATCCTGGCACTCGCAGCCCCCGGCAACTCTGGTTTGCCGGGACCCAGGCGATGGTGTGCTCTTCTGGTTTCTCCTTGTTGCTGTAATTTCGGCCATGAAAACAGCTGAGATAGATCTGTAACAGCTTCATTATTTACATGTATATGTATATAAATCCTTTCTGTGCAACTTTGCAATACAATGCCGTGCCTTGCCCTTCGTATGTTTATACTCTACGCTTCTAGGGAACTTGCCGGCGCGAACACACTTGCTGAGTGCGGAACATCAGCAGCCCGCTGGCGGTGTTGCTTCCGGCAAGCAACCTTGCCGGGCCAGCTGCAGAGCGCTTGTGTTTGTTGAGCGGACTCGGAAACAAACCAAGGGTGCAATCGGCCACGACTTAGCTCCTCACAAGACAAGCCTCTCATACGAAGGGCATCTCACGGCAGGGCTTGCCACGTTACACCCTTTGTACGCTTTTACCCTACGCTTCTAGGGAGCCTGCCGGCAAGGTGCCCTTGTCGCGAGCGCTGAGTGCTGAACTCGAAGCAGCCTGCTGGCCAAGGTCCTACTGGCAAGCAACCTTGCCGGGGGTAGTCGCAATGCACTTGTGTTTGTTGAGCGGACTCGGAAACAAACCAAGGGCGCGACACTTGTCGCAGCTCACTTAAATTGTTGAGCGTGCTCGAAAACGAAGCAAGGGCGCGAGACTTGTCGCAGCTCACCTAAGTCGTTGAGCATGCTCGGAAACAAGATAAGGGTGCGGCTACCCACGGGCAGGTTCCTCCGCGCACAGGTTTTGCGTACAAAGGACGAACGCACGAGGAACATAATATAAAAAAGCATGGAACTAAGGAGTGCTCCGCACAAAGGCTCGGACGACTTAGCTTTTCTATTTCTTGTTTCCTCGCACTTGCCGGTGGAGCTCGATGGCACGTCCTCGACGGTAGCGCAGCGCTTCGGGGAGATGTGCTTGCCGGAACGAGCACCAGAGCTGTCCTTTCCGGAGCACTTTGCCGGTGGAGCTCGATGGCGCGTCCTCGACGGCAGCGCAGCGCTCCGGGGAGATGTGCTTGCCGGAGTGGGCACCAGAGCTGTCCTTGACGGACTTGGCCTTCACTGGAGGGGAGCGGGGGCGAGCGGTGCGAGGAGCGGGATATGCTCGGACTCCTAACTGTGTTAGGAGGAGCAGGGTCCTGCCTCGGTACCTTCGCTTTGCTCGTGCACGGACGGCAGTCCGGAGCATCCCGCGAGCCTCCGGTGTGTCCTTGCCCCAGCATGCGGATACCACCTCCCGTGGTATGGCGCTGCTGGGTTGTCGGTCTTTGAGATGGACGCGAATGTCCACGGAGACCGAGGCGCGGTCATCCGTCCTGTCCTTGGATCTGGTGGCGCCGCGAGTGTCCTCGCCGGCGACCACCCTTCCGTCGGCGTCTCCTCCGCCCACCGTTAGCTCCGGTGGCGGCGGATGAGACGCAGACGGGCCTGCAGCCCCCGAAGCCTTCTTCTTCGGGGCCATGGCGCAATTGTTGACGAAGTCGCTGATGAAACTGGAGAGGTTGATGAAGAACGCGCCCGCGCGAACGCCGGATCAGGTCCGCACAACCTCCATGCCCCCTACCTGGCGCGCCAAAGATGTCGGGGGCGGATCTGCCCGCCACGAACACCTATGGGGCCGGGGCCCCTTGTGTCTGGCTTGACGAGGGCGGAGGGAGCACAGAGAGCAGATCGAGCGAGCACGCTGGCGGATTTTACCCAGCCGGAGCTCTCCAGAGAGATAAAACCCCTACCGCTGCTTTGTGTTTGTATTTGATCTTGCTCCAGAATGCGAGCGTATGGTGGTGTTGCCTATGTTGAATGCCGAACCCCTATGTTGAATGCCGAACCCCTATGTTGAATGCCGAACCCCCTCTACGTGCGCATGGGCCTCCCTTTTATAGTCGAAAGGGGGCGCCAACAGGTGGCAGCGTAGGAGAAAGGGGTAAAATGTAAAAGAGGTGGTAGTTGGAGCAGTCAAGGGAACGGTGAAGCTACAAAGATTGCATGAACAAGTGGTCTCTACCTACTTTGACAGTGGGGGACAAGGGCATTTAATGCCCGTCGCCGTCGACCCCAAAAGCTCCCGCCCTTGCGTCTCCGTCTGCCACGGCGATGGATTCACCACCGTGAAGTGCCACCGTGTCCCTCAGCTGCACTGCCACCACCCGCCACGCGCCCCTCGAAAGGCCCTGTAGGCACGCGTGGGCCGATGAGCTGGAGCGCGGGCACAGCGCAGAGCTCTCCGGCAAGCACCTTGCCGGGTCTTGATCTTGCGGGCCCGGAGCTCGCTGGCTCAGAATTTGCCGCTTCCGGGCCCTCGCGGGACGCATATAGCGCCGAGGCGTGTCTTCTATGATGCAATCTTCTAGCCTTCCCGACGAGCTCCTCTCGCCGGGGCCTTACGTGAGTGATGTAACCTTGAGCTCAGGCGGCCTTCCGGCAAGCTCCGCTTGCCGGGGTCTCGATCTCTGTCGATATGCTTTGTCTTTGAATGGCTTGATATGGAGCAGGAAAGTCTTCGGCGAGCACGTGGTAAACCCTGCCGCGGGGAGCTGCAACTGCCCGTGCACAAGTTGGGGTACTGAGGTACCCCTACCTTAGTACACCGACATATAGGGAATAGATGTACGTGGTTACCGAATGTTGTTCGGAGTCCCGGATGAGATCCCGGACGTCACGAGGAGTTCCGGAATGGTCTAGAGGTAAAGATTTATATATGGGAAGTCCTGCTTTGGTCACCGGAAAAGTTTTGGGTGCTATCGGTAACATACCGGGACCACCGGGAGGGTCCCGGGGGTCCACCAGGTGGGGCCACCAACCCCAGAGGGCTGCGTGGGACAAGTGTGGGAGGGGACAGCCCCAGGTGGGTTGGTGCGCCCCCCCCCACCAGGGCCCAAGGTGCCTAGGGTTTGGGGGAACCCTAAAAGGGGGCGCCCCCTTGCCTTGGGGGCAAGGCAACCCCCTGGCCGCCGTCCCCTCCTCAGATTGGATATGAGGGGGCCGGCCCCCCTCTCCCTTGCCCCTATATATATGTGGGGGGTGGGAGGGCAGCCGCACCCAAGTTCTGGCGCAGCCCTCCCCCTCTCCCAAGTCCTCCTCCCCTCCCACAGTGCTTGGCGAAGCCCTGCAGGATTGCCATGCTCCTCCACCACCACCACGCCATCGTGCTGCTGGTGGACGGAGTCTTCCCCAACCTCTCCCTCTCTCCTTGATGGATCAAGGCATGGGAGACGTCACCGGGCTGCATGTGTGTTGAACGCGGAGGTGCCGTCCGTTCGGCACTAGGATCATCGGTGATTTGGATCACGACGAGCACGACTCCATCAACCCGCTCACTTGAACGCTTCGCTTAGCGATCTACAAGGGTATGTAGATGCACTCCCCTTTCCCTCGTTGCTAGATTACTCCATAGATTGATCTTGGTGATGCGAGAAAATTTTGAATTTCTCGCCACGTTCCCCAACAAAGGGCATCTTGAGCTAGGTCTATGCGTAGTTTGTATGCACGAGTAGAACACAAAGCAGTTGTGGGCGTCGATATTGTCAATTTACTTGCCGTTACTAGTCTTATCTTGATTCGGCGGCATCGTGGGATGAAGCGGCCCGGACCGACCTTACACGTACGCTTACATGAGACAGGTTCCACCGACTGACATGCACTTGTTGCATAAGGTGGCTAGCGGGTGCCAGTCTCTCCCACTTTAGTCGGACCGGATTCGATGAAAAGGGTCCTTATGAAGGGTAAATAGCAATTGGCATATCACGTTATGGTTTTTGCGTAGGTAAGAAACGTTCTTGCTAGAAACCCATAGCAGCCACGTAAAACATGCAAACAACAATTAGAGGACGTCTAACTTGTTTTTGCAGGGTATGCTATGTGATGTGATATGGCCAAAAAGAATGTGATGAATGATATGTGATGTATGAGATTGATCATGTTCTTGTAATAGGAACCACGACTTGCATGTCGATGAGTATGACAACCAGCAGGAGCCATAGGAGTTGTCTTAATTTATTGTATGACCTGCATGTCAATGAACAACGCCATGTAATTACTTTACTTTATTGCTAAACCGTTAGCCATAGTAGTAGAACTAATAGTTAGCGAGACAACTTCATGGAGACACGATGATGGAGATCATGATGATGGAGATCATGGTGTCATGCCGGTGACGATGATGATCATTGAGCCCCGAAGATGGAGATCAAAAGGAGCAAAATGATATTGGCCATATCATGTCACTTTTTGATTGCATGTGATGTTTATCATGTTTATGCATCTTATTTGCTTAGAACGACGGTAGTAAATAAGATAATCCCTCATTAAAATTTCAAGAAAGTGTTCTCCCTAACTGTGCACCGTTGCGAAAGTTCGTTGTTTCGAAGCACCACATGATGATCGGGTGTGATAGATTCTAACGTTCACATACAACGGGTGTAAGCCAAATTTACACACGCAAAACACTTAGGTTAACTTGACGAGCCTAGCATGTACAGACATGGCCTCAGAACACAAGAGACCGAAAGGTCGAGCATGAGTCGTATGGTAGATATGATCAACATGAAGATGTTCACCGATGATGACTAGTTCGTCTCACATGATGATCGGACACGGCCTAGTTGACTCGGATCATGTACTCCCTTAGATGACTAGAGGGATGTCTATCTGAGTGGGAGTTCATAAGATGAACTTAATTATCCTGAACATAGTCAAAAGATCTTTGCAAATTATGTCGTAAGCTCACGCTTTAGTTCTACTGTTTAGATATGTTCCTAGAGAAAGTTCAGTTTAAAGTTGATAGTAGCGGTTATGCGGACTAGGTCCGTAAACTGAGGATTGTCCTCGTTGCTTCGAAGAAGGCTTATGTCCTTAATGCACCGCTCAGTGTGCTGAACCTCGAACGTCGTCTGTGGATGTTGTGAACATCTGACACACACGTTTTGATAACTACGTGATAGTTCAGTAATGTTAAACGGTTTAGAGTTGAGGCACCGAAGACGATTTCAAAACATCACGGAACATATGAGATGTTTCGAGGGCTGAAATTGGGATTTCAGGCTCGTGCCCACGTCAAGAGGTATAAGACCTCTGACGAGTTTCTTAGCCTACAAACTAAGGGAGAAAAGCTCAATCATTGAGCTTGTGTTCAGATTGTCTGAGTACCACAATCACTTGAATCGAGTGGAAGTTAATCTTCCAGATGAGATAGTGATCTTTTTCCAAAGTCATTGCCACCAAGCTGCTAAAGCTTCGTGATGAACTGTAACATATCATGGATAGATATGATGATCCTTGAGATATTTGCGATGTTTGACACCGCAAAAGTAGAAATCAAGAAGGAGCATCAATTGTTGATGGTTGGTGAAACCACTAGTTTCAAGAAGGGCAAGGGCAAGAAGGGATACTTCATGAAACAACAAATCACCTGCTGCTCTAGTGAAGTAACTCAAGGTTGAACCCAAACCCGAGACTAAGTGCTTCTGTAATAAGGGGAACAACCACTGGAGCAAAGTTACCCTAGATACTTGGTAGATGAGAAGGCTGGCAAGGTCGATAGAAGTATATTGGATATACATTATGTTTATGTGTACTTTACTAGTACTCCTAGTAGCACCAGGGTATTAGATACCGGTTCGGTTGCTAAGTGTTAGTAACCCGAAATAAAAGGCTGCGGAGTAAACGGAGACTATCTAATGGTGAGCTGGCAATATGTGTTGGAAGTTTTTTTTTCAAGCTTGATGTGATCAAGCATCGCACGCTCCCTCTACCATCGAGATTGGTGTTAAACCTAAATAATTGTTATTTGGTGTTTGCGTTGAGCATAGACATGATTGGATTATGTCTATCGCAATACGGTTATTCATTTAAGGAGAATAATGGTTACTCTGTTTATTTGAATAATACCTTCAATGGTCTTGCACCTAAAATGAATGGTTTATTGAATCTCGATCGTAGTGATACACATGTTCATGCCAAAAGATATAAGATAGTAATGATAGTACCACCTACTTGTGGCACTGCCATGTAAGTCATATTGGTATAAAACGCATGAAGAAGCTCCATGTTGATGGATCTTTGGACTCACTCGTTTTGAAAAGTTTGAGACATGCGAACCATGTCTATTGGTGTATATGCATGAAGAAACTCCATGCAAATGGACCGTTTGGACTCACTTGATTTTGAATCACTTGAGACATGCAAATCATACCACATGGGCAAGATATTTGAAAGCCTCGTTCAAAGTAAAATGGAACAAGAAAGCAACTTGTTGGAAGTAATACATTTTGATGTGTGCAATCCGGTGAGTGCCGAGGCACTTGATGGATATCGTTATGTTCTTACTTCACGGATGATTTGAGTAGATACTGAGTATATTTACTTGATGAAACACAAGTCTGAATTATTGAAAGGTTCAAGTAATTTCAGAGTGAAGTTGAAGATCGTCGTGACAAGAGGATAAAATGTCTATGATATGATCACAGAGATGAGTATCTGAGTTGCGAGTTTGGTACACAATTAAGACATTGTGGAAATTGTTTCACAACTAACACCACCTGGAACACCATAGTGTGATGGTGTGTCCGAACATCATAGATGCACCCCATTGGATATGGGGCATACCATGATGTCTCTTATTGAATTATCACTATCGTTCATGGGTTAGGCATTAGAGACAACCGCACTCACTTTAATAGGGCACCACGTAATTCCGTTGAAACGACACTGTTTGAACTATGGTTTGGAGAAACCTAAGTTGTCGTTTCTTAAAAGGTTTGGGGCTGCGATGCTTATGTGAAAAAGTTTCAGGTTGATAAGCTGGAACCCAAAGCGGATAAAATGATGGTGGGCCCGGATTCCAACAAATGGCTCGAGGCCATAAAATCCGAGAGAGGATCCATGTATGAAAACAAAGTGTAGACTTTGGCAGAACTACCCGTTGGTCGTAAGGCTGTTGAGTACAGATGGAAGACGGACAATGATGGTAAGTGTCACCATTAAGAAAGCTCGACTTGTCATTAAGATATTTTCCGATAAGTTCAAGGAGTTGACTACGATGAGACTTTCTCACTCGTAGCGATGCTATGAGTCTGTTGGAATTATATTAGCAGGTACTGCATTATTTATGAAATCTTGCAGATAGGATGTCAAAACATTGTTTCCTCGACGTTTTTCTTGAGGAAAGGTTGTATGTGATACAACCAGAAGGTTTTGACAATCCTGAAAGATGCTAACAAGTATGCAAAGCTCCAACAATCCTTCTAAGGACTGGAGTAAGCATCTCGGAGTTGGAATGTGCGCTTTGATGAGATGATCAAAGATTTTGGGTTTATACAAAGTTTATGAGAAACTTGTATTTCCAAAGAAGTGAGTGGGAGCACTATAAAATTTCTAATAAGTATATGTTGTAAACATATCGTTGATCAGAAATGATGTAGAATTTCTAGAAAGTGTGTAGGGTTATTTAAAAAGTGTTTTTCAATGGAAAACCTGGATTAGGCTACTTGAACAATAAGCATCAAGATCTATAAGATAGATCAAAAATGCTTAATAGTACTTTCAAATGAGCACATACCTTGACATGATCTTGAAGGTGTTCAAGATGGATCAGTCAAAGGAGTTCTTGCCTGAGTTGTAAGGTATGAAGTTAAGACTTAAAGCTCGACCACGACAGAAGAGAGAGAAAGGATAAAGCGTCCCCTATGCTTTAGTCGTAGGCTCTACAGTATGCTATGCTGAGTACCGCACCTGATGTGTGCCTAGCCACGTGTCTGGCAAAGGTGTACAAGAGTGATCTAGGAATGGATCATTGGACAGCGGTCAAAATTGTCCTTGGAGTAATAAGGACATGTTTCTCGATTATGGAGGTGATAAAGAGTTTGGCGTAAAGGGTTGCGTTGATGCAAGCTTTAACACCTATACGAATGACTCTGAGTAGCAAACCGGATACGTATAGTGGAGCAACCATTTGGAATAGCTCCAAGTGGAGCGTGGAAGCAGCATTTACAATATGACCTAGAGATTTGCATACGGATCTGAATGTTGCAGACCCGTTGACTAAAACCTCTCTCACAAGCAAAACATGATCAAACCCCAGAACTCATTGAGTATTAATCACATGATGATGTGAACTAGTTTATTGATTCTAGTAAACTCTTTGGATGTTGGTCACATGGTGATGTGACCTGTGAGTGTTAATCACACGGCAATGTGAACTAGATTATTGACTCTAGTGCAAGTGGGAGACTATTGGAAATATGCCCTAGAGGCAATAACAAATTAGTTATTATTATATTTCCTTGTTCATGATAATCATTTATTATCCATGCTATAATTGTATTGATAGGAAACTCAGATACATGTGTGGATACATAGTCAACACCATGTCCCTAGTAAGCCTCTAGTTGACTAGCTCGTTGATCAATAGATGGTTACGGTTTCCTGACCATGGACATTGGATGTCATTGATATCGGGGTCACATCATTAGGAGAATGATGTGATGGACAAGACCCAATCCTAAGCCTAGCACAAAGATCGTGTAGTTCGTATGCTAAAGCTTTTCTAATGTCAAGTATCATTTCCTTAGTCCATGAGATTGTGCAACTCCCGGATACCATAGGAATGCTTTGGGTGTACCAAACGTCACAACATAACTGGGTGGCTATAAAGCTGCACTACGGGTATCTCCGAAAGTGTCTGTTGGGTTGGCACGAATCGAGACTGGGATTTTTCACTCCGTGTGACGGAGAGGTATCTCTGGGCCCACTCGGTAGGACATCATCATAATGTGCACAATGTGACCAAGGGGTTGATCACGGGATGATGTGTTACGGAATGAGTAAAGAGACTTGCCGGTAACAAGATTGAACAAGGTATCGGGATACCGACGATCGAATCTCGGGCAAGTACTATACCGCTAGACAAAGGGAATTGAATACGGGATTGATTGAATCCTCGACATCGTGGTTCATCCGATGAGATCATCGTGGAACATGTGGGAGACAACATGGGTATCCAGATCCCACTGTTGGTTATTGGCCGAAGAGTTGTCTCGGTCATGTCTACGTGTCTCCCGAACCTGTAGGGTCTACACACTTAAGGTTCGATGACATTAGGGTTATAGGGAATAGATGTACATGGTTCCCGAATGTTGTTCGGAGTCCTGGATGAGATCCCGGACGTCACGAGGAGTTCCGGAATGGTCCAGAGGTAAAGATTTATATATCGGAAGTCCTGCTTTGGTCACCGGAAAAGTTTCGGGTGCTATCGGTAACATACCGGGACCACCGGGAGGGTCCTGGGGGTCCACCAGGTGGGGCCACCAACCCCAGAGGGCTGCGTGGGCCAAGTGTGGGAGGGGACCAGCCCCAGGTGGGCTGGTGCGCCCCCCCACCAGGGCCCAAGGCGCCTAGGGTTTGGGGGAACCCTAAAAGGGGCGCCCTTGCCTTGGGGGCAAGGCAACCCCGCCGCCGCCTCCTCGATTGATCTGAGGGGCCGCCCCCTCTCCTTGCCCCTATATATATGTGGGGGTGGGAGGCAGCAGACCAAGTTCCCGCGCAGCCCTCCCCCTCCCAAGTCCTCCTCCTCCCGCAGGTGCTTGGCGGCCCCGCAGATTGCCACGCTCCTCCACCACCACCACACCATCGCTGCTGCTGGGCGGAGTCTTCCCAACCACTTCCTCTCTCCTTGCTGGATCAAGGCATGGGAGACATCACCGGCTGCATGTGTGTTGAACGCGGAGGTGCCGTCTGCTCGCACTAGGATCATCGGTGATTTGGATCACGACGAGAGCACGACTCCATCAACCCGCTCACTTGAACGCTTCCGCTTAGCGATCTACAAGGGTATGTAGATGCACTCCCCTTTCCCTCGTTGCTAGATTACTCCATAGATTGATCTTGGTGATGCGTAGAAAATTTTGAATTTCTGCTACGTTCCCCAACAGAAGAAGGATTTCTGGCGCCGTTGCCAGGGAGGTCTTCGCTCAAGTCAAGACATACCAAGTACCCATCACAAACTCATCTCCCTCATATTACCTTATTTGTCATTTGCCTCTCGTTTTCCTCTCCCCCACTTCACCTTTGTCGTTTTATTCGCCCTTCTTCTGTCCGATCTTGTGTTACCTTGTGCCTTCTTTTTGCTTGCATCTTCGCTTGCTAGAAGTTTATGGATCCTCATCCACTTGCTAATCTCTGTAATAGATCCAATTATGATGAACCTATTTCTAGTGAGTTGAGTGCACTAGATTATCTTTATGAGGTTTTGCTTGAAATTCGTGAATCTAAAATTTGTGATGAAGTACTTTATGAAGAAATTCATGATAGATCTTTGAATAAAAAGCATGATTGCAATGATTTTATTATAAATTCTATTGATGCCAATTGTGCTAATAATATGCAAAACCCTAAGCTTGGGGATGCTAATTTTGCTATGTCTACTACTTGTTGCAATGATCATGATTGGGGTGATTCTTCTTATGATCTTGTAAATTTATTTAAGCCCCATGATGAATATGAGATTGATAATAGTGTTTGCAATATTATTGAAAGTGGGTTTGGAAGAGTGTCAACTTTAGATCCCACATATTTGGAGAATGTTCAATCTTATGAAATTTTTGATAAAAGTGGGTTTGGAGAGGTCATGACTTTAGTTAATGTTAATCCCACTATTTTGGAAGAATGTCAACTTTGCATGCATGTGGATCGTGTTGAGAATATTTTATGTGATAGCTATTTTGTTGAATTTGCTTATGATCCCACATATAATTATTATGAGAGAGGAAAATATGGTTGTAGAAATTTTCATGTTACTAAATTACCTCTCGTTATGTTGAGATTGCTATTGTTTCTTTCCGCTTCCTTGCATATGCTTGTTTTTGCTTGCTATGAAAATTTGTTTTTATATAAGATGCCTATTCATAGGAAGTATGTTAGACTTAGATGTGTTCTTCACGTGTTTCATGGTGCTCTCTTTGTGCTTCAATTCTTGTCTTTCTTGTGAGCATCATTGAAATTATCAATGCCTAGCTAGGGGCGTTAAACAATAGCGCTAGTTGGGAGGCAACCCAATTTTTTTTACTTTTTGCTTTTGTTTAGTAATAAATATTTTCATCTACCTTCTGTTTAGTTGTGTTTTCATGTTTCAATTTGTGTTTGTGCCAAGTAGAACCTATAGGATAACCTATGGTGATAGTTAATTTGATTCTGTTGAAAAACAGAAACTTTGCACGCACGAAAATAATTTTAGTAATTCACAGAAACGCGATTTTGCATTGATTCTTTTTGATGTAGATCAATAGAAAAATTTCCCAGGACTTCCTATTTTGGTAGGATTTTTAAAGTTCCAGAAGTATTCGAGAGTTACAGATTGCTACAGACTGTTCTGTTTTTGACAGATTCTGTTTTTGGCATGTTGTTTGCTTATTTTGATGTATCTATGGCTAGGATTTGATGGACTATGGAATAAAGAGTGGCAAGAGCCTAAGCTTGGGGATGCCCATGGCACCCCAAGATATTCAAGGATAACCAAAAGCCTAAGCTTGGGGATGCCCCGGAAGGCATCCCCTCTTTCGTCTTCGTCTATCGGTCACTTTACTTGGAGCTATATTTTTATTCGCCACATGATATGTGTTTTGCTTGGAGCGTCATGTATGATATGAGTCTTTGCTTTTTAGTTTTACACAATCATACTTGCTGTACACACTTTTTGGGGAAAAGCCCACTTGATTAGAATTTATTAGAATACTCTATGTGCTTCACTTATATCTTTTGAGCTAGATAGTTTTGCTCTATGTGCTTCACTCATATTTTCTAGAGCACGGCGGTGACTTAATTTTGAAGAAATTGCTGATCTGTCATGCTTCACTTATATTATTTTGAGAGTCTTTTAGAACAGCATAGTATTTGCTATGGTTATAAATTTTGTCCAAGAATGATGAGCATCCAAGTTGCGTATAATAAAAACTATCATAGAAAGTGCATTAAACACTAGGATCAATTTGGTGCTTGATAATTGTTTTGAGATATAAAGGTGGTAATGTTAGAGTCATGCTAGTTGGGTAATTATGAAATTGAGAAATACTTGTGTTGAAGTTGGCAAGTCCCGTAGCATGCACGTATGGTAAAAGTCGCGTGACAAATTTGTTGCATGGGGTGCTATTTTAATTGTCTTCCTTATGAGTGGAGGTCAGGATCGTGCGATGGTTAACTCCTACCAACCCTTCCCCAAGGAGCATGCGTAGTATTACTTTGCTTTGAGGGCAAGTAGACTTTTTCAATAAGTATATGAGTTCTTTATGACTAATGTGAGTCCATGGACATACGCACACTCACCCTTCCACTTTGCTAGCCTCTATTATGCCACGCGACCTTCGCCGGTATCATGCACCCATTATCTACCTTCCTCAAAATAGCCACCATACCTACCTGTTATGGCATTTCCATAGCCATTCCGAGATATGTTTCCATGCAACTCTTCACCGTTCCATTTATTATGATACGTTCCATCATTTTCATATTGCTCTTTGCATGATTATGTAGTTGACATCGTATTTGTGGCAAGGTCACCTTCATAATTTTTCATACATGTCACTCTTGATTTATTGCATATCCCGGTACACCGCCGGAGGCATTCACATAGAGTCATATTTTGTTCTAAGTATTGAGTTGTAAATCAATGAAAGTGTGATGATCTTCATTATTAGAGCATTGTCCCAAGTGAGGAAAGGATGATGAAGACTATGATTCCCCCACAAGTCGGGATGAGACTTCGGACACCAAATAAAAAAAGAGAGGCCAAAGAGCCCCCAAATAATAAAAAAGAAGAGGCCAAAGAGCCCACCAAAAAATGAGAGAAAAGAGAGAAGGTACAATGCTACTATCTCTTTTCCACACTTGTGCTTCGAAATAGCACCATGGTCTTCATGATAGAGAGTCTCCTATGTTGTCATTTTCATATACTAGTGAGAAATTTTCATTATAGAACTTGGCTTGTCTATTCCAATGATGGGCTTCCTCAAAATTCTCTAGGTCTTCATGAGCAAACAAGTTGGATGCACACCCACTTAGTTTCTTTTGTTGAGCTTTCATATATTTATAGCTCTAGTGCATCCGTTGCATGGCAATCCCTACTCACGCACATTGATATCTATTAATGGGCGTCTCCATAGCCTATTGATACGCCTAGTTGATGTGATACTATCTTCTCCTTTTTGTCTTCACGACCACCACCATATACAACATATAGTGCTATGTCAATGGCTTGCGCTCATGTATTGCGTAAGAGTTGAAAAAGCTAAAGCGCGTTAAAAAGTATGAACCAATTGCTTGGCTGAAACCAGGGTTGTGCATGATGGGAGTATTTTGTGTAATAAAAATGAAGCATGGCCGAACTATATGATTTTGTAGGGATGAGCTTTCTTTGGCTATGCTATTTTGATAAGACATGATTATTTGTTAGTATGCTTGAAATATTACTATTTTTATGTTTTATAAGCTTTTATCTTGAATTATTAGGATCTGAACAATTATGCCACAATAAAGAAAATTACATTGAGAATTATTCTAGGGAGCATTCCACATCAAAAATTCTGTTTTTATCATTTACCTACTCGAGGACGAGCAGGAATTAAGCTTGGGGATGCTTGATACGTCTCCAACGCATCTATAATTTTTGATTGTTCCATGCTATTATATTACCCGTTTTGGATGTTTATGGGCTTTACTCTGCACTTTTATATCATTTTTTGAACTAACCTACTAATCAGTGGCCCAGCCCGAATTGCTGTTTTTTTTGCCTATTTCAGTGTTTCGAAGAAAAGGAATATCAAACGGAGTCCAAACAGAATGAAACCTTTGGGAGCGATCTTTTTGGAACAAACATGATCCAGAGGACTTGGAGTGGAAGTTAAGAAACAAGCAAGGCGGTCACGAGGGTGCCGGTGCGCCCCATACAGGTGGGCGTGCCCCCCACCCTCGTGGGCCCCTCGAGCGTCCACCGACCTACTTCTTCCTCGTATATATATCCACGGACCCCGAAAACATCCAGAAGTACTACGAAAACTATTTCCACCGTCGTAACCTTCTGTATCTGCGAGATCCCATCTTGGAGCCTTCGCCGACGCTCCGCCGGAGGGGGAATCGAGCATGGAGGGCCTCTACATCATCTCCAAGGCCTCTCCAATGAGTTGTGAGTAGTTTACCATAGACCTTCGGGTCCATAGTTATTAGCTTGATGGCTTCTTCTCTCTCTTTGGATCTCAATACAAAGTTCTCCTTGATCTTCTTGGAGATCTATTCGATGTAACTCTTTTTGCGGTGTGTTTGGCGAGATCTGATGAATTGTGGGTTTATGATCAAGTTTATCTATGAGAATTATTTGAATCTCCTCTGAATTCTTTTATGTGTGATTAAGTTATCTTTGCAAGTCTCTTCGAATTATTAGTTTGGTTTGGCCTACTAGATTGATCTTTCTTGCAATGGGAGAAGTGCTTAGCATTGGGTTCAATCTTGCGGTGTTATTTCCCAGTGATAGCAGGGGCAGCAAGGCACGTATTGTATTGTTGCCATAGAGGATAAAAAGATGGGGTTTATAGCATATTGCATGAGTTTATCCCTCTACATCATGTCATCTTTCTTAATGCGTTACTCTGTTCTTTATGAACTTAATACTCTAGATGCATGCTGGATAGCGGTCGACGTGTGGAGTAATAGTAGTAGATGCAGGCAGGAGTCGGTCTGCTTGTCACAGACGTGATGCCTATATACATGATCATACCTAGATAATCTCATAATTATTCGCTTTTCTATCAATTGGTCGACAGTAATTTGTTCACCCACCGTAATTCTTATGCTATCTTGAGAGACACTACTAGGGAAAAGCCTAGCAGCAGCGCGGGTTTTGGGCCTATTAGTAGCGCGGGGGCCGGCGCTACTAATAAGGCACTACAGCTAACATATAGCAGTAGCGCGGGGGCGACCCGCGCTACTACTATGTCCTTTAGCAGTAGCGCGGGTGCCAACCCGCGCTACTACTAATCTCTAATCTCTGATATTTTTTTTGAATTTTTTCGATTTTTTCAAATTTCTGAATTATTTTAACCTCAAATCTCTAATCACCCCTCATCGCTGCTCAATTTAATATCTAATCACCCCTCATCATTCCAAATCATCTAACATCCCGGACGGTCACCCATCCTCTCACTACTCCAGCCTGAGCACGCTGAACTTTCGGGTTCTATTCTCCCTCGTTTCCAAGTCTGCACTTGTTGTTTTCCTGACAATAGTAAGATGTCAATCCTATTAACCTCAGGAATTTAACTTGAGCATGAAGTCACACATTTCACTGTTTGAGTTTGAAACTATTGTTCTAAAAAATTAGTAACACTAATATTTCTTGAATAATTAGTTTGACCAGAGTTTGACCACAGTTTGACCATAGTTTGACCAGATTTGAACACAGTTTGACCATAGTTTGACCAGATTTGACCAAAATTCGAAAAAACTAAAATAATTATTTAGTAACACTAATATTCTTGAATAATTAGTTTGACCATAGTTTGACCATATTTAACAAAAACTAAAAAAACTGATTTTTTTTGAATTTTTTTGCATCCAGATCTTAAAAGCCACGTAACTTTTTTCTGTTAGGTTTTTGAGGATTTTAAAAATGTTTAACGGGGTTCCCCCGGTTAAATTCGGATGTAACTTTTCGAGTAGATGATTTTTCATATTAAAAACATTTTCATCCGAGTTAGTATGCAAAAGTTATGCCCGTTTTTACAAATTCTCGAGAGGTTTTGCAAATAAAGTCGAAATTCATATTTGCAAATTTTCCCAACAACTAGACCACATATCACATGGGAAACTTATTTTATTTTATTCTTTTGACATTTTCATCATTTTCTTTTATTTTTTTTAAAACTGAAAAGGCGATCCACAGAGGGGGTAGAGTTTGAAAATGGGACCTTTAATAGTAGCGCGGGTTTTTAACCCTCGCTATTGCTATGGCACCACTTAGTAGTAGCGAGGGCTAAAAACCAGCGCTACTGCTATCTCCCTTAGTAGTAGCGAGGGTTAAAAACCCGCGCTACTACTATGGCATGTCCCGGGGGGCACGGTAGAGACCGCTTAGTAGTAGCGAGTGTTAAAAACCGCCATCGCTATCTACTTAGTAGTAGCGAAGTTTAAAACCTGCGCTACTAGTAAGTAGCAGTAGCGAGGGTTTTTAACCCTCGCTACTAGTAAGATTCTGTGTATAGGCTTTTCCCTAGTAGTGAGAAGCCACTAGTGAAACCTATGGCCCCCGGGTCTATCTTTTATCATATAAGTTTACCATCTACTTTTATTTGCATCTTTACTTTTCCAATCTATATCATAAAATACCAAAAATATATTTATCTTATCATATTATCTCTATCAGATCTCACTTTCGCAAGTGGCCGTGAAGGGATTGACAACCCCTTTATTGCGTTGGTTGCGAGTTCTTGTTTGTTTGTGTAGGTGCATGGGACTATTGAGGAGCCTCCTACTGGATTGATACCTTGGTTCTCAAAAACTGAGGGAAATACTTATGCTACTTTGCTGCATCACCCTTTCCTCTTCAAGGAAAACCAACGCAAGCTCAAGACGTAGCAGTGGACTACTCTCTCTTCTTCGTGGTGGCCGTCGGGATGATGAAGATCGCCACCGGTGATGATTTCCCCCTCCGGAGGGTGCCGGAACAGGGTCTAGATAGGTTTCGATGGCTATAGAGGCCTGCGGCGGCGGAACTTCTGATCTAGGTTAGCCCCTAATGGTTTCACTATTTATTGGAATTTTTGGCATTGGTTTCACGCTAAGATGGGCCTTGAGGTGAGCACAACCCACTGGGGCACGGACAAGGGCCCTGGCGCGCCCCGGTGTCTTGTTCCCTCCTCGTGGCTCTTTTGGCCCTCCCACAAAGCTTCGGGGGTCTCTTTTGTTCCAAATAATCGTAAAAAAGTTTCAGCTCATTTGGAGAACTTTCATTTTGCACAAAAAACAACACCATGGTAGTTCTGCTGAAAACAACATCAGTCCGGGTTAGTTCCAAAAAATGATATAAAGTTTCCATATAATGATTGTGAAACATCCAAGAATGATAATATAACAACATGGAACAATCAAAAACTATAGATACGTTGGAGACGTATCAGCATCCCCAAACTTAATTCATGCTTGTCCTCGAGTAGGTAAATGATAAAAACAGAAGTTTTGATGTGGAATGCTGCCTAACATGTTATCTCATATTCTTTTCTTTGTAGGATGGACATTTGGACTTTTATATTGTTCAAAGCAATAGTCTAGTTTTGACATGAGGACTTAAATACTCAAGCATACCAACAAGCAACCATGTCTTTCAAAATATCAATGCTAAAATAAGTAATCCCTAGCCCATCATGCTCAATCATTGATCCATTCATGAAACACATTCGCATATTAGCTACACCCAATGCTCAAGTACGATCACAGTGCCCCTAATTGGTGATTTTATAAGAGAAGATGGAGACTCAAATTAAAAAATGAAAATTGCATAAAGTAAAAGAAAAGCCCTTCGCAGAGAGAAGTATGGATTTGTAGAGGTGCTAGAGCTGAAAGCAAAAATTGAGAGATAAAAAACATTTTGAGAGGCATACTTTTCCCACCAACGAAAACGACGTAGAGCTCCCAACACTTTCCATGCTAGATATATAATAGGCGGTTCCCAAATAGAAAATAAAGTTTATTCCTTTTTCCACCATACTTTCACTTTCCATGGCTAACCGTATCCACGGGTGCCCTCCATACCAACACTTTCCAAGGAATTTATTATTTGACAACATAAAGTAAATTTAATTTTCATTTCCGGACTGGGCATCCCTAATACCTTTGCCTTACTCTCATGCAATGACAAGTGAATAAACACTCATCGTGAGAATAACACATCTAGCATGGAAAACATTGTCCACCCCTCACCGCCTCGTGAGTGGTGCGAGCACACAAAAGGGAAATTTATTTTGAAAATTAGAGATGGCACATACAAATTTTCTTAGAATGGCAAAAGAATACCGCATATAGGTATGTATAGTGGACTCATGTGGCAAAACTGGTTTAAAGGATTTTGGATGCACAAGTAGTGATCATACTTAGTGCAAAATGAAGCCTAGCAAAAGGTTGAGAAGCGACCAACCAAGAAACAAATAATCTCATAAGCGAGCATTGAGCATAATTAACACCGAATAATGCACCAGAAGTAGGATGTAATTTCATCTCACAACTATTGACTTTCACGCTTCCATAGGGAATCACAAACCTTAACACCAATATTCTTACTAAAGCACAATTACTCATCAACATGACTCACATATCACATCATAATATCTCAAAACTATTACAAGCAATCAAGTTTATTTTGTCAATGATCTTCATGAAAGTTTTTGTTATATCCTTCTTGGATATCTATCACTTTGGGACTAATTTTCATGTGTTGCTTTTGATAAGCTCAAACAAATATAAGTGAAGATCATGAGCATAATATTTCTTTCTCTCAAATTAATTTAAGTGAAGCAAGAGAGAATTTCTTCAAAAATACTAAATCACACCATGCTCAAAAAGATATAAGTGAAGCACTAGAGCAATTCCATAGAAAAGAGCTTCATTGACGGGATGTGAGTACCGCTTACCTAGCCTCACTGGGAACTATTTGAGGACTCTAGTTTATTTAAAAACTTTCAGATCTAAGTATTTTATTAAAACATCAAGCAAAACAAAACAAAATGACATATCAAGGATAGCACAACTCATGTGAAGAAGCAAAAACTTAGGCTCAACCGATACTAACTGATAATTGTTGAAGAAGAAAGGTGGGATGCCTACCGGGGCATCCCCAAGCTTAGATGCTTGATACTTCTTGAAATATTATCTTGGGGTGCCTTGGGAATCCCCAAGCTTGAGCTTTTGTGTCTCCTTAATTCCTCTCATATCACAGTTTTCCTAAATCTCAAAAGCTTCATCCACACAAAACTCAACAAGAACTCGTGAGATAAGTTAGTATAAACCAATGCAAAAACCTTATCATTCTCTACTGTAGAAAATCACTAAAATTATTATTCAATATTGCATACTAAATGCCTTTGCATATTTAATACTCCTATCCTCAAATCGAATCATTAAACAAGCAAACATATGCAAACAATGCAACCATAACAGCAATCTGCCAAAATAGTACAGTCTGTAAAGAATGCAAGATTCATCATACTTCACTAGGGCCAAAAATTATGAAAATTTTACCACACTGTAGAAAATTTATCAGATCTTAATATGCAAAAAGTTTCAACATTTTTATCACATTTTGACTTTTCGAAGGAATGTTTGCAACAACGGTAAACTTTCTGTTTTGAAACAACAACAAGTATACTTGCAAAATAAGCATGGTGAAGGCCATCCTTGACATTTTTATTTAAATAAAAGATGCAAAACATTATTATAAATAAAAGCAAGCAAATCCTAACAAAATAAAATGACTCTCCAAGTAGAAATCATATCATGTGATGAATGAAAACATAGCTCCAAGTGAGGGTACCGATAATGTTGGAGACGGAAGAGGGGATGCCTTCCGGGGCATCCCCAAGCTTAGTTGCTTGGATATTCCATGAATATTACCTTGGGATGCCTTGGTAATCCCCAAGCTTAGGGTCTTGTTACTCCTTATTCTCCTCATATCGACATCTCACCCAAAACTTGAAAACTTCAATCACACAAAACTTAACGGAACTTCGTGAGATAGGTTAGTATGATAAAGAGCAAACCATTTCACATTGGTACTGTCAAAGACAAGATTCATAATTGTTTCCACAAAATTCCTACTTTAGAATATCATTTCCAAAATTTATATTGAGCAATATAAGCCATAGAAACTAGAAAACAAGCAAACTATGCATCAAAAACAGACTCTGTCAAAAACAGAATAGTCTGTAATGATCTGCAGAATAACCATACTTATGTTACTCCAAAAATTATGAAAAAATTAGGAACACGTGAAAAATTTGTATATTAATCTTCTGCAAAAAGAATCAACCCAAAGTCACTCTTCTGTTAAAAATGAGAATGATTTTTGTGAGCGCATAAGTTTCTATTTTTCAGCAAGATCAAATCAACTATCACCCAACATGATCCCAAAGGCTTTACTTGGCACTTTATTGAAACAAAAGCAATAAAACATGATTACTGAAGTAGTTTAATCATGTGAACACACAAAAACAGTAGGTAAAAGTGTTGGGTAGTCTCCCAACAAGCTCTTTTCTTTTATGCCTTTTAGCTAGGCATGATGATTTCAGTGATGCTTGCATAAAAGATTCAACACCCTCCAAAATAGTGGGATCATTAGTACCTAGAGTTGACACTCTTCCAAACCCGATTTCATCAATATAATCATCATAAATAGGAGGCATGCTTTCATCATAATAAATTTTATTATCAAAACTTGGGGGAGTAAAAATATCATCTTCATCAAATATAGCATCCCCATGATTGTAACTTTGCATATCATTAGCATCATGGATATTCAAAGAATTCATACTAACAACATTGCAATAATGCTCATCATTCAAATATTTTGTGCCAAAAAATTTATTGACTTCTTCTTCTAACAATTGAGCGCAATTTTCCGAACCATCATTTTCAAGAAAGATATTATAAAGATGATCAATAATATGATGCAACCTCAACTCCATTTTTTGTAGTTTTCTTTTATAAACCAAACTAGTGATAAAACAAGAAACTAAAAGATTAAATTGCAAGATCTAAAGATATACCTTCATGCACTCACCTCGTCGGCAACGGCGCCAGAAAAGAGCTTGATGTCTACTACACAACTTTATTCTTGTAGACTCGTGTTGGGCCTCCAAGCGCAGAGTTTTGTAGGACAGTAGCAATTTTCCCTCAAGTGGATGACCTAAGGTTTATCAATTCGTGGGAGGTTTAGGATGAAGATGGTCTCTCCCGAACAACCCTGCAACCAAATACAAGAAATCTCTTGTGTCCCCAACACACCCAATACAATGGCAAATTGTATGGGTGCACTAGTTCGGCGAAGAGATGGTGATAAAAGTGTAATATTGATGGTAGAAATATATTTTTATAATCTGAATAAATAAAAACAGCAAGGTAGTAAATAGTAAACGGGCACAAAAACGGTATTGCAATGCTTGAAAATGAGGCCTAGGGTCCGTACTTTCGCTAGTGCAATCTCTCAACAATGCTAATATAATTGGATCACATAACCATCCCTCAACGTGCAACGAAGAATCACTCCAAAGTTCCTATCTAGTGGAAAACATAAGAATAAATTGTTTGTAGGGTACGAAACCACCTCAAAGCTATTCTTTTCGTTCCATCTATTCAAGAGTTTGTACTAAAATAACATAAAGCTATTCTTTCTGTTCGATCTATACTAGAGTTCGTACTAAAATAACACCAAAACAAATTTATATTCATAATACTCAATCCAACACAAAGAACTTCAAAGAGTGCCCAAAGATTTCTACCGGAGAAGCAAAGACGAGAACGTGCATCAACCCCCTATGCATAGATTACCCCAATGTCACCTCGGGAATCCGCGAGTTGAGTGCCAAAACATATATCAAGTGAGTCAATACAATACCCCATTGTCATCACGATTATTCAATTGGAAGACATATACCAAGTGTTCTCAAATCCATAAAAGTATTCAATCTGATAACAACAAATCTCAAAGGGAAATACTCAATTCATCACAACAAGATAGAGAGGGGAAAACACCATATGATCTGACTATATTAACAAAGCCCGCGATACATCAAGATCGTGACATCTCAAGAACACAAGATAGAGAGAGAGAGATTAAACACATAGCTACTAGTACAAACCCTCAGCCCTGAGGGTGGACTACTCCCTACTCATTGTGGTGGCCACCGGGATGATGAAGATGGCCACCGGTGATGATTCCCCCCTCTTGCAGGGTGCCGGACAGGGTCTAGATTGGTTTTAGGTGGCTACAGAGGCCTGCAGCGGCGGAACTTCTGATCTAGGTTAACCCCTGATGGTTTCTCTATTTATAGGAATTTTTGGCGTTGGTTTCACGCTAAGATGGGCCTCGAGGTGAGCACAACCCACTGGGGCACGGACAAGGGCCTAGGCGCGCCCCAGTGTCTTGTGCCCTCCTCGTGGCTCTTCTGGCCCTCCCACGAAGCTTCGGGGGTTTCTTTTGTTCCAAAAAAATCGTCAAAAAGTTTCAGCTCATTTGGAGAACTTTCATTTCTGCACAAAAAACAACACCATGGTAGTTCTGCTGAAAACAATGTCAGTCCGGGTTAGTTCCAAAAAATGATATAAAGTTTCTATAAAATGATTGTAAAACATCCATGAATCATAATATAACAGCATGGAACAATAAAAAATTATAGATACGTTGGAAACGTATCAAAGATCTCTGCTTCATCACCACCATTATCTTCTTCATCACCAAAGGACAATTGAGTATCGGGCATGGGCATTCCCCTTGGCTTCCGCCAAGATTGGGGGAGGTGCCCTGGTATCGTATCATCCCACTATCTTTTTGCCTTTATTTATTTTAGTTCGATCTTTTGCTTTAGATGAATAAAAGTTTAGTTTGATCCTTTCTTCTTTGAGAGTTTTGTTGTTCCTGCGAAGCGAAGATCATTCGCTTGGCGAATGAAGTGGATCAACCTCTTTTTGGCTCAGGCCAAACACTTTTTCTCGCTAGTAGAGCTTTCTAAAAAAAAGCGATGCGAGAGCGTATTCTCTTATCTAAGCTTCCTCCCTTCGCTCCCCCCATCGTAGATGGTTCAGCCACACCCGGTGCCACGAAATGATTGAGAACTAGGACGGGGTCGAAATGCATTTTATTCTTAGTGATCTATACTTGTAATCGTGTGCAAGTTATATAATAAAGTTTAATTTGAGTTTTTGTTTTCTTTACTTTCATGTTGCAAATAAAAGAAAAGAAATAAGGAAGAAACAAAGAAAGGAAATAAATAAAGGAAATAAAATAATCAAGAAGATCATATACTAATCTTATGGTAGGTGATGACACCACATAAGGAAAATTATAAGTAGAAAATTTTATTAGAGATTGACAAACATAGCATTAGTCAATGATGCAACTCATCAGAGAATTAATAAGGGAAGAGAAGATTCACATATAAATATACTATCCTAGAAATCTTTTGTGATTGTGAGCCCTCATCAAAATATTATATGCAAAAATTGTTGACATTTTACAAGGAAGACAACTTAATGGTTTATGTTTGTTTATATTCACATAGAAGTCATATTTTCATGGATCCCTTAACATGTGGTGCTTTCCCCCTATCTTTGCTAGCCAAAAATTCCGCACTAAGTAGAGATGCTACTTGTGCATCTTAAAACCCTTAAACCCAAATCTTCTTTTCAAGTGTCCACCATACCTACCTAGGGATTGAGCAAGATCCCTCAAGTAAGTTGTCATCGGTGCAAAAAGGCAATAAAATTGCTTCTAAATGTGTGAGATCATTTAGTGTAAGAGAAAATTGAGCGTTGCACGAACTTGTGATGGTGAAGAATAAAAGTGACAGACTGCATAATAAAGGTCGCTATCACAAGGGGCAATGCAACGTGACGTTCTTTTGCACTAAGGGGTTGAGCATACAAACAAATAAGTGCATGGCAACCTCTGCTTCCCTCTGCGAAGGGCCTATCTTTTACTTTAATGTATTTACTTTTATGCAAAGAGTCAAAGTTTTCCTTCTATTACTTTTTATTTTTTTCTCCTTTGGCAAGCATCATGTGGTGACGAAAGATCTAGGCGCATATGTCCAGTTGAATATAGATAGCATGAGTTATTATTGTTGACATCACCCTTGAAGTGAATACGTTGGGAGGTGAAACTATAAGCCCCAATCTTTCTATGTGTCCAGTTGAAAAGTTTTGCTCATGTGTACGCGGTGAGTGTTAGCAATCATAGAAGACTATATGATGGTTGAGTATGTGGACTTGCCTAAAGGCTCCGACATGTGACCCTTCCTGAAAAGATGATGAATTGTAGTTGCAAAGTTGACTGAGAACATAGTTTGTTGGTTTTTAATAGAGTTTTTGATTTATACTTCAATAGTGTGATGAATTGTCACTTATTCATGAGAAGTCTATGATAAAAGTTCTATGATAAAAGTCTTATGTTTAAGTTTGTTCTTGTTATGATAATGAACATGATGCTTCTCTGTCCGTATTTTGTTTTTATCGACACCTCTCTCTGTAAGCATGTGGACTTGTTTTTTGATTTTGGTTTTTGCTTGAGGACAAGCGAGGTCTAAGCTTGGGGGAGTTGATACGTCCATTTTGCATCATGTTTTCTTATTGTTATTTATGATGTTTTTATCCACAATAATGCTTTTTGAAGTAATTCTAATGCCTTTTGTCTCATAATATGCAAGGTACACACAAAGAGGGAGAGTTCTGGCAAATGGAAATCTGGACCTGGAAAAGCTACGTCAGGCTACATATTCTGCACAACTCCAAACAAGTTGAAACTTCATGGAGATTTTTATGGAATATTTGAGGAATATTGGAGCAAATAACTACCAGGGGGGCCCACCAGGTGGGCACAACCCACCTGGGCGTGCGAGAGAGCCCAGGCGCGCCCTGGTGGGTTGTGGTCACCCAGGCCCACCTCCAGTGCCCACCTTCTAGTAAATAGGTCATTTTGACCTAGAAAAAAATAAGGAGAGGACTTTCGGGATGGAGTGCCGCCATCTCGAGGCGGGACTTGGGCAGGAGCAGTTTTGCCCTCCGGTGGAGCGATTTCGCCGGGGGAACTTTGCTCTCGGAGTGGGAAATCATCGTCATCATCACCACCAACAACTCTCCCATCTCGGGGAGGGCAATCTCCATCAACATCTTCAACAGAACCATCTCATCCCAAACCCTAGTTAATCTCTTGTGTTCAATCTTGTTACCGGAACTATAGATTGGTGCTTGTGGGTGACTTGTAGTGTTGACTACATCTTGTAGTTGATCACTATATGGTTTATTTGGTGGAAGAGTATATGTTCAGATCCAATATGCCATTTAATACCCCTCTGATCTTGAGCATGCTTATTATTT
Source organism: Aegilops speltoides (assembly GCA_021437245.1). Classification (NCBI taxonomy): domain Eukaryota; kingdom Viridiplantae; phylum Streptophyta; class Magnoliopsida; order Poales; family Poaceae; genus Aegilops; species Aegilops speltoides. The sequence goes on from CM038146.1 coordinate 181,800,370, forward strand.
GTGAGTAGTTACTTTTGTTCTTGAGGTCAAGGGAGAAATCATGTTGCAAGTAATCATGTGAACTTGATATGTGTTCGATATTTTGATTGTATGTATGTTGTGATTCCCTTAGTGGTGTCATGTGAACGTTGACTACATGACACTTCACCATATTTCAGCCTAAGGGAATGTGTTGTGGAGTAGCAATTAGATGATGGGTTGCGAGAGTGACAAAAGCTTAAACCCCAGTTTATGCGCTATTCCGTAAGGGACCGATTGAATCCAAAAGTTTAATGCTAGGGTTAGAATTTATTCTTAATACTTTTCTCGTAGTTGTGGATGCTTGCGGGAGGGTTAATCATAAGTAGGAGGTTTGTTCAAGTAAGAACAACACCTAATCACCTGTCCACCCACATATCAAATTATCAAAGTAGTGAACACAAGTCGAACCAACATGATGAAAATGACTAGATGAAAATCATGTGTACCCTCAAGAATGCTTTGCTTATCATAAGAGACCGTTTTGGCCCGTGCTTTGCCTCAAAAGGATTGGGCTACCTTGCTGCAATTTTGGTACTACTATCGTTACTTGCTTGTTACAAATTATCTTGCTATCAAACTACTCCGCTACTTACAATTCAGCACTTGCAGACATTACCTTACTAAAAACTGCTTGTCATTTCCTTCTGCTCCTCATTGGGCTCGACACTCTTACTTGCCGAAAAGAGCTACAATTGATCCCTATACTTGTGGGTCATCATATTTGTTTATGTATCCACACATGTATTTAAGTTTCCAGTCAAGACAATTCTAGCACGAATAATAAACCTTTATCATGTTTAAGGAAATATAATAATAACCATTTTATTATTGCCTCTAGGGCATATTTCTATCAGTCTCCCCCTTGCACTAGAGTCAATAATCTAGTTCACTTTGTCATTTGATTAGCACACATAGTCCACATCACCATGTGACTAACACCCAAAGAGTTTACTAGAGTCAATAATCTAGTTCAGATCGCCATGTGATTACCACCCAAAGATTTAACTAGAGTGTGATCATATTTTGCGTGTGAGAGAGGTTTTAGTCAACGGGTCTGCAACATTCAGATCAGTGTGTACTTTGCAAATGTCTATGTCTACACTGCTATGCATAGAGCTACTCTAGCTAACAGTTCCCACGTTCAATACGTATCCAGATTGAGACTCGGAGTCAACTGGATCAGTGTTAAAGCTTGCATCAACCTAACCCTTTACAACGAACCTTTATCACTTCCATAACCGAGAAACATTTCCTTAGTCCTCTTTAGGTACCTAAGGATAATTTTGATCGATGTCCAGTGATCCACTCCCTGGATCACTACTGTACCCCCTTGCCAAACTCATGGCAAGGCACACAACTGGTTTGGTACATAGCATGACATACTTTATGGAACCTATGGCTGTGGCATAAGGAATGACTTTCATTCTATCTCTATCTTCTGCCATTGTCGGGCTTTGAGTCTTACTCAACTTCACACCTTGCATCACTAGCAAGAACCCTTTCTTTGACCGATCCATTTTGAACTTCTTTAAGACTTTTGCCAAGGTATGTGCTTTTTGAAAGTACTATTAAGAGTATCGACCTATCCCTATAGATCTTGATGCCCAATATGTAATAGCTTCACCGAGGTTTTTCATTGAAAAATTCTTATTCAAGTATCCTTTTATGCTATCCAAAAATTCTATATCATTTCCACTCACTTTCTTGTAAATACAGGCTTCATCGTAAGTCTGTATAAAACCATATGCTTTGATCACCTCATCAAAGCGTATATTCCAACTCCGAGATGCTTGCACCAGTTCACAGATGGATCGCTGGAGCTTGCACACTTTGTTAGGACCTTTAGGATCGACAAAACCTTCTGGTTGCATCATATACAACTCTTCTGTAAGAAATCTGTTTAAGGAATGCAGTTTTGACGTCCATTTGCCAGATTTCATAAAATGCGGCAATTGCTAACATGATTGGGACAGACTTAAGCATCGCTACGGGTCAGAAAGTATCATCGTAGTCAACCCCTTGAACTTGTCGTAAACCTTTTGCGACAAGTCGAGATTTGTAGATAGTGACATTAACATGAACGTCTGTCTTCTTCTTGAAAATCCATATATTCTCAATGGCTTGCCGATCATCGGGCAGGTCCATCAAAGTCCATACTTTGTTCTCATACATGGATCCTATCTCAGATTTCATGGCCTCAAGCCATTTATCGGAGTCTGGGCTCATCATAGGTTCTTCATAGTTCGTAGGTTTGGCATGGTCTAATAACATGACTTCCAGGACAGGATTACTGTACCACTCTAGTGAGGAACGTGTTCTGGTCGACCTACGAGGTCCAGTAGTAACTTGATCCAAAGTTTCATGATCATCATCATTATCTTCCTGTCTAGTTGGTGCAGGCATCACGGGAACGGTTTTCTCTGATGTGCTAATTTCCAATTCGAGAGAAGGTACAATTACCTCATCAAGTTCTACTTTCCTCCCACTCACTTCTTTCGAGAGAAACTCCTTCTCCAGAAAGGACCCATTCTTGGCAACAAAGATCTTGCCTTCGGATCTATCGTAGAAGGTGATACATCTCCAACATATCTATACTTTATGAAGTAGTCATGTTGTTTTATTGTCATTCTTAGAGTTTTACAATCATTTTATAGCAAGTTTATATCATATTTTGGGACTAACCTATTGACCCAGTGCCCAGTGCCAGTTGCTATTTTTTGCTTGTTTTCTACATCACAGGAAATTGATATCAAACAGGGTCCAAACACCACAAAACTTTTTGTGGATTTTTTTTGGACCAGAAGACCACCAGTGGGCCAGAGCAACACCTAGGGGGTGCACCGAGGGGGGCTGATACGTCTCCAACGTATCTACAATTTATGAAGTATTCATGCTGTTATTTTATCATTCTTGGATGTTTTATAATCATTTTATAGAAACTTTACATCATTTTTTGGGACTAACCTATTGACCCAGTGCCCAATGCCAGTCGCTATTTTTTGCTTGTTTTTTACATTGCAGGAAATCAATACCAAACGGAGTCCAAATGCAACAAAACTCCACAAGGATTTTTTATGGACCAGAAGACACCCATTGGTCTAGAGCAGCACCTGGGGGTGAACCGAGGGGGGCACAACCCACCAGGGAGCGCCAGGGCCCCCTGGCGTGCCCAGGTGGGTTGTGCCCTCCTTGGTGGCCTCCTGCACCCCCTCTTTGCACTATAAATTCCCAAATATTCCGAAACCCATCGGGGTTAACCTAGATCAGAAGTTCTGCCGCCGCACGGCTCAGTAGCCACCGAAAACCATTCTAGACCCGTTCCGGTTTCCTGCCGGAGGGGGGATCATCACCGGTGGCCATCTTCATCATCTTGGCGGCCACCACGATGAGGAGGGAGTAGTCCAACCTCGGGGCTGAGGGTTTGTACCAGTAGCTATGTGTTTAATCCAGTAGCAATTTCTGTTTTACTTGATGTTTTGATAAAATATTTAGATCTGAAAGTTTTTAAATAAAATAAAGTCCCCAAACAATTGCCAAGGAGGCTAAGTAAGCGGCATTCACATCCCGTCAACGAAGCTCTTTTCTTTGGAATTGCTCTTGTGCTTCACTTATATCCTATGAGTAAATTGTTGAATGAATTGAATATCATGAAGTTGAAATCATATCATGCCTAGTGGTCTTCACTTTGTGTTTAAAAAGTGAAATCTTTTGAGGCTTGACAATCACAATATTGGTCATACAAGCAATTCAAGAATAATTATATAAGGAAGAGAACTTTGACATGCAAATACACTATCATGGAAATCTTTTGTGATTGTGAGCCCCCATCAAAAAATTATATGCCAAATTTGTTGACGTTGGACAAGGAAGACAACGTAATGATTTATGTTTGTTCATATTCACATAGAAGTTATTGTCGGATTTCAGGTTCCGGCAAACCCTTGAGGTTCGAACACTGGGTGTGCACAAAGGTCTCTCTTCTATCTACCTGGTCACGCCCTCACCCTCGCCGCGATCTCAAAGCTTAGCTCAACAAACTCACAACACAAGAGACGCAAGGTTTATACTGGTTCGGGCCAGCGATGTGGTGTAGTACCCTACTCCAGTGTGGTGGTGGTGGATTGACTCTCGGGCTGATGATGAACTGTACAAGGGAAGAGCAGCCTCCTGAGGAGAGGTGTTCTTGTGCTTGGCGAGCTGGTGAGAGTGAGGGTGGAATCCTTCTATCCTCCCCTCCTTTTGTGGTGGCTAGTCCTATTTATAGAGGCCCTGGTCCTCTTCCCAAATATTAAGTGGGAAGGGATGCCACACGACCAATTTGAAGGGGGACAACTAGTACAAGCTATCCTGACTAAAGGTGGTCTTTGCCAGCCAAAGGCGCTGGTGGTGACGCCGTCTTGGGCTCCATGGTGACCTCCGTCCTGCAGTCCTGCTGGTCTTGGTCTTGTTGCACCGATATGGAAACCTTTGCCTGATGCCTCGGTACTCCTCTCCTGCGCTTGCCACCTTAGCACCAAAGAGGAAACGAGGACACTGTGCGCGCTGGCGCCCGCCTGGCCTTGGTCGTCATGGCTTGCATCACAGGAACCTAGCGAGGTACCCCTTGCCTTGATCTCTGCACCCCTCGCGAGCCGGCCTGGTGAGACCGCTCCCGAGGAGGTCTTGCATCGTCCGCCTCGCGAGGCTTGGCCCCTCGCGAGGGTATTGAGTGTTGGCTAATGAAGATGGGCTGTACCGGGCCGCTGGCGGAGCCACGCCGTGGGCCGCAGGCAGGCAAGTCTGGGGACCCCCGTTCCCAGAACACCGATAGTAACCCCCGGGCCCAAGGTGTGCTCGGACTTGGCTTCGACGCGAAGCCAAAGGGCAAGTGCGGAGCGTCGCGGGCCCAATAGCCTGCAGCCTTGGTCGGTGCGTGGCGATTGATTGGACGTGTGCATCTCCACTTCCCCACGCTGCCTTGGCAACTGGCCGACTTGACGAGTCCCTGCTGCATGCAAAAAGAGTTATCATTACCTGCGATCGTGGAGGTCGACGATTGGCCTCCCATGGGCTATAAATGAGGTGGGAGGCGGAGCCCCCATCGCTCGTGTCTTCCCATTCCGCTCACTTCTTCTTCCTTGTTCCATTGCTAGCAGCGACACCCATGGCGCCCGTGAAGAGGTTTTCAGCCGCAGAGAAAGGGAAAACTCGGCCGGAGGGGCCCGGTTTGCCGCTGCCCAAGAGGGGGCACGGTCGCCCCCGCAAGTACACTGCGACCCCTACCGTGGCCTCCCGCGGCCGCACCGGTGCCTCTTTGTATGGTGGGGGTCGCCTTGGTCGTGGCAGCCCTTTTGGTGAAGGAAGGCGCGCCATGGTCGCGCGGCCTCCCCGACCGCGCTTCCACTCGGCAGAGGTGCTGCCGGAGTTCGTCGTGTGGTTGGAAAACCCGGCCAGCAACTGTTTTCAGCTCCCGCGCTTCTTCACCGATGAGCTGCCGGGCGCAGGTCCAGGCGGGCTCTGGCTGTAGGCGGACGGCTGCTGTAGTAGAGCTTCCCGGGTCGCGGTTGAGGTCTCCATCGCAGGCAACATAGCATTGGCCCGAGGCTGGCAGACGTTTGGCCGCGCGCGCGGCCTGGGCAGGCGGTGCACCCTCCAATTCAAGTATGACAGCGACGCGACCCTTTACATGAGGGTGTTTGGGGAAGATGGTCGCCGCGTCGGGTGCTTCCCCGAGGTCAACGACGGCGACGAGGTGCTCGGCCTTGGCGATGGTCGTGATGAGGGTGAAGACGAACCCGCCCTTGGTGCCGACCACGTCTCATCCAGCTACGCGGCTCTTCCTCCGATGACAGCTCCAGCAGCGGCGGTTATGACCAGGCAGCGTGCCCGCTTCGAGGTTGGCAGTGGGTCGTCTTGTTGCCGCGCCCCCATGAAGCGCGAGGAGGGGTCTGGCTAAGCTCGGGGCGGCGCCAAGGGCCCGCCCTCGCGGTCCGCTATGGGGCACGCGCCGCTTTTGTTCCGTTCTTCCTTTCCTTCCTGTATTACGAGAGAGACAAGTATGGGGCCCCAGAGGGGCATGCAAGAAACCATGATTTCCCAGTTATTATGCTATGTTTATTGTTCCTGTGTTGTGTCGCAGCATCGGCGTTTTATGTAGGCGTGAAGAAATAACTTAGCTTGACATGCTCGAAGTAGTCTCCACCTCGCGAGGTGCTCGCTTCCAGTGTCTGGCGAGGCCTCCTTGGCCTGGCAGGCACCTAGGAACTACAAAAAACTCGTTAGGAGACTATCATTTTCCCAAGTCCTGGTCGCAAGGGCTGCTGGCCATGGCCCAGCGCTTCGTATTGCGGTACCCGAGGGGCACGTATTAAGAGAAGTGCGCCAGGTTGTGAATTCAAACGAGGGCGCCTCGTGAAAAACAGAAAAATGAAGGAGGGCACCTGTTCAGCCCCCTCACGAGGTATGCGAGAGAGAGAGTAGGTTAAACACAGAGATAGAGGCGGAAACGGGGGCAAAAGGCGGTGGAACCAAACCGGCAAAGAACACTAGAAGCAAATTTCAATTAAAGAGGGGCGAGCCAACTATAGAAAGCAAATAAAAAGCCGCGTCCGGCACCTAGTCTAGTCTTCATGTCTTCTCACGAGCGCAGAGCTAAGTGCTGCCACTAGGACGTGGGAGGGAGCCCCCGAGGCCCGAGGGCGGCACTCCTGAGACTCCGGGGCGTGTACAACCCCACTCATTATTTCGTGAGAGTGTCACGAGCGGAGACCTTCACAGGCACTAGGCCTTCTTCACAGGCGCTGGGCCTTACTTCATGGGTAGAACTTCCGGATGTGCTGGATGTTCCAGGCGTTCTGGATGGGTACCCCGTCCTGCGTCTCTAGGCGCGCGGCGCCAGGCTTGGAGACACGGACGACCTTGAACGGTCCCTCCCACATGGGTGAGAGCTTATCAACCCTTCCCTGGAGAGCACCCGCCTCAGGACGAGGTCACCAACCTCGAGCGTCCTGGGGCGGACGCTGCGACAGTGATACCGCCGCAGCGCGTGCTAGTATCTTGCCGCCCATAGCATGGCTTCTCGGCGGCGCTCCTCCCCCAGCACGAGGTCCATCCCCCACATGGCGTCCTGCTGCGCCTCATCAAACGCCAGGACCCGTGCGGAGCAATGTTTGACCTCGTGAGGGAGAACTGCTTCTGCTCCGTAGACAAGGAAGAATGGAGTCTCGCGCATTGGCTTGGTGGCGGTGGTGCGGATGGACCATAGCACGGATTGGAGCTCATCTGCCAGCCCCTGCCGCAGGCTTCGAGCTTCTTCTTGAAGGTCCTAGTCTTGAGGCCTCTCAGGACTTCCGCGTTGGCGCGTTCGGCCTGACCATTGCTCTGGGGGTGCGCCACCAAAGCGTAGCAGATCTGCGTTCCAAGGTAAGCACAATATGCCTTGAAGAGGTTGCTAGTGAACTGCGAGCCGTTGTCGGTGATGATGCAGTTGGGGACCCCAAAATGACTCATGAGACCTTTTATGAACTTGACCATGGAGCCGGTCGAGATGGTGCGGACGGCTTCTACCTCCGCCCACTTGGTGAACTTGTCGATGGCGACGTAGAGGTAGCGGTAGCCCCTGGGCGCTCGAGGGAATGGGCCTAAGATATCCAGCCCCCAAACCATGAATAGCCACGAGAGCGGGATGGTCTGGAGGCCTTGAGCCGGATAATGGATCTGCTTAGTGGCCTCGCAGGACTTCACCAGCTCAGTTGCGTCCTTGAGCGCCGTAGGCTAGTAGAATCCGCTGCAGAATGCCTTGCCGACGAGTGTCCATGATGATGAGTGGTGCCCGCAATCTCCGCCGTGTAGATTAGCCAGCAGTTCTTTCCTCTGTTCCCCGGAGATGCAACACAGGGAAACGTCATTTGGCCGCTTCTTGTATAACTCACCGTCCTGGATGCAGTATGCCGTGGCTTGTCGAGCCACACGCTCCGCGTCCTCCTCCTTCTCCGGCAGCGTCCCTTGCATCGGTATTCCTTGAATTCCTTGGTCCAACATCCCTCCTAAGGCTCGAGCGCCAAGAGTAGACGTGCTCCCGAAGTCGGGCCACAGGCCGGGGCTCCCGTGGTAGGTGGTTGAGGGAGCTCCTCCCGAGGCTGCACCGTTCTTGAAAGTGGTGGTGCTGCCAACGGCTTGAAGAGCCGCTCCTCAAAGATGCCAGGCTCTTGGGGCAGTCACTTGGACGCCCTCCTGGCGATGTCGTCGGCTTCCTTGTTGGTGCCACGGAGCACGTGCTGCAACTCCAGCCCCAAGAACTGCTTCTCCATCCTGTGTACCTTCATGAGGTACGCCTCCATGTGCTCGTCCTTCAGCTCGTATACCTTGTTGGAGAGTTGACGAGGAGCTGTGAGTCGCCCTTGATGACGAGACGCTTCAGCCCCAGGGCCACTGCAGCTTGCAGGCCAGCTATGAGGCCTTCGTATTGTGCTATGTCGTTGGAGACCTTCTCGCCCTGCTGGAAGTAGAGCTGTATGGCGTAGTAGAGCTTGTCCTTAGTGGGTGAGATGAGCACTGCTCTAGCCCCCGCGCCCTGTCGTGCAAAGGCACCATCGAAATACATGACCCAGCCATCAAGCGCCTCACTTCCTGGCGAGAGGGACCGATCCTCGCCTACTTCAAGCTCCGGGGCGTCCATCCATTCTGCAACAAAATCGACGAGCGTGGCTCCCTTGATGATCCTGGTCGTGCTGAATTGCAACTGAAATGCCTGCAGCTTGATGTTCCATTCGGCGACCCTCCCGACGGAGTTGGGGCTCCTGAGCACCCTCTCCAACAGGTAGGCTGAGACGACCTTGATGGGGTGACCTTGAAAGTAGTGCCGCAACTTACGCGAGGCCACCAAGAGCGCGAGTAAGAGCTTCTGAGGCATGAAGTATCGTGCCCTTGCATCCCGCAATACCGTGCTGACGAAATACACCGGGTGCTCAACAAGGGCGGGTGCACTGACGTGGCCAACGCCTTCCGGAGGTTGGGGCGCCTCCTGAGATAACGGAGCTCCCAACGCCTGATTGCTTGTTGGGGCCTCTTCAGGCCCAAGGGTGTCGTCCTGCTGAGCTTGGTCCTTCGCTGTTGCTGCCATGGTCTTCGTGGTGCCCTTCTGGTCTTGTATCGCCCCTGTTGAGGGCGTAGCTCGGCGTGATGCACCCTTGGCTGGCGCTCTTCCCGAACCGCCACTAGGGCCGCGCTGGCGGAGTAGGGAGTGGCGGCAAGGTAAAGCACTAAGGGCTCGAGAGGGTGTGGCGCCACCATTATTGGAGGGCTTGTCAGGTATCTCTTGAGATCTTGAAATGCTTGGTCGTCCTCCGGGGTACACTCAAATGGGCCCTTCTTCTTCATCAGCTTGAAGAAAGGTAGGGTGCACTCTCCCAGCTTGGAGATGAAGCATCCCAACGCGGTCACGCGACCGACGAGCTTCTGCATTTCTCTGAGGGTTTGTGGTGGACTCATGTCTTCGATTGCCTTGACCTTCTCTAGGTTGGCCTCGATCCCTTTGTGGGACACGAGGAAGCCCAACAGCTTGCCGGAAGGGACACCAACCATGCACTTCTCTGGGTTGAGTCGCAGGTCCACCTGGCTGAGGCTCGTGAAGGTCTCCTCCAGGTCCTGAATCAAGGTCCTTGCCTCCCGAGACTTCACCACAGTGTCGTCGACGTAAGCTTCAGCATTTCTCCCGAGCTGCCAACCCATGGCGATGTGCATCAGCCGTTGGAAGGTTGTGCCCGTGTTGCGCAGACCGAACGGCTTGCAAGTGTAGCAGTACACCCCACATGGGGTCAGGAAGGCTGTCTTCTCCACATCTTCTACTGCCATCTTGATCTGATGATAGCCTGAAAACGCATCCAAAAACACAGCAAATCGCACTCGGCGGTGGAGTCGACGATCTGGTCGATGCGTGGAAGCGGGAATGGATCTTGGGGGCAGGCCTTGTTGAGGTTGGTGAAGTCGACACACATGCTTTCCTTTTCGCCCTTCTTCGGCACAACAACGGGGTTCGTGCTACCGCTTGAGCACTGCGTTGGTTTTCCCTTGAAGAGGAAAGGGTGATGCAGCAAAGTAGCAGAAGTATTTCCCTCAGATTTTGAGAACCAAGGTATCAATCCAGTAGGAGGCTCCTCAAAAGTCCCATGCACCTACAAAAACAAACAAGAACCTCGCAACCAACGCGATAAAGGGGTTGTCAATCCCTTCATGGTAACTCGTGAAAGTGAGATCTGATAGAGATAATAAGATAAGATAAATATTTTTGGTATTTTTATGATATAGATTGGAAAGTAAAAGATGCAAATAAAAGTAGATGGGAAACTTATATGATAAAAGATAGACCCGGGGTCCATAGGTTTCACTAGTGGCTTCTCTCAATATAGCATAAGTATTACGGTGGGCGAAGAAATTACTGTCGAGCAATTGATAGAAAAGTGCATAGTTATGAGATTATCTAGGCATGATCATGCATATAGGCATCACGTCCATGACAAGTAGACCGACTCCTGCCTGCATCTACTATTATTACTCCACACATCGACCGACTCCTGCCTGCATCTAGACTATTAAGTTCATGAAGAATAGAGTAACGCATTAAGAAAGATGACATTATGTAGAGGGATAAACTCATGCAATATGATATAAACCCCATCTTTTTATCCTCGATGGCAGCAATACAGTACGTGCCTTGTTGTCCCTGCTGTCACTGGGAAAGGACACCGCAAGATTGAACCCAAAGCTAAGCACTTCTCCCATTGCAAGAAAGATCAATCTAGTAGGCCAAACCAAACTGATAATTCGAAGAGACTTGCAAAGATAACCAATCACACATAAAAGAATTCAGAGGAGATTCAAATATTTCTCATAGATAAACTTGATCATAAACCCACAATTCATCGGATCTCGACAAACACACCGCAAAAAGAGTTACATCGAATAGATCTCCAAGAAGATCGAGGAGAAATTTGTATTGAGATTCAAAGAGAGAAGAAGCCATCTAGCTAATAACTATGGACTCGAAGGTCTGTGGTAACTACTCACAACTCATTGGAGAGGCCTTGGAGATGATGTAGAGGCCCTCCCTGGTTGATTCCCCCTCCGGCGAGCACCAGCGAAGGCTCCAAGATGGGATCTCGCGGATACAGAAGGTTGAGGCGGTGGAAATAGTTTTTCGTGGTGCTCCTGGTTATTTTCGGGGTATGTGGATATATATAGGCGAAGGAGGTAGGTTAGGGGAGCCACGAGGGGCCCATGAGGGTGGGGGCTCGCCTGCCCCCCTAGGGCGTGTCGGGCACCCTCGTGGCCGCCTCGGTTACTTCTTGACGTCCACTCCAAGTCTCCTAGATTGCGTTTGTTCCAAAAAGATCGCTCCCGAAGGTTTCATTCCATTTTGACTCCGTTTGATATTCCTTTCCTTCGAAATATTGAAATTGGCAAAAAAATAGCAATTCGGGTTGGGCCTCCGGTTAGTAGGTTAATCCCAAAAATGATATAAAAGTGTAAAGTAAAGCCCATAAACATCCAAAACGGGTAATATAATAGCATGGAACAATAAAAAATTATAGATATGTTGGATACGTATCAAGCATCCCCAAGCTTAATTCCTGCTCGTCCTCGTGTAGGTAAATGATAAAAACAGAATTTTTTATGTGCAATGCTACCTAGCATATTTCTCAATGTTATTTTCTTTATTGTGGCATGATTGTTCAGATCCAAATGATTCAAGATAAAAGTTCATAAAACATAAAAATAGTAATACTTCAAGCATACTAACATGTAATCATGTCTTATCAAAATAGCATAGCCAAAGAAAGCTCATCCCTACAAAATCATATAGTTAGGCCATGCTTCATTTTCATCACACAAAATACTCCCATCATGCACAACCCCGGTTTCAGCCAAGCAATTGGTTCATACTTTTTAACGCGCTTCAGCTTTTTCAACTCTTACGCAATACATGAGCGCAAGCCATGGACATAGCACTATATGTGTAATATGGTGGTGGTTGTGAAGACAAAAAGGGAGAAGATAGTGTCACATCAACTAGGCGAATCAACGGGCTATGGAGATGCCCATTAATAGATATCAATGTGAGTGAGTAGGGATTGCCATGCAACGGATGCACTAGAGCTATAAATATATGAAAGCTCAACAAAAGAAACTAAGTGGGTGTGCATCCAACTTGCTTGCTCACGAAGACCGAGGGCATTTTGAGGAAGCCCATCGTTGGAATATACAAGCCAAGTTCTATAATGAAAAATTCCCACTAGTATATGAAAGTGACAACATAGGAGACTCTCTATCATGAAGATCATGGCGCTACTTTGAAGCACAAGTGTGGAAAAAAAAAGATAGTAGCATTGTCCCTTCTCTCTTTTCTCTCATTTCTTATTTTTTTTTCCTTTTTTTCTCTCTTTTTACTTTTTTTATTTTCCCCCCTTTTTTATTTGGTGGGCTTCTTTGGCCTCTTTTTTTTTGTAAAGTCCGAAGTCTCATCCCGACTTGTGGGGGAATCATAGTCTTCATCATCCTTTCCTCACTTGGGACAATGCTCTAATAATGGAGATCATCACACTTTTATTGATTTACAACTCAAAAATTACAACTCAATACTTAGAACAAAATATGACTCTACGTGAATGCCTCTGGCGGTGTACCAGGATATGCAATGAACCAAGAGTGACATGTATGAAAAATTATGGAGGTGGCCTTGCCACAAATACGATGTCAACTACATGATCATGCAAAGAGCAATATGACAATGATGGGTCATGTCATAATAAATGGAACGATGATAATTGCATGGCAATATATCTCAGAATGGCTATGGAAATTCCATAATAGGTAGGTATGGTGGCTGTTTTGAGGAAGGTAAATAATGGGTGCATGATACCGGCGAAAGTTGCGCGGTATAATAAACTCTAGCAATGTGGAAGGGTGAGTGTGAGTATAATCCATGGACTCACAGTAGTCATACAAAACTCATATACTTATTGCAAAAGTCTACTTGCCCTCAAAGAAAAGTACTACTACGCATGCTCCTAGGGGAAGGGTTGGTAGGAGTTAACCATCGCGCGATCCCGACCTCCACTCATAAGGAAGACAATTAAAAGAGCACCCCATGCAACAAATTTGTCACATAACTTTTACCATACGTGCATGCTACGGGACTTGCCAATTTCAACACAAGTATTTCTCAATTTCATAATTACCCAACTAACATGACTCTAACATTACCACCTTTATATCTCAAAACAATTATGAAGCATCAAATTGATCATAGTGTTTAATGCACTTTCTATGATAGTTTTTATTATACCCAACTTGGATGCCTATCATTCTAGGACCAATTTTATAACCATAGAAAATACCATGCTGTTCTAAAAGACTCTCAAAATAATATAAGTGAAGCATGAGAGATCAACAATTTCTACAAAATCAAGCCACCGCCATGCTCTAGAAATTATAAGTGAAGCACATAGAGCAAAACTATCTAACTCAAAAGATATAAGTGAAGCACATAGAGTATTCTAATAAATTCCAAATCATGTGTGTCTCTCTCAAAAGGTGTGTACATCAAGTATGATTGTGGTAAACTAAAATGAAAAGACTCATATCATACAAGATGCTCCAAGCAAAACACATATCATGTGGCGAATAAAAATATAGCTCCAAGTAAAGTTACCGATAGACGAAGACGAAAGAGGGGATGCCTTCCGGGGCATCCCCAAGCTTAGGCTTTTGGTTTTTATTGAATATCTTGGGGTGCCATGGGCATCCCCAAGCTTAGGCTCTTGCCACTCCTTATTCCATAGTCCATCAAATCTTTTACTCAACACTTGAAAACTTCACAACTCAAAACTCAACAAGAAATCTCGTAAGCTCCGTTAGTGCAAGAAAGAAAAAGCACCACATAAGGTACTGTAATGAACTCATTCTTTATTTATATTGGTCTTAAACCTACTGTATTCCAACTTCTCTATGGTTCATACCCCCCATACTAGCCATAGATGCATCAAAATAAGCAAACAACACACGAAAAACAGAATCTGTCAAAAATAGAACAGTCTGTAGCAATCTATAACTTTCGAATACTTCTGGAACTCCAAAAATTCTAAACTAAATTGGTGGACATGAGGAGTTTGTCTATTAGTTATCTTCAAAAATAATCAACTAAATAGCACTCTCCAGTAAAAAATGGCAGCTAATCTCGTGAGCGTTAAAGTTTCTGTTTTTTACAGCAAGATCATAAAGACTTCACCCAAGTCTTCCCAAAGGTTCTACTTGGCACAAACACTAATTAAAACATAAAACCACATATAAACAGAGGCTAGATGATTTATTTATTACTAAACAGAAGCAAAAAGCAAGAAACAAAAATAAAATTGGGTTGCCTCCCAATAAGTGCTATCGTTTAACGCCCCTAGCTAGGCATAAAAGCGAGAATAGATCTACGTATTGCCATCTTTGATATTCAAATTTTCAATAGAGCACTTATAACTTTTAGGAGTTTCTTTACTTTTAGCAATGATTAAACTCCTAGGCATGAAATCAAGAAATTCATTTGAAGCAAAAGGTTCCTTTATGATAGAAAGACAATTGGGGTGAACACTTATTGATTTGAGATCCGCATTTTCCTTACTAGAAGATTCACCCTTATTTTTAGGAACATAAATAAATTTAGCAGTTTTGGTAGGAGGAGTCAGAGTATTTTTCACGGAAGAAAAGCCCGACCCTAAGTTGGTAATAATACCCTCAGGTTTACCGATTCTCGTAGAATCTAGATTTATTCTTTCGTTAACTATAGGTTCTTTTTCTTTAAAAAAATTCAAAGTAACTCCAACCCTAGATCCATATTGGGTAATTTGGTTATGAATCTTTTTATCGAAATTTTCAATCAACTCAACAGTGGCAACTTTATTTTCAATAATTTCAAGCCTTTGCATCACATGTTCCAAAGTTAAAATAGTTCCATTAACAAAAAGAGGTGGTGGGCCAAACAAATCTAACATAGCATTATAAGCATCAAAAGTATGGCTACACAAGAAATCCCCTCCGGTAATGGTATCAAGGATGCATCTATTCCAAGGAGTAATGCCTACATAAAAATTGCGAAGAAGAACGGAAGTAGAGAGCTTCCTAATAGATCTGTTTTGAGCATTGCAAATTCTCTATGCCAAGCATATTTTAGATTCCCCCCCCCCTTTGTTTAAAATTGAGAACTTCTTGCTCGGGAGTAATAACAAGGATAGGAGGACTAGCCATGACGACAAGATAAAAGAACTAACACACGAGCACACAAAAGGCAAGCGAAAAATAGAGGCGAACAGGAGAGAGAGGGCGAATAAAACGGCAAGGGTGAAGTGGGGGAGAGGAAAACAAGAGGCAAATGGAAAATAATGTAATGCAAGGTAGATGAGTTTGTGATGGGTACTTGGTATGTCTTGACTGGAGCGAAGACCTCCCTGGGAACGGCGCCAGAAATCCTTCTTGCTACCTCTTGGGCACTGCGTTGGTTTTCCCTTGAAGAGGAAAGGGTGATGCAGCAAAGTATCGTAAGTATTTCCCTTAGTTTTTGAGAACCAAGGTATCATTCCAGTAGGATGCTCCTCAAAAGTCCCATGCACCTACACAAACAAACAAGAACCTCGCAACCAACGCGATAAAGGGGTTGTCAATCCCTTCACGGTAACTTGCAAAAGTGAGATCTAATAGAGATAATATGATAAGATAAATATTTTTGGTATTTTTATGATATAGATTGGAAAGTAAAAGATGCATATAAAAGTAGAAGGGAAACTTATATGATAAAAGATAGACCCGGGGGCCATAGGTTTCACTAGTGGCTTCTCTCAAGATAGCATAAGTATTACGGTGGGTGAACAAATTACTGTCGAGCAATTGATAGAAAAGCACATAGTTATGAGATTATCTAGGCATGATCATGTATATAGGCATCACGTCCATGACAAGTAGACTGACTCCTGCATGCATCTACTACTATTACTCCACACATCGACCGACTCCTGCCTACATCTAGAGTAGTAAGTTCATGAAGAACAGAGTAACGCATTAAGAAAGATGACATGATGTAGAGGGATAAACTCATGCAATATGATATAAACCCCATCTTTTTATCCTCGATGACAACAATACTGTACGTGCCTTGCTGCCCCTGCTGTTACTGGGAAAGGACACCGCAAGATTGAACCCAAAGCTAAGCACTTCTCCCATTGCAAGAAAGATCAATCTAGTAGGCCAAACCAAACTGATAATTCGAAGAGACTTGCAAAGATAACCAATCACACATAAAAGAATCCAGAGGAGATTCAAATATTTCTCATAGATAAACTTGATCATAAACCCACAATTCATCGGATCTCGACAAACACACCGCAAAAAGAGTTACATCGAATAGATCTCCAAGAAGATCGAGGAGAACTTTGTATTGAGATTCAAAGAGAGAGAAGAAGCCATCTAGCTAATAACTATGGACCCGAAGGTCTGTGGTAAACTACTCACAACTCATTGGAGAGGCCTTGGAGCACCGACAAAGGCTCCAAGATGGGATCTCGCGGATACAGAAGGTTGCGGCGGTGGAAATAGTTTTTCGTGGTGCTCCTGGTTGTTTTCGAGGTATGTGGATATATATAGGCGAAGGAGGTAGGTCAGGGGAGCCACGAGGGGCCCATGAGGGTGGGGGCGCGCCTTCCCCCCCTAGGGCGTGCCGGGAACCCTCGTGGCCGCCTCGGTTACTTCTTGACGTCCACTCCAAGTCTCCTAGATTGCGTTTGTTCCAAAATGATCGCTCCTGAAGGTTTCATTCCATTTTGACTCTGTTTGATATTCCTTTCCTTCGAAACACTAAAATAGGCAAAAAAACAGCAATTCGGGCCGGGCCTTCGGTTAGTAGGTTAGTCCCAAAAATGATATAAAAGTGTAAAGTAAAGACCATAAACATCCAAAATGAGTAATATAATAGCATGGAACAATCAAAAATTATAGATACGTTGGATACGTATCAAGCATCCCCAAGCTTAATTCCTGCTCGTCCTCGAGTAGGTAAATGATAAAGACAGAAATTTTGATGTGGAATGCTACCTAGCATAATTCTCAATGTTATTTTCTTTATTGTCGCATGATTGTTGATATCCAAATGATTCAAGATAAAATTTCATAAAACATAAAAATAGTAATACTTCAAGCATACTAACAAGTAATCATGTCTTATGAAAATAGCATAGCCAAAGAAAGCTCATCCCTACAAAATCATATAGTTAGGCCATGCCTCATTTTCATCACACAAAATACTCCCATCATGCACAACCCCGGTTTCAGCCAAGCAATTGGTTCATACTTTTGAACGCGCTTCAGATTTTTCAACTCTTACGCAATACATGAGCGCAAGCCATGGACATAGCACTATATGTGTGATATGGTGGTGGTTGTGAAGACAAAAAGGGAGAAGATAGTCTCACATCAACTAGGCGAATCAACGGGCTATGGATATGCCCATTAATAGATATCAATGTGAGTGAGTAGGGATTGCCATGCAATGGATGGACTAGAGCTATAAATATATGAAAGCTCAACAAAAGAAACTAAGTGGGTGTGCATCCAACTTGCTTGCTTTGAGTGAGTAGGGATTGCCATACGAGTGAGTACGGATTGCCATACGTTGTTCCGTTTTTATACGTTGTTCCCTTTGTCATCGGTATGTTACTTGCCCGAGATTCGATCGTCGGTATCACCATACCTAGTTCAATCTCGTTACCGGTAAGTTTCTTTACTCGTTCTGTAATGCATCATCCCGCGACTAACTCATTAGTCACATTGCTTGCAAGGCTAATAGTGATGAGCATTACAAAGAGGGCCCAGAGATACCTCTCTGAAACATGGAGTGAAAAATCCTAATCTCGATCTATGCCAACTCAACAAGCACCATTGGAGACACCTATAGAGCATATTTATAATCACCCATTTATGTTGTGACGTTTGATAGCACAAAGGTGTTCCTCCAGTATTCAGGAGTTACATAATCTCATAGTCAGAGGAACATGTATAAGTCATGATGAAAGCAATAGCAATAAAACTAAACAATCTTTAGCGTTAAGCTAACGGATGGGTCTTGTCCATCACATCATTCTCTAATGATGTGATCTCGTTCATTAAATGAAAACACATGTCTATGTTTAGGAAACTTAACCAACTTTGATTAACGAGCTAGTCAAGTAGGCATACTAGGGACACTTTGTTTGTCTATGTATTCACACATGTACTAAGTTTCCGGTTAATACAATTCTAGGATGAATAATAAACATGTATCATGATATAAGGAAATATAAATAACACCTTTATTATTGCCTCTAGGGCATATTTCCTTCAGTCTCCCACTTGCACTAGAGTCAATAATATAGATTACATAGTAATGATTCTAACACCCATGGAGTCTTGGTGATGATCATGTTTTGCTCGTGGAAGAGGCTTAGTCAACGGGTCTGCAACATTCAGATCCGTATGTATTTTGCAAACTTCTATGTCTCCCTCCTTGACCAGATCGCGGATGGAATTGGAGCATCCCTTGATGTGCTTGGTTCTCTTTTGAAATCTGGATTCCTTTGCCAAGGCTATTGCTCCAGTATTGTCACAAAAGATTTTCATTGGATCTGATGCACTAGCTATTACACCTAGATCGAATATGAACTCCTTCATCCAGGCTCCTTCATTTGCTGCTTCCGAAGCAACTATGTACTCTACTTCACACATAGATCCCGCCATGATGCTCTACTTGGAACTGCACCAACTGACAGCTCCACCATTCAATATAAATACGTATCCGGTTTGTGACTTCAAGTCATCCAGATCAGAGTCAAAGCTTGCATCAAAGTAACCATTTACGATGAGCTCTTTGTCACCTCCATAAACGAGAAACATATCCTTAGTCCTTTTCAGGTATTTCAGGATGTTCTTGACCACTGTCCAGTGATCCACTCTTGGATTACTTTGGTACCTCCCTGCTAAACTAATAGCAAGGCACACATCAGATCTGGTACACAGCATTGCATACATGATGGAACCTATGGCTGAGGCATAGGGAATGACTTTCATTTTCTCTCTATCTTCTGTAGTGGTCAGGCATTGAGTCTGACTCAACTTAACACCATGTAACACAGGCAAGAACCCTTTCTTTGACTGATCCATTTTCAACTTCTTCAAAATTGTATCAAGGTATGTGCTTTGTGAAAGTCCAATTAAGTGTCTTGATCTATCTCTATAGAACTTGATCCCCAATATATAAGCAGCTTCACCGAGGTCTTTCGTTGAAAAATTCTTATTCAAGTATCCTTTTAAGCTATTCAGAAATTCAGTATCATTTCCGATCAACAATATGTCATCCACATATAATATCAGAAATGCTACAAATCTCCCACACTTTCTTGTAAATACAGGCTTCTCCAAAAGTCTGTATAAAACCATATGCTTTGATCACACTAACAAAGCATATATTCCAACTCCGAGAGGCTTGCACCAGTCCATAAATGGATCGCTGGAGCTTGCACACTTTGTTAGCACCTTTTGGATCGACAAGAACTTCTGGTTGCATCATATACAACTCTTCTTTAAGGTATCCATTAAGGAATGCAGTTTTGATATCTATTTGCCAAATTTCATAATCATAAAATGCGGCAATTGCTAACATGATTCGGACAGACTTAAGCATCGCTACGGGTGAGAAGGTCTCATCATAGTCAACTCCTTGAACTTATCGAAAACCTTTCACAACAAGTCGAGCATTGTAGACAGTAACATTACCGTCAGCGTCAGTGTTTTTCTTGAAGATCCATTTATTCTCTATTGCTTGCCAATCATTGGGCAAGTCAACCAAAGTCCACACTTTGTTCTCATTCATGGATCCCATCTCAGATTTCATGGCCTGAAGCCATTTCGCGGAATCTGGGCTCATCATCACTTCCTCATAGTTTGTAGGTTTTTCATGGTCAAGTAACATGACCTCAAGAACAGGATTATCGTACCACTCTGGTGCGGATCTTACTCTGGTTGACCTATGAGGTTTAGTAGTAACCTGATCTGAAGTTTCATGATCATTATCATTAGCTTCCTCTCTGATTGGTGTAGGAATCACCAGAAAAAATTTATGTGATGAACTACTTTCCAATTCGGCAGGAGGTAAAATTACCTCATCAAGTTCTACTTTCCTCCCACTCAACTTCTTTCGATAGAAACTCCTTCTCTAGAAAGGATCCATCCTTAGCAACTAATATCTTGCCTACGGATCTATGACAGAAGGTGTACCCAATATTCTCTTTTGGGTATCCTATGAAGACACATTTCTCCGATTTGGGTTCAAGCTTATCAGGTTGAAGCTTTGTCACATAAGCATCACAGCCCCAAACTTTAAGAAACGACAACTTGGGTTTCTTGCCAAACCATAGTTCATATGGTGTCGTCTCAACGGATTTAGATGGTGCCCTATTTAACGTGAATGCAGCCGTCTCTAAAGCATAACCCCAAAATGATAGCGGTAAATCAGTAAGAGACATCATAGATCGCTCCATATCCAATAAAGTAAGGTTACAACGTTTGGACACACCATTACGCTGAGGTGTTCCAGGTGGCGTGAGTTGCGAAACTATTCCACACTGTTTCAAATGAAGACCAAACTCATAACTCAAATATTCTCCTCCATGATCAGATTGTAGAAACTTTATTTTCTTGTTATGATGATTTTCCACTTCACTCTGAAATTCTTTGAACTTTTCAAATGTTTCAGACTTATGCTTCATCAAGTAGATATACCCATATCTGCTCAAGTCATCTGTGAAGGTTAGAAAATAACAATACCCGCCGCAAGCCTCAACACTCATTGGACCGCATACATCAGTATGTATTATTTCCAACAAGTCTGTTGCTCGCTCCATTGTTCCGGATAACGGAGTCTTAGTCATCTTGCCCATGAGGCATGGTTTGCAAGCATCAAGTGATTCATAATCAAGTGATTCCAAAAGCCCATCAGCATGGAGTTTCTTCATGCGCTTTACACAAATATGACCTAAACGGTAGTGCCACAAATAAGTTGCACTATCATTATTAAACTTATATCTTTTGCCTTCAATACTATGAATATGTGTCTCACTACTATCGAGATTCAACAAAAATAGACCACTCATCAAGGGTGCATGACCATAAAAGATACTAGATGATACCCCGCGCGTTGCTGCGGGAACTGTTAACAAATAGTTTGATATTTTAAAACATGAGAAAATTTATGAGACATAGCAGAATTTGGTGATATTTTTTTGAAAGAAATATTTTTAGAGTAAATATCTATTTTTTATGAAAAAACTAAAGAGAGTGATTTCTGTTCTGTTAATTTATTACCTTGACAATATATCGGTGAGCCAATATGTGATGAAAACATTGTTGAGTAGCTATAGTTTCTTATCATATATCGGAAATAGTTTAGTTTGTTACAGTACTCTGCATATCGCCTCAACAAAATCATAGTTTCTTCTCAGATGTACAATACCTTTAATCAGTAATCGAACCAACATGTACCAGCTTTAGGTCTGTACTAAAACTTCAGTCTCAGATTTAAAATTAACTACTGAAGTGATCCAAGAAATGAACTAACTGATCTACGTTGATCAAATTTATCAAAAAGGGTACTACTCATCAGATTGATGATCCAATATGAAAAGAGAGAACCAGTGCTAATCACACAGCCGAAGATTGCAACGGTAGCGCAGATGGGCTGCTGAACCATTCCTATAGGCCGATGGGGTCAGCGAGCCCAGCGAAAATGGTCAAAAACGACATCCCCGTGAGCCGCACTTCGTGTCCCACCGGTTCATTTTTGTACCTACACGCGCACAAACGTCGTGATAGAGAGCTCAGATCCAGCCGACGGTAGATGCCGAGGTAGGGCGGGTGAGGCACGAGTGTACCTTGTGATGAAGACCCTGATGGACTGGGTGATGGCGAACGACGACGAGAAGTGGGGAATTACCTAACACGACCGATATGAGGGTGACACCATAGGTGGAGGCTGCGCGGCGGAGGCATCTTCTCGCATGGACGTTCTCCTTTTCGAGACCTGTAACAGTAGTCAGCAGGCGACGGGCATCAAACATGTGGGCTTCAAATTCATTAGTCTCCAACTAATCTTCTAGGGCTAATCCTGAATATGTGATCAAATCCTTTTGGGCAGAAGCGCTACTGGCCTACTGCTTAGTCTCCACTATTTATTCGATGGAGAAGAAGAAAAGGCACTGGTTTAGAAGATGGAGAGACTGATGCGGACTCGATTGGCGTGACAGTTAATTATAGGAAGATATAAAAGTGTGTGGAAACTGTTGGAAATTGAAGCTAGCATTCAAACGTCAAAACGCAGCGACCACTGGTTTTATGTGAATCAAGCGTGCGCATGCAGCAGAAAAAGTGCGGACGTAGCGAAAAAATGGGCGCGCGGCAGCAGCATGATCTATCGATGGCATGGCTGTTGTTCTGTACGCTAGTCAACCGGTGGTGGGTCCCTCCTGTAAGCGAATGCTGATGTGGCGAGCTGCTGATGTGGACACCTTGCATGTTAAGATAAATAGGTTAGTGGGGATGAATCTCTTAGGTATATAGGATTACTCATATAAATAGAACAACCATTATTCTTTGATTTAAATGAATAACCGTCTCGCATCAAACAAGATCCAGATATAATGTTCATGCTTAACGCTGGCACCAAGTAACATTTATTCAGGTCTAAAACTAATCCCGAAGGTAGATGTAGAGGTAGCATGCCGACGGCGCTCTGATACGTATCCAACGTATCTATAATTTATGAAGCATTCATGCTATTATATTATCTGTTTTGAATGTTTGTGGGCTTTACTAGCACTTTTATATTATTTTTGGGACTAACCTATTAACCGGAGGCCCTGCCCATATTGCTATTTTCTTGCTAATTTAGTGTTTCAAAGAAAAGGAATATCAAACGAAGTCCAAACGAAATGAAACCTTCGGGAGCGTTATTTTTGGAACGAAAGCAATCCAGGGGACTTGGAGTGCAAGCCAGGGAAGCTTTGAGGAGGCCACGAGGCAGGGGGGCGCCCCCCGGGCACGCCCTCCACCCTTGTGGGCCCCTCGAGGCTCCCTCAACCGACTTCTTTCGCCTATATATTCCCATATACACTAAAATCATCGAAGCGAACAATAGATCGGGAGTTCCGCCGCCGCAAGCCTCTGTAGCCACCAAAAACCTCTCGGGAGCCCGTTCCGGCACCCTGCCGGAGGGGGGATCCCTCACCGGTGGCCATCTTCATCATCCCGGTGCTCTCCATGACGAGGAGGGAGTACTTCACCCTCGGGGTTGAGGGTATGTACCAGTAGCTATGTGTTTGATCTCTCTCTCTCTCTCTCTCGTGTTATTGACTTTGCACGATCTTGATGTATTGCGAGCTTTGCTATTATAGTTGGATCTTATGATGTTTCTCCCCCTCTACTCTCTTGTAATGGATTGAGTTTTCCCTTTGAAGTTATCTTATCGGATTGAGTCTTTAAGGATTTGAGAACACTTGATGTATGTCTTGCCATGCTTATCTGTGGTGACAATGGGATATCATGTGATCCACTTGATGTATGTTTTGGTGATCAACTTGCGGGTTCCGCCCATGAACCTATGCATAGGGGTTGGCACACGTTTTCGTCTTGACTCTCCGGTAGAAACTTTGGGGCACTCTTTGAAGTACTTTGTGTTGGTTGAATAGATGAATCTGAGTTTGTGTGATGCATATCGTATAATCATGCCCACGGATACTTGAGGTGACAATGGAGTATCTAGGTGACATTAGGGTTTTGGTTGATTTGTGTCTTAAGGTGTTATTCTAGTACGAACTCTATGATAGATTGAATGGAAAGAATAGCTTCTTGTTTGTTATTTTACTACGGACTCTTGAATAGATCGAGCAGAAAGGATAACTTTGAGATGGTTTCGTACCCTACCATAATCTCTTCGTTTGTTCTCCGCTATTAGTGGCTTTGGAGTGACTCTTTGTTGCATGTTGAGGGATAGTTATATGATCCAATTATGTTATTATTGTTGAGAGAACTTGCACTAGTGAAATTATGAACCTTAGGCCTTGTTTCCTACCATTGCAACACTGTTTACGCTCACTTTTATCATTAGTTACCTTGCTGTTTTTATATTTTGAGATTACAAAAACCTATATCTACCATCCATATTGCACTTGTATCACCATCTCTTGCCGAACTAGTGCACCTATGCAATTTACCATTGTACTGGGTGTGTTGGGGACACAAGAGACTCTTTGTTATTTGGTTGCGGGGTTGTTTGAGAGAGACCATCTTCATCCTACGCCTCCCACGGATTGATAAACCTTAGGTCATCCACTTGAGGGAAATTTGCTACTGTCCTACAAGCCTCTGCAATTGGAGGCCCAACAACGTCTACAAGAAGAAGGTTGTGTACTAGACATCAAGCTCTTTTCTGGCGCCGTTGTTGGGGAGGTGAGTGCTTGAAGGTATATCTTTAGATCTTGCAATCGAATCTTTTTGTTTCTTGTTTTATCACTTGTTTAGTTTATAAAAGAAAACTACAAAAAATGGAATTGAGTTTGCCTCATACGCTTCATCTTTTTAATATCTTCCGTGAGAATGATGGAAAGGAAAATTGTGCTCAAATGCTAGAAGAAGAATGCATTAAAATGTTTGGTACTAGATCTTTGTATGATGAGCATGATTGCAATGTTGTTAGTATGAATTCCTTGAATATCCATGATGCTAATGATATGCAAAGCCACAAGCTTGGGGAAGCTATGTTTGATGAAGATGATATTTTTTGTCCTCCAAGTTTTGATGAGCAAATTTATTATGATGAAAGCATGCCTCCTATTTATGATGATTATATTGATGAAAGTGGGTTTGGAAGAGTGTCAACTTTAGGAAGTAATGATCCACTATTTTGGAGGATGTTGAATATTATTGTGATAATTATGAAAGTGGATTTGGAGAGGTCATGACTTTATTTAGTGATGATTCCACTATCTTGGAAGAGGTTTCAATCGATTATGATGAGAACGAAGTTGCTACTTATGATGATTATTGTGATGACTTGTATGCTATTAAGAATAATGGTAACCATGAAACTTGTCATCATGATTTTAGTTTTCAATTGGATTATGCCTCACATGAAAATTATTTTGTTGAGTTTGCTCCCATTATTCTTAATGAGAAGGATTTTGCTTATGTGGAGAGTAGTAAATTTTCTATGCTTGTAGATCATGAAAAAATGCTTTAGGTGCTGGTTATATTGTTGAATTCATTCATGATGCTACTGAAAATTATTATGAGAGAGGAACATATGCTTGTAGGAATTGCAATAATATCGAGTTTCCTCTCTATGTGTTGAAAATTTTGAAGCTATGCTTGTTTTACCTTCCTATGCTAGTTGATTATTGTTCCCATAAGTTGTTTGCTCACAAAATCCCTATGCATAGGAAGTGGGTTAGGCTTAAATGTGCTAGTCATATGCTTCATGATGCTCCCGTTATGTTTTAATTCTCATCTTTTATGTGAGCATCATTGTCATCATCATGCCTAGCTAGAAAGGCATTAAAGAAAAGCGCTTGTTGGGAGACAACCCAATATTTACCCTTACTATTTTTGTGTGTCCACATGATTATGCTACTGTAGTAATCATGTTTTATAGATTTTGTTTCAATAAAAATGTCAAGTATAGCCTTTACCATGCTTATTTTGCTAGTATACATGTTGCTGTTTGAAAACAGAAAGTTTACCGCTGTTGCAAAAATTCCCTAGAAAAGTCAGAGAATGGTATAATGTTAATTTTTTTTGCATATTGAGATCTGATAAATCTTATACAGCGTAGTATTTTTCCCATAATTTCTGGAGTTAGGGAAGTATTGATACTCTTGCATTCTTTTCAGACTGTACTGTTTTGGCAGATTGCTGTTATGTTTGCATTGTTTGCATATGTTTGCTTGTTATTGATTCTATTTGAGGATAGGAGTATTAAATATGCAGAGACATTTAGTATGCAATGTTGAATAATAATTTTAGTAATTTGTTGTAGTACAAAATGATAAGGTTTTGCATTGGTTTATACTAACTTATCTCACGAGTTCTTGTTGAGTTTGGTGTGGATGAAGCTTTCGGGATTTAGGAAACCGAGATATAAAAGGAATTAAGGAGACACAAAATCTCAAGCTGGGGGATGCCCAAGGCACCCCAAGATAATATTTCAAGAAGTCTCAAGCATCCAAGCTTGGGGATGCCCCAGTAGGCATCCCACCTTTCTTCTTCAACAATTATCGGTTAGTATCGGTTGAACCTAAGTTTTTGCTTCTTCACATGAGTTGTGCTATCCTTGAAATGCCATTTTATTTTGTTTTGCTTGCTGTTTGAATACAATACCAAGATCTGAGATTCTTTAATGAGAGAGAGTCTTCACATAGTTACATAATTATTTAGCTACTCATTGATCTTCACTTATATCTTTTTGGAGTAGTTTGTCATTTACTCGTGTGCTTCACTTATATCCTATGAGTAAATGGTTGAATGAGTTGAATGTCATAAATCTGAAATTATATATGTTTCATTTTCTTATCCCATGGGGAGTAATGACTTCACATCTAAGAAGTTGAGGTTGTAAATTTATTGAAGGTTAGCAAGCATTCAATTGGTCACTTGAATAATTCATGAAAGAATATTGAAGGAAGAGAGATTTCACATATAAATATACTATCTTGGACATCTTTTATAATTGTGAGCACTCATTAAGTATGACATTCTAAAGAGCTGATGTTGGACAAGGAAGACAACGTAATGGGTTATGTTTTCTCACATCTCAGTTAAAGTATATTGTCTTGGATCATTCAAACATGTTGAGCTTGCCTTTCCCCCTCATGCTAGCCAAAATTCCTTGCACCAAGTAGAGATACTACCTATGCTTCCAAATATCCTTAAACCCAGTTTTTGCCATGAGTGTCCATCGTACCTACCTATATGCGGTATTTACCTGCCGTTCCAAGTAAATTTGCATGTGCCAAACTCTAAACCTTCAAATAATAATCTATTTTGTATGCCCGAATCACTCATGTAGAGACTAGGGGCTGTCAGTATCTTCCATGCTAGGTGGGTTATTCTCAAGATGAGTGGACTCCGCTCATCATTCACGAGAAAAATGGCTGGTAACCGGGATGCCCAGTCCCTTGATCAAAATATCAAAATCAAATCAAAAATAATTGCAAACAAAACTCCCCCAGGATTGATGTTAGTTGGAGGCACTTGTTGTTTCGGGCAAGGCATGGATTGATGATTGTTGGTGGAGGGGGAGTAAAAACTTTACCATTCTGTTTGGGAACCGCCTATAATGTATGTAGTATGGAAGATATTGGGAACTCTTGGTTGTTATGTTGACAATGAAAGCATACCTCTCAAAATTATTTATCTCTATTTCAAAATCGAGCTCTGGCACCCCTGCAAATCCCTGCTTCCCTCTGCGAAGGGCCTATCTTTTACTTTATGCAAGAGTCAAGGTGATCTTCACCTTTCCCTTTTTCATTTTATCCTTTGGCAAGCACTTCCTGTTAGAAAGATCCTAATATATATATCCAATTGGATCTAAGTTAGCATGAACTCTTATTGTTGACATCACCCAAAGGTGAATACGTTGGGAGGCAAAATTACAAGCCCCTATCTTTCTTAGTGTCCGATTAAAAGTCCATAACCATAAGTATTGTGTGAGTGTTAGGAATGTAGAAGACTATATGATAGTTGAGTATGTGGAGTTTGCTAAATCAAAGCTCTGACATAGACCCTTCCTGAAAATAAGATGAATTGTAATTGTTTGTTGACTGAGAATGAAGTTTGCTAGTTTTCAAGAAAGTTTATGATCTATGTTTTAACATGTGAATAGCTTGTTACTTGATCTTCAGAAGTTTTATGAGCTGAACTACTGTTATGACATATAATCATGCTAGAAAAGGTGATTGAAATTATCATTGATCAAACTTGTGCACCTGCTAGCATTCACACTTCATAAATTCTTTCTTTTATCATTTACCTACTCCAGGACGAGCAGGAATTAAGCTTGGGGATGCTGATACGTCTCCAATGTATCTATAATTTATGAAGCATTCATGCTATTATATTATCTGTTTTGAATGTTTATGGGCTTTACTAAGCACTTTTATATTATTTTTGGGACTAACCTATTAACCGGAGGCCCAGCCCATATTGCTGTTTTCTTGCCTATTTTAGTGTTTCGAAGAAGAGGAATATCAAACGGAGTCCAAACGGAATGAAACCTTCGGGAGCATTATTTTGGAATGGAAGCAATCCAGGGGACTTGGAGTGCAAGCCAGGGAAGCTTCGAGGAGGCCACGAGGCAGGGGGCGCGCCCTCCACCCTCGTGGGCCCCTCGTGGCTCTCCCGACCGACTTCTTTCGCCTATATATTCCCATATACCCCAAAAACATTGAAGCGAACAATAGATCGGGAGTTCCGCCGCCGCAAGCCTCTGTAGCCACCAAAAACCTCTCGGGAGCCTGTTTCGGCACCCTGCCGGAGGGGGGATCCCTCACCGGTGGCCATCTTCATCATCCCGGCGCTCTCCATGATGAGGAGGGAGTAGTTCACCCTCGGGGCTGAGGGTATGTACCAGTAGCTATGTGTT
Organism: Aegilops speltoides; assembly: GCA_021437245.1. Taxonomy (NCBI): domain Eukaryota; kingdom Viridiplantae; phylum Streptophyta; class Magnoliopsida; order Poales; family Poaceae; genus Aegilops; species Aegilops speltoides. The sequence continues at coordinate 181,829,120 of CM038146.1, forward strand.
TGATCTCTCTCTCTCTCTCTCTCTCTCGTGTTCTTGACTTCGCACGATCTTGATGTATTGCGAGCTTTGCTATTATAGTTGGATCTTATGATGTTTCTCCCCCTCTACTCTCTTGTAATGGATTGAGTTTCCCCTTTGAAGTTATCTTATCGAATTGAGTCTTTAAGGATTAGAGAACACTTGATGTATGTCTTGCTGTGCTTATCTGTGGTGACAATGGGATATCACGTGATCCACTTGATGTACGTTTTGGTGATAAACTTGCGGGTTCCGCCCATGAACCTATGCATAGGGGTTGGCACACGTTTTCGTCTTGACTCTCCGGTAGAAACTTTGAGGCACTCTTTGAAGTACTTTGTGTTGGTTGAATAGATGAATCTGAGATTGCGTGATGCATATCATATAGTCATGCCCACGGATACTTGAGGTGAAAATGGAGTATCTAGGTGACATTAGGGTTTTGGTTGATTTGTGTCTTAAGGTGTTATTCTAGTATGAACTCTATGATAGATTGAACGGAAAGAATAGCTTCTTGTTATTTTACTACGGACTCTTGAATAGATCTAGCAGAAAGGATAACTTTGAGGTGGTTTCGTACCCTACCATAATCTCTTCGTTTGCTCTCCGCTATTAGTGGCTTTGGAGTGACTCTTTGTTGCATGTTGAGGGATAGTTATATGATCCAATTATGTTATTATTGTTGAGAGAACTTGCACTAGTGAAAGTATGAACCTTAGGCCTTGTTTCCTACCATTGCAACACCGTTTACGCTCACTTTTATCATTAGTTACCTTGCTGTTTTTATATTTTGAGATTACAAAAACCTATATCTACCATCCATATTGCACTTGTATCACCATCTCTTCGCCGAACTAGTGCACCTATACAATTTACAATTGTACTGGGTGTGTTGGGGACACAAGAGACTCTTTGTTATTTGGTTGCAGGGTTGTTTGAGAGAGACCATCTTCATTCTACGCCTCCCACGGATTGATAAACCTTAGGTCATCCACTTGAGGGAAATTTGCTACTGTCCTACAAGCCTCTGCACTTGGAGGCCCAACAACGTCTACAAGAAGAAGGTTGTGTACTAGACATCACGCTCACATCGACTTTGGAACCATTTCCTACGCGCATCGTCACCTCGTCCTTAGCCAATCTTCGTTTAATCTGTAGTCCCTGTTTCAAGTTGCAAATATGAGAAACAGAACCAGTATCAAATACCCAGGCGCTACTACGAGCATTAGTAAGGTACACATCAATATCATATATATCAAATATACCTTTCACTTTGCCATCCTTCTTATCCGCCAAATACTTGGGGCAGTTCCGCTTCCAGTGACCAGTCCCTTTGGAGTAGAAGAACTCAGTCTCAGGCTTAGGTCTAGACTTGGGCTACTTCACTTGACCAGCAACTTGCTTGCCGTTCTTCTTGAAGTTCCCCTTCTTCCCTTTGCCCTTTTCTTGAAACTAGTGGTCTTGTTAACCATCAACACTTGATGCTCCTTCTTGATTTCTACCTCCGCAGCCTTTAGCATTGCGAAGAGCTCGGGAATTGTCTTATCCTTCCCTTGCATATTATAGTTCATCACAAAGCTTTTGTAGCTTGGTGGCAGTGATTGAAGAACTCTGTCAATGACACTATGAATAGGAAGATTAACTCCCAGTTGAGTCAAGTGGTTGTGGTACCCAGACATTCTGAGTATATGTTCACTGACAAAACTATTCTCCTCCATTTTGCAATTGTAGAACTTATTGGAGACTTCATATCTCTCAATCTGGGCATTTGCTTGAAATATTAACTTCAACTCCTGGAACATCTCATATGCTCCATGACGTTCAAAACGTCGTTGAAGTCCCGGTTCTAAGACGTAAAGCATGGCACACTAAACTATCGAGTAGTCATTAGCTTTGCTCTGCCAGACGTTCATAACATCTGGAGTTGCTCCTGTGGCGGGTCTCGCATGTAGCGGTGCTTCCAGGACGTAATTATTCTATGTAGCAATGAGGATAATCCTCAAGTTATGGACCCAGTCCATGTAGTTGCTACCATCATCTTTCAACTTAGCTTTCTCTAGGAACGCATTGAAATTCAAAGGAATGGTAGCATGGGCCATTGATCTACGACAACATAGACATGCAAAATACTATCAGGTACTAAGTTCATGATAAATTAAAGTTCAATTAATCATATTACTTAAGAACTCCCACTTAGATAGACATCCCTCTAGTCATCTAAATGATCACGTGATCCAAATCAACTAAACCATGTCTGATCATCACGTGAGATGCAGTAGTTTTCAATGGTGAACATCACTATGTTGATCATATCTACTATATGATTCATGTTTGACCTTTCGGTATCAGTGTTCCGAGGCCATATCTGCATATGATAGGCTCGTCAAGTTTAACCCGAGTATTCTGCGTGTGCAAAACTGGCTTGCACCCTTTGTATGTGAACATAGAGCTTATCACACACGATCATCATGTGGTGTCTCGGCACGACGAACTATAGCAACGGTGCAAAATCAGGGAGAACACTTATACCTTGAAATTTAGTGAAAGATCATCTTATAATGATACCGCCGTAGTAAGCAAAATAAGATGCACAAAGGATAAACATCACATGCAATCAAAATAAGTGATATGATATGGCCATCATCATCTTGTGCCTTTGACCTCCATCTCCAAAGCACCATTATGATCACCATCATCACCGGCTTGACACCTTGATCTCCATCGAAGCATCATTGTCGTCTCGCCAACTATTGCTTGTACGACTATCACTATCGCTTAGTGATAAAGTAAAGCAATTACATGGCGATTGCATTTCATACAATTAAGTGACAACCATATGGTTCCTGCCAGTTGCCGATAACTTTTACAAAACATGATCATTTGATACAACAATTTATATATCATCACATCTTGACCATATCACATCACAGCAAGCCCTGCAAAAACAAGTTAGACATCCTCTAATTTGTTGTTGCAAGTTTTACGTGGCTGCTATGGGCTTCTAGCAAGAACCGTTCTTACCTACGCATCAAAACCACAACGATTTTTCGTTAGGTTTGCTATTTTAACCTTCAACAAGGACCGGGTGTAGTCAAACTCGATTCAACTAAAGTTGGAGAAATAGACACCCGCTAGCCACCTATATGCGAAGCACGTCGGTAGAACCAGTCTCGTGAACGCGGTCATGTAATGTCGGTCCGGGCCGCTTCATCCAACAATACCACCGAATCAAAGTAAGACGTTGCTGGTAAGCAGTATGACTATTATCGCCCACAACTCATTGTGTTCTACTCGTGCATATAACATCTACACATAGACCTGGCTCGGATGCCACTGTTGGAGAACGCAGTATTTCAAAAAATTTACCTACGATGATGCAAGATCTATCTAGTAGATGCATAGCAACAAGCGGGGAGAGTGTGTCCACGCACCCTCATAGACCGAAAGCGGGAGCGTTTAGTTACGCGGTTGATGTAGTCGAACGTCTTCGCGATCCAACCGATCCAAGTACTGAATGTACGGCACCTCCGCATTCAGCACACGTTCATCTCGATGACGTCCCTTGGGCTCTTGATCCAGTTGAGGACGAGGGAGAGTTACGTCAGCATGATGACGTGGCGATGGTGATGATGAAGTTACCGGCGCAGGGCTTCGCCTAAGCACTACGACGATATGACCGAGGTGTGTAACCGTTGAGGGGGCACCGTACACAATTAAGAGAAACTTGTGTGTTCTAAGGTGCCCCCTGCCCCCGCATATAAAGGAGGGAAGGGAGGCCACCGCCTCAGAGGCAGAGAAGGGAGTCCTACTAGGACTCCATGTCCTAGTAGGATTCCACCTGGAGGAAAGGGGGAAGAAGGAAGGGAGAGGGGGAAGGGAAGGAAAGGGGGGCGCCGCCCCCTTCCCCTAGTCCAACTTGGACCCAAGGGGGGGCACAGCCAGCCCCTTGTGGCCCTTCCTCTCTCCCCACTAAGGCCCATCAAGGCCCAATAGTTCCCCCGGGGGTTCCGATAACCCTCCGGCACTCCGATAATTATTCGGTACCTCTCTGAACTCATCCGGAGTCCGAATAACATCGTTCAATATATCAATCTTTATGTCTTGACCATTTCGAGACTCCTCGTCATGACCGTGATCTCATCCGGGACTCCAAACAAACTTCGGTCATCAAATCACATAACTCATAATACAAATCATCATCGAACGTTAAGCGTGCGGACCCTACTGGTTCAAGAACTATGTACACATGACCGAGACACATCTCCGGTCAATAACCAGTAGCGAAACTTGGATGCTCATATTGGCTCCTACATATTCTACGAAGATCTTTATCGGTCAAACCGCATAACAACATATGTTGTTCTCTTTGTCATCGGTATGTTACTTTCCCGAGATTCGATCGTCGGTATCACCATACCTAGTTCAATATCATTACCGGCAAGTCTATTTACTCATTCCGTAATGCATCATCCCGCAACTAACTCATTAGTCACATTGTATGCAGGGCTTATAGTGATGAGCATTACCGAGATGGCCCGGAGATACCTCTCCGAAACACAGAGTGACAAATCCTAATCTCGATCTATGCCAACTCAACAAGGACCATTGGAGACACTTGTAGAGCTTCTTTATAATCACCCATTTAAGTTGTGATGTTTAATAATACCCAAGGTGTTCCTCCGATATTCGGGAGTTACATAATCTCATAGTCAGAGGAACATGTATAAGTCATGATGAAAGCAATAGCAATAAAACTAAACAATCATCAATGCTAAGCTAACAGATGGGTCTTGTCCATGACATCATTCTCTGATGATGTGATCTCGTTCATCAAATGACAACACATGTCTATGGTTAGGAAACTTAACCATCTTTGATTAACGAGCTAGTCAAGTAGAGGCATACTAGGGACACTTTGTTTGTCTATGTATTCACACATGTACTAAGTTTCTGGTTAATACAATTCTAGCATGAATAATAAAAATTTATCATGATATAAGGAAATATAAATAACAACTTTATTATTGCCTCTAGGGCATATTTCCTTCATTCCCTTCTGTATCTTGTTGTGATGAATTGAGTTTTTCCCTTTGAGATTTCGTTGTTATCGGTTGAATACTTTTATGGATTTTTGAGAGCACTTATATATGTCTTGCAATTGAATACTCGTGGTGACAATGGGGTATCGTATTGATTCACTCGATATATGTTTCAGCACTCAACTCATGGATTCCCGAGGTGACATTGGGGTAATCTATGCATAGGGGTTGATGCATGTTCTTGTCTTTGTTTCTCCGGTAGAAATCTTGGGGCAATCTTTGAAGTTCTTTGTGTTGTATTGAGTATTATGAATATGAAATTTGCTTTGGTGTTATTTTAGTACAAACTCTATTATAGATCAAACGGAAAGAATAGCTTTGTGTTATTTTAGTACGAACTCTTGAATAGATCAAACGGAAATAATAGCTTTGAGGTGGTTTCGTACCCTACAAACAATTTATTCTTATGTTTTCCGCTAGATAGGAACTTTGGAGTGATTCTTCATTGCACTTTGAGGGGTGGTTATATGATCCAATTATATTAGCATTGTTGAAAGATTGCACTAGCGAAAGTAAAGACCCTAGGCCTCATTTTCAAGCATTGAAATGCCATTTTTGTGCCCATTTACTATTTGCTACCTTGCTGTTTTTATTTATTCAGATTATAAAAATATATTTCTACCATCACTATTACACTTTTATCACCATCTCTTCGCCGAACTAGTGCACCTATACAATTTGCCATTGTATTGGATGTGTTGGGGACACAAGAGATTTCTTGTATTTGGTTGCAGGGTTGTTTGAGAGAGACCATCTTCATCTTACACCTCCCACGGATTGATAAACCTTAGGTCATCCACTTGAGGGAAAATTGCTACTGTCCTACTAAACTCTGCGCTTGGAGGCCCAACACGTGTCTGCAACAATAAAGTTGCATAGTAGACATCAGAAGGTGTACCCAATAGTTTCCTTAGGGTATCCTATGAAGACGCACTTCTCCGATTTGGGTTCGAGCTTATTAGGCTGAAGCCTTTTTACATAAGTTTTGCATCCCCAAATGTTAAGAAACGACAGCTTAGGTTTCGTGCCAAACCATAGTTCATACAGTGTTGTCTCAATGGATTTAGACGGTGCCCTATTTAACATGAATGTGGCTATCTCTAATGCATAACCCCAAAACAATAGTGGTAAATCTGTAAGAGACATCATAGAATGCACCATATCTAATAAAGTATGGTTACGACGTTCGGACACAGCATTATGATGTGGTGTTCTAGGTGGCGTGAGTTGTGAAACAATTCCACATTGTTTTAAATGAAGGCCAAACTCGTAAATCAAATATTCGCCTCATCGATCAGATCATAGAAACTTTATTTTCTTGTTACAATGATTCTCTACTTAACTCTGAAATTCCTTGAACTTTTCAAATGTTTCAGACTTATGTTTCATCAAGTAGATATATCCATACCTACTCAAATCATCCGTGAAGGTTAGAAATTAATGATACCCACCGCGTGCCTCAACACTCATTGGACCACATACATCGATATGTATTATTTCCAATAAGTCATTAGCTCGCTCCATTGTTCCGGAGAATGGAGTTTTAGTCATCTTGCCCATGAGGCATGGTTCGCAAGTATCAAATGATTCGTAATCAAGTGATTCCGAGAGTCCATCCACATGGAGTTTTTTCATGCGCTTTACAACAATATGATCTAAATGGCAGTGCCACAAGTATGTTGCACTATCATTTTGTTGAGGAACTTGACAGTGGGAGAGAACTCCCACTGTATTTTCATATATCCAGATAAATGGGGTGTTTACATAGACATATCACTTATATATATCCAACTCCACTCCTGAAGTTACCACCGGGGGTGGTCAGCTATGCCATGATCACTGCTATACACTTTGTCTCTGTGTATGCTAAAAGAGTAAAAAAGCCAAAGAAGGACTCAACTAAGTGTGTCACAGTATGAAAGCAGGGCAGCCCTACGTGCACCCTTAACTCTATGTTGCAAAATCCCAGGTCCTCTTTGAATCGATGGAACCAAGATGTAATGCTTGGGGCTACACCTCTGAAGTGTTTATTGTTTCTTTATTTCCACAAACTCTAGGCATCAGTGAAGAATGCTTCGGTGAAGAAAGGATTGGGCTAATTGGGTTGTGCGTTTTGCAACACAACAAACCTATTTTAAAAATCAGGCCAGTCAACACATATCCTGGCACAGCATCCTTTACTGAACTGGCAAGTGAAGATCATATGTTCGAGAGTCTCATGAATATTTCGCCCACAAAGGAGACATGTGAAATCATTCCCAATGTCATAATGTCTTCTCCTCAGCATGTCACGAGTGTTCAACCTGTCGTGTAGCAGTAACCATCCAAATACTTTGTTTTTCATCGTACAGGTTGATTTCCAAAGGAGCCAAAAAATGGGATGAGCTGTTGCGTCACGGAAGAACTTGTTATAGTAATCTTTTGGTCTGTACTCGGCTGCACCCCAGGTGTAGTGCCAAACATCAGATATTGTTGTTGATGGGTGCCTGTGGGATGCTGCATGTTGGACATCTTGCACCTCATTAAGAGCACGAGCAGACAATGGTAGGTGAAAGGTTTCATGCAGCTCAGTGTTGGCCCAGAAGTCAACGACCGTCATGTCTTCATGCAGAGCAAAAGAAAAGGCACGCGGGTGTGAAGATTGAAGCACATCATTTGACCACAAGTCCTTCCAAAGCAGCGTAGTCGAGCCGTCAACTACTTGGACACGGGTGATCCCCCGGTAAATGGGCGTTAGTTTGAGAATGTCTTTCCACCAGAAACATGTTGGGGAACGCAGTAATTTCAAAAAATTTCCTACGCACACGCAAGATCATGGTGATGCATAGCAACGAGAGGGGAGAGTGTTGTCTACATAACCTCGTAGACCGAAGCGGAAGCGATCACAATGTAGAGGAAGTAGTCGTACGTTCTCCTCGCGATCCAACCGATCCCAGCGCCGTTACTCCGGCGCCTCCGAGTTCTTGACACACGTACAGCTCGGTGACGCTCCTCGGGCTCCGATCCAGCAAAGCTCGGGGAGAGAGTTCCACAAGACGACGGCGTGGTGGACGATCTTGATGTTCTATCGGACGCAGGCTTCGCCTAAGCACCGCCACGATATTACCGAGGTGGAATATGGTGGAGGGGGCACCGACACGGCTAAGGAACGATCTCAAGGATCAACTTGTGTGTTCTAGGGTGCCCCCTGCCCGTGATATAAAGGAGCAAGGGGAGGGCCGGCCGGCCCTAGAGGGCGCGCCAAGGGGGGAGTCCTCCTCCTAGTGGGAGTAGGACTCCCTTTCCTAGTCCAACTAGGAAGGAGGAAGGGGAAGGAAGGAGAGGAGAGGAGAGGGAAGGGGCCGCGCCTCCTGTCCATTCGGACTCCTCATGGGGCGCCACCTCTGGCGCAGCCCTCTCTCTCCCTCGTGGCCCATTAAGGCCCATTACTTCCCCGGGGGGTTCCGGTAACCCCTCCGGCACTCCGGTTTTCTCCGGAAACTTCCGGAACCTTCCCGGTGTCCGAATATAGTCGTCCAATATATCAATCTTTATGTCTCGACCATTTCGAGACTCCTCGTCATGTCCGTGATCATATCCGGACTCGAACTCCTTCGGTACATCAAAATACACAAACTCATAATATAACCGCCATCGAAACCTTAAGCGTGCGGACCCTACGGTTCGAGAACAATGTAGACATGACCGAGACACGTCTCGGTCAATAACCAATAGCGGGACCTGGATGCCCATATTGGTTCCTACATATTCTACGAAGATCTTTATCGGTCGACCGCATAACAACATACGCTTGTTCCTTTGTCATCAAGTATGTTACTTGCCCGAGATTCGATTGTCGGTATCCAATACCTAGTTCAATCTCGTTATCGGCAAGTCTCTTTACTCGTTCGTAATACATCATCTTGCAACTAACTCATTAGTTGTAATGCTTGCAAGGCTTAAGTGATGTGCATTACCGAGAGGGCCAGAGATACCTCTCCGACAATCGGAGTGACAAATCCTAATCTCAAATACGCCAACCCAACATCCGCCTTTGGAGACACTGTCGTACTCCTTTATAATCACCCGATTACGTTGTGACGTTTGGTAGTACCAAAGTGTTCCTCCGTAAACGGAGTTGCATAATCTCATAGTTATAGGAACATGTATAAGTCATGGATAAAAGCAATAGCAACATACTAAACGATCGGGTGCTAAGCTAATGGAATGGGTCATGTCAATCGATCATTCAACTAATGATGTGACCTTGTTAATCAAATGACAACTCCTTTGTCTATGGTTAGGAAACTTAACCATCTTTGATTAACAAGCTAGTCTAGTAGAGGCATACTAGTGACATTCTGTTTGTCTATGTATTCACACATGTATTATGTTTCCGTTAATACAATTCTAGCATGAATAATAAACATTTATCATGAAATAAGGAAATAAATAATAACTTTATTATTGCCTCTAGGGCATATTTCCTTGATCTCCCACTTGCACTAGAGTCAATAATCTAGATTACATAGTAATGATTCTAACACCCATGGAGTCTTGGTGCTGATCATGTTTTGCTCGTGGAAGAGGCTTAGTCAACGGTCCGCTACATTCAGATCCGTATGTATCTTGCAAATCTCTATGTCTCCCACCGACCAAGTCCCGGATGGAATTGAAGCGTCTCTTGATGTGTTTGGTTCTCTTGTGAAATCTGGATTCCTTCGCTAAAGCAATTGCTCCAGTATTGTCACAAAAGATTTTCATTGGACCCGATGCACTAGGTATGACACCTAGATCGGATATGAACTCCTTCATCCAGACTCCTTCATTAGCTGCTTTCGAAGCTGCTATGTACTCCGCTTCACATGTAGATCCCGCTACGACGCTTTGTTTAGAACTGCACCAACTGATAGCTCCTCCGTTTAGTGTAAATATGTATCCGGTTTGCGATTTCGAATCGTCCGGATCAGTGTCAAAGCTTGCATCAACGTAACCGTTTATGATGAGCTCTTTGTCACCTCCATATACGAGAAACATATCCTTAGTCCTTTTCGTGTACTTCAAGATGTTCTTGACCGCTGTCGATGATCCACTCTGGATTACTTTGGTACCTCCTGCTAAGCTAATAGCAAGGCACACATCAGTCCGGTACACAACATTGCATACATGATAGAGCCTATGGTCGACGATAGGAACATCTTTCATTTCTCTCTATCTTCTGCGGTGGTCGGGCATTGAGTCTTACTCAACTTCACACCTTGTAACACAGGCAAGAACCCTTTCTTTGCTTGATCCATTTTGAACTTCTTCAAAATTTTGTCAAGGTATGTGCTTTGTGAAAGTCCAATTAAGCGTCTTGATCTATCTCTATAGATTTTGATGCCCAATATGTAAGCAGCTTCACCGAGGTCCTTCATTGAAAAACTCTTATTCAAGTACCCCTTTATGCTATCCAGAAATTCTATATCATTTCCGATTAGTAATATGTCATCTACATATAATATCAGAAATGCTACAGAGCTCCCACTCACTTTCTTGTAAATACAGGCTTCTCCAAAAGTCTGTATAAACCCAAATGCTTTGATCACACTGTCAAAGCGTTTATTCCAACTCCGAGATGCTTGCACCAATCCATAAATGGATCGCTGGATCTTGCACACTTTGTTAGCTCCCTTTGGAACGATAAAACCTTCTGGTTGCATCATATACAACTCTTCTTCCAGAAATCCATTAAGGAATGCAGTTTTTACATCCATTTGCCAAATTTCATAATCATAAAATGCGGCAATTGCTAACATGATTCGGACAGACTTAAGCATCGCTACGGGTGATAAGGTCTCATCGTAGTCAATCCCTTGAACTTTGTCGAAAAACCCTTTGCGACAAGTCGAGCTTTGTAGACAGTAACATTACCGTCAGCGTCAGTCTTCTTCTTGAAGATCCACTTGTTTTCTATTGCTTGCCTACCCTCGGGCAAGTCAACCAAAGTCCATACTTTGTTTTCATACATGGATCCCATCTCGATTTCATGGCCTCAAGCCATTTTATGGAATCTGGGCTCACCATCGCTTCTTCATAGTTCGAGGTTCATCATGATCTAGTAGCATGATTTCCGAACAGGATTACCGTATCACTCACAGTGCGGATCTTACTCGTTGATCTACGAGGTTCAGAGTAACTTGATCTGAAGTTTCATGATCAACATCATCAACTTCCTCACTACTTGGTGTAGATGTCTCAGAAACCGGTTTCTGCGACAAACTACTTTCAAGTAAGGGAGAAGGTACTATTACCTCATCAAGTTCTACTTTCCTCCCACTCACTTCTTTCGAGAGAAACTCCTTCTCTAGAAAGGATCCATTCTTAGCAACGAATGTCTTGCCTTCGGATCTGTGATAGAAGGTGTACCCAACTGTCTCCTTTGGGTATCCTATGAAGACACATTTTTCCGATTTGGGTTCGAGCTTATCAGGTTGAAGCTTTTTCACATAAGCATCGCATCCCCAAACTTTAAGAAACGACAACTTTGGTTTCTTGCTAAACCATAGTTCATAAGGTGTCGTCTCAACGGATTTTGACGGTGTTCTATTCAGCGTGAATGCAGCCGTCTCAAGAGCATAACCCCAAAAGGATAGCGGTAAATCTGTAAGAGACATCATAGATCGCACCATATCTAGTAAAGTGCGATTCGACGCTCGGACACACCATTACGCTGTGGTGTTCCGGTGGCGTGAGTTGCTAAACTATTCCGCATTGTTTCAAATGTAGACCAAACTCAGAACTCAAATATTCACCTCCACGATCGATCGTAGAAATTTTATTTTCTTATTACGATGATTTTCAACTTCACTCTGAAATTCTTTGAACTTTTCAAATGTTTCAGACTTGTGTTTCATTAAGTAGATATACCCATATCTCGCTTAAATCATCTGTGAAGGTGAGAAAATAACGATATCCGCCACGAGCCTCAACATTCATCGGACCACATACATCTCAGTATGTATGTTTTCCAACAAATCTGTTGCTCTCTCCATAGTACCGAGAACGGGTTTTAGTCATCTTGCCCATGAGGCACGGTTCGCAAGTGCCAAGTGATTCATAATCAAGTGACTCCAAAAGTCCATCAAGATGGAGTTTCTTCATGCGCTTTATACCGATATGACCTAAACGGCAAGTGCCACAAATAAGTTGCACTATCATTATCAACTCTGCATCTTTTGGCTTCAACATTATGAATATGTGTATCACTACTATCGAGATTCATTAAAAATAGACCACTCTTCAAGGGTGCATGACCATAAAAGATATTACTCATATAGATAGAACAACCATTATTCTCTGATTTAAATGAATAACCATCTCGCATTAAACAAGATCCAGATATAATGTTCATGCTCAACGCTGGCACCAATTAACAATTATTTAGGTCTAAAACTAATCCCGATGGTAGATGTAGAGGTAGCGTGCCGACCGCGATCACATCGACTTTGGAACCATTTCCCACGCGCATCGTCACCTTGTCCTTTGCTAGTGTTCGCAATCCGTAGTCCCTGCTTTGAGTTGCAAATATTAGCAATGTAACCAGTATCAAATACCTGTGTGCTCTGCGAGCTATAGTAAGGTACACATCAATAACATGTATATCACATATACCTTTGTTCACCTTGCCATCCTTCTTATCCACCAAATACTTGGGGCAGTTCCGCTTCAAAGTGACGGTCCGCTTGCAGAGAAGCACTCGAGTTTCAGGTTTAGGTCCAGACTTGGGTTTCTTCTCTGAGCAAAGAACTTGCTTGCTGTTCTTCTTGAAGTTCCTTCTTCTTCCCTTTGCCTTTCTTCTTGAAACTAGTGGTCTTATTGACCATCAACACTTGATGCTCCTTCTTGATTTCTACCTCCGCAGCCTTTAGCATTGCGAAGAGCTCGGGCATAGTCATTACTAACCCTTGCATATTATAGTTCATCACGAAGCCTTTGTAACTTGGTGGCAGTGATTGAAGAATTCTGTCAATGACACAATCATCCGGAAGATTAACTCCCAGTTGAGTCAAGTGATTGTAATACCCGGACATTACGAGTATGTGCTCACCGATGACCCATTCTCTTCCATCTTGCAGCTATAGAACTTATTGGAGACTTCATATCTCTCAATCCGGGCATTCTGTTGAATATCAACTTCAACTCTGGAACATCTCATATGCTCCATGACGCTCAAAACGTCGTTGAAGACCCGGTTCTAAGCCGTAAAGCATGGCACATCGAACTATAGAGTAGTCATCAGCTTTGCTCTACCAGACGTTCTTAACGTCGTCGCCAGCATCAAGAAGGAGTTCGCACCCAGCGGTGCTTCCGGGACGTAACTCTTACGTGCAGCAATGAGGATAATCCAAAGTTACGGACCCGATCCATGTAATTGCTACCATCATCTTTCATCTTTGCTTTCTCAAGGAACGCATTAAAATTCAACGGAACAACAAAGACGAGCCATCTATCTACAAACAAACATAGATAAGCAAGATACTATCAGTACTAAGTTCATGATAAATTTAAGTTCAATTAATCATATTACTTAAGAACTCCCACTTAGACAGACACATCTCTAGTCATCTAAGTGATCACGTGATCCAAATCAACTAAACCATAACCGATCATCATGTGAGATGGAGTAGTTTTCAATGGTGAACATCTCATGTTGATCATATCTACTATATGATTCACGCCGACCTTTCGGTCTCCGTGTTCGAGGCCATATCTGCATATGCTAGGCTCGTCAAGTATAACTGAGTATTCTGCGTGTGCAAAACTGGCTTGCACCCGTTGTAGATGGACGAGAGCTTATCACACCCGATCATCACGTGGTGTCCGGGCACGATTTAACTTTGGCAACGGTGGATACTCGTGGAGAACACTACTTGATAATTTTAGTGAGAGATCATCTTAAAATGCTACCGTCAATCAAAGCAAGATAAGATGCATAAAGGATAAACATCACATGCAATCAATATAAGTGATATGATATGGCCATCATCTTCTTGTGCTTGTGATCTCCATCTCAAGCACCATCATGATCACCATCGTCACCGGCGCGACACCTTGATCTCCATCGTAGCATCGTTGTCGCCACGCCATCTATTGCTTCTACGACTATCGCTACCGCTTAGTGATAAAGTAAAGCAATTACAGTATGCTTGCATTTCATACAATAAAGCAACAACCATATGGCTCCTGCCAGTTGCCGATAACTTAGGTTACAAAACATGATCATCTCATACAATAAAATATAGCATCACGTCTTGGCCATATCACATCACAACATGCCCTGCAAAAACAAGTTAGACGTCCTCTACTTTGTGGTTGCAAATTTTACGTGGCTGCTACGGGCTTAAGCAAGAACCAATCTCACCTACGCATGAAAACCACAACGGTACTTCGTCAAATAGACTCCGTTTTAACCTTCTCAAGGACCGGGCGTAGCCACACTCGGTTCAACTAAAGTTGGAGAAACTGACACCCGCTAGCCACCTTTGTGCAAAGCACGGCGGTAGAACCAGTCTCGCATAAGCGTACGCGTAATGTCGGTCCGGGCCGCTTCATCCAACAATACCGCTGAACCAAAGTATGACATGCTGGTAGGCAGTATGACTTGTATCGTCCACAACTCACTTGTGTTCTACTCGTGCAAAACATCAAACCATAAAAACCTATGCTCGATACCACTTTGTTGGGGAACGAGTAATTTAAAAAATTTCCTACGCACACGCAAGATCATGGTGATGCATAGCAACGAGAGGGAGAGTGTTGTCTACATACCCTCGTAGACCAAAGCGAAGCGATCACAACGTAGAGGAAGTAGTCGATGTTCTCCTCGCGATCCAACCGATCCCAGCGCCGTTACTCGGCGCCCGAAGTTCTTGACACACGACAGCTCGGTGACGCTCCTCGGGCTCCGATCCAGCAAAGCTCCGGGAGAGAGTTCCACAAGATGACGGCGGCGTGGTGATGATCTTGATGTTCTATCGACGCAGGCTTCGCCTAAGCACCGCCACGATATTACCGAGGTGGAATACGGTGGAGGGGGCACGCACAGGCTAAGGAACGATCTCAAGGATCAACTTGTGTGTTCTAGGGTGCCCCTGCCCCCGTATATAAAGGAGCAAGGGGGAGGGCCGGCCGGCCCTAGAGGGCGCGCCAAGGGAGGGGGAGTCCTCCTCCTAGTGGGAGTAGGACTCCGCTTCCTAGTCCAACTAGGAAGGAGGAAGGGGAAGGAAGGAGGGAGAGAAGGGGGGCGCCGCCTCCTTGTCCAATTCGACTCCTCATGGGGGGGCGCCACCTCCTGGCGCAGCCCTCTCTCTCCCTCGTGGCCCATTAAGGCCCATTACTTCCCGGGGTTCCGTAACCCCTCCGGCACTCCGTTTTCTCCGAAACTTCCGAACCTTTCCGGTGTCCGAATATAGTCGTCCAATATATCAATCTTTATGTCTCAACCATTTCGAGACTCCTCGTCATGTCCGTGATCACATCCGGGACTCCGAACTCCTTCGGTACATCAAAATACACAAACTCGTAATATAACCGTCATCGAAACCTTAAGCGTGCGGACCCTACAGTTCGAGAACAATGTAGACATGACCGAGACACGTCTCCGGTCAATAACCAATAGCGGGACCTGGATGCCCATATTGGTTCCTACATATTCTACGAAGATCTTTATCGGTCAGACCGCATAACAACATACGTTTGTTCCCTTTGTCATCGGTATGTTACTTGCCCGAGATTCGATTGTCGGTATCCAATACCTAGTTCAATCTCGTTATCGGCAAGTCTCTTTACTCGTTCCGTAATACATCATCTTGCAACTAACTCATTAGTTGTAATGCTTGTAAGGCTTAAGTGATGTGCATTACCGAGAGGCCCAGAGATACCTCTCCGACAATCGGAGTGACAAATCCTAATCTCAAAATACGCCAACCCAACATCTGCCTTTGGAGACACCTGTAGTACTCCTTTATAATCACCCAGTTACGTTGTGACGTCTGGTAGTACCCAAAGTGTTCCTCCGGTAAACGGGAGTTGCATAATCTCATAGTTATAGGAACATGTATAAGTCATGGATAAAAGCAATAGCAACATACTAAACGATCGGGTGCTAAGCTAATGGAATGGGTCATGTCAATCAGATCATTCAACTAATGATGTGACCTTGTTAATCAAATGACAACTCCTTTGTCTATGGTTAGGAAACTTAACCATCTTTGATTAACAAGCTAGTCTAGTAGAGGCATACTAGTGACATTCTGTTTGTCTATGTATTCACACATGTATTATGTTTCCGGTTAATACAATTCTAGCATGAATAATAAACATTTATCACGAAATAAGGAAATAAATAATAAATTTATTATTGCCTCTAGGGCATATTTCCTTCAAAAGATCCGACCAAATCAACCGCATGAGGCACCTGGTTAGCATATTGATTATCCCAAAGCATAGTAACCCATGGCAAGTCCAGTTTGTTATAGAACTTGTGCAGAAATTTTAGTAAGAGTGCATCGTTATGGATTTGAATGTTGATCACTCCCAACCCACCTTTACTCTTGGGTTGCACACCAGCTCCCAAGCTGCCAGCGAATTACATTTGTCGCCTTGATCGGTTTTCTTTGTCCAGAGGCATCTCCTTCGAATCTTGTCTAGAATTCCAATCAGTTTCGGAGGGAACTTGAGCGTGCACATGGCAAACACCAGAAGGGATGTGACAGATGCATTAAGCCAGGAAAGGCGGCCCCCATAGGACATCATGGCGATTGTGGCAGTGAGACGACGCTCCATTTTGCAAACTAGAGGCATGAATTCTTAGATGGTTGGTTTTGTAGTGCCAAGTGGAAGGCCAAGGTAGGTGAAAGGCATTGTACCTACATTGCAGCCGAAAATAGCGGCTAGGCTAGAAGTTGAACATGCATCCAGGTTGATTGGTATTAGCGTCGACTTGTGAAAATTAATTTGAGGCCAATTGAGGATGCATACTCAGAAAGAATGTTCTTGACACGGATAGCTTGTTGTGCACAGGCAGGCAAGACAAGGAGTGTGTCGTTCGCGTATTGGATCACTGGGTAGTCATTTTGCCCATTGCAGGGGAAAGGCAAGCTGATATCTCCATGTCTGAAAGCATCATTGACCGCGCCTTGAAGTAACTCAGCTGCGAGGACAAAAATGAGGGGGGAGAGAGGATCACCTTGCCACACACCGCATCGGCAGAGGAATTGTCGGCCTAGGACCCCATTAAGAAGGACGGACAAGCGACCTGAGGAGAAAAGGCACTTAATCCAGGAAATCCACTTGTCGTTGAAACCCATTTGCTGCATAATGCAAATCATCGGTTCATGTGCAATAGTATCGAATGCCTTATCGAAATCAAGTTTAAGAAGAATGATTGGCCGGCCCGAGCTTTGACATTGATAAAGATATTGATATGCCCACGCCAGACAATCCTGTATAGTGCGCCCTTTAATGAACCCATATTGATTTCGGTGAACAAGGGTGAGGATGACACGTTGAAGTCTGTCTGCTAGCAGCTTGGTAATTAACTTGAGGCAGCAATTGAGCAGAGTAATGGGTCGGAAGTCATTGACTATCTCTAGAGAGTTGATCTTAGGTATGAGTGTGATGAGACCATCATTGATACTTGTCACATCTAACGTACCTTCAAAGAACTGATCACATAGGGCATAGAAGTCATGTCGAATGATGGGCCAGCAAGCTTTCAAAAATGCCCCACTAAAACCGTCGGGCGGTGCGGTCGGTGGCATGTCTTTGACCACATTGTCGATTTCCTCATGGGTAAAAGGAGTGGTGAGCTGGTCAAGATTGGTAGCGCGGGGGATGATGGTTGGAAGGTCAAATTTCATGTCTGAAGGGGAGACCGTCCCCAAGCGATCTTTGTAGGTTTGAAACAAGAGGGCCTCTTTGGCAGGGCGATTGTCAACCAATGTGCCATCCTCAAGCTTGAAGGAAGAGATGTTGTTTTGGCGATAATGTTCCGTGGCTAATGCTTGGAAAAATTTGGAGTTTTCATCTCCGAACTTGATCCAACGAATAGTACTACGCTTCTTCCAATAAAGTTTTTGATATTTGAGCAGTCTGAGCTAGTGTGACTTTAGGATACGTCTGAAGTTCATTTCTGGGATCGAAAGGATTCGTTTATTTTCCAGCTCGTCTAAGTCCGCAAGGACAGCATTACAGTTCGTGATGGCCACTGAAAGACGAGAGATATTCTTACTCCAGAGTTTGAGAGCGTGTCGAAGAGCTTTGAACTTGCGATAAAGGAGTGTGGAAGCATTTCTATTCCCAACTGGCCGCTCCCAACCTCACTAACAACATCCATAAACCCTGGATGTAAGGTCCAGTAAGATTCAAAACGAAAGAGCTTTGATCAGGGGATTTTGTTCTCGATAAAGACAACGCAAGGGATGTGGCCAGAAACAGGCTTGCCAAGGGGTTTAAGGAGCGTCTTAGGGTATACGTTGGTCCAGTGTAGGGATGTGAAGAACCAGTCAATCTGCTCAAGTAGAGGGTCGATCTGCATGTTGCTCCAAGTATAGGTTCTTCCTTTCATCGGAAGCTCAATCAATTGCTGCTTACGGATTATGTCGTTGAATGTAATCATGTCGTGAATGTTACCCCCAGGTTTATTACGATTGTCCGGGGCTCTCATGTAATTAAAGTCGCCCAACAGTAACCAGTCTTGATTACTGGATATTTGAACGTCATACAACCATTGCGTGAAAACATCTCTGTCCATACTAGTGCAAGGCCCATACACATTGACTAACGTCCAACGCTGGGAAGATTGTGTGCTAACGAAATCGATGACTAGCGCAAATGGTTCAGACGAGATAACCGAGCCAGAGAAAACTGAACTTTTCTAGATCGTTAGCAACCCCCCAGAGGCGCCTCGCGAAGGTACAAAAGCAAAACGATCAAATTGTCTAGGACAACAAGTTTTAATAAAAGCAAAAGTAACCTCAGGCATCTTAGTCTCCTGAAGGCAAACGATAGCACAACCACTGGTAGAGATAGCATTATTCAGAGCCAATTGCTTCTTCTCAGAGTTGAGCCCACGGATATTCCATGAGAGCACATTCCAGCAGCTCAACATCGCCATATAGAACTCCCAAAATTAGGCAGAGTTGTGGGAGAGATCCTCTCCCTGGTCATCCATGTCACCACAGAGCAGTAAAGTTCGAGACACCGATCGTGTTCAGCAAGGTGGCTTCTTCAGAAAGTTCAGTAGCAGGTATAGCACACCTGTTAACTCCAATGGATTGAAGAGTAGCTATGGTAGTTGGGAGTGGGATCTCACCAGTCCAAGAAGCAGCAGAAGCGGAAGTGCCAATAGATGGGATGACACAAGGCTTAACTTTGGAATTGTTCTTTCAAATGTCAGAGATAGGAGGAACCCTGAACCCATCGTACTTGTTGGAGCGGAGGCTGCGGCGCACTTCAGTTGCGGAGATAGGAGCAGCAGCCCTGGCCCTACGGGAGCGCGGGCCAGTTGTTGCATTAGACGCCAATGCCACTGAGATCACAGAAGGTTCTGAAGTTGGAATGTGCGTAACTTGTTCTATATCCATATGTGCGTCATCAGTATTTGGCAGCAAGGCAGGCTTAATGATGTTGTCCATAGTAGCAGGTTCAGATAGCTCCTCGATGATCACTGAGGAAGGTACCAAAGCAAAAGTAGAGCTTGATTGCTGGGAAAAGTTCAGACCAGTAGAATCATGTGTGATCAAAACAGATAACTGAACCGGGTTTGCTCGCAGACCAAACCCCTTCCTCCAAGGCCCAAAAGTTGCAAGCATTGGACTAACAGCTTGGAAGATGAAGGTGTTGAGATTCAAGCGTGGGATTGGGTCATTCAGCAGCCTGGAAAGAATCTCATCACCTTGAGCAGATAAACCGAATCTGACACCTTGAGCATTTATCTCCATTGAGATGGTAAGAGATTCAGAGCTTGCACTGTCAGACAACTGCATTGTAGGATCAGCCAGGATGAATAGGTCAGACTGGGTCGAGCTTGAACTGTCAGATTGTGTGATGGAATCATTCCGAGCTTCGAGCGCGTTGTCAGTGACGTTGTTTTCAGGAACTAACCCATGTTGCACAGTCAGACCCTACGCAACAAGCCAGGCGTGATAGTTCACCAGATGGGGCGGCATTTGCGGGAATGGAGGAGCGGCAGGCGCATCCCAAGTGCCCCAACCAGCATTTTCATCCACCTGTTGAGCCGCATTGTTGGCAGCTGCAGGTGCACCATTCTGAACGAGCCAATTGTGAACTTGTTGCTGATATAGCTGTGTTGCAGTGGGTTCAGGGCCGAACAGCGGATGTGGGTTGCCTTCGGGGGGTGGCTGATCCTCAGGTGCAGTAGGGACGTCAGGGAGGAGGCCATTCCAGTCGTTGCTGTGGATGATGGTGACTACGACTGTCCAGCTGTCACGCGCACCGCCAAGCTGCCATACCAGAAAGCTCTTGGGGATGAGGCGCAAACTAATTACTCTAGCTTTCAGAAGGATGAATCTGCGATCCTGACAAGGATTATACCAGGAAACTAAGGAACCATATCCTCCCAAGGCCTTAGTGATGTAGTAATCTGATTGGTAGTCATACGGGAAACCGAAGAACGTGATCCAAACTTCAGGCGCAAATGGTGCCGCTCTACGGTTAAGAGCCGCATTATGCGGAATGAAAGTAATCAACAGATCTTTATCCTCAAGCTCAAGTGGAGTGTTCATAGCAGTATCTCTCATAAAGGAATCCACAAATGCAAAAATCCCAACTCCAAGTGGGTGATCACTGACGTCGGTAGTAAGAAGCTGTGATTCCTGAAGCAGAGCAGTGATCCGATTGCGGACGGTGGCTCGGCGATGCAGGGGCACATACGCGCTAGCTTCCGCAATGGCCAGGAACTCATGGCTGAGAGGAGCAATTGCTCCAATGACCATGCCACTGCGCACAAGATGATCGGCCGGCCCTAGTTCAACGGCGAAACCCAGCGAGAGGAAAGGCACTGGGTTCAGTGGGTAGTTCACCATTGTTGTGGAGTGGAGCAGAGGAGAGGGCGGTGGTGCAGAGATTGGATGCGATGGCAATGGCGCAACTTGCAGCAAAGAGTCAGACTGTGGCGATGGGACGGGACGAGGTGAGGCCCGTTGGGTTCTCGAGGCGGAAGCTGAAGCGTGAAGGGATGCTGATACGTCTCCAATGTATCTATAATTTATGAAGCATTCATGCTATTATATTATCTGTTTTGAATGTTTATGGGCTTTACTAAGCACTTTTATATTATTTTTGGAACTAACCTATTAACCGGAGGCCCAGCCAATTTTGTTGTTTTCTTGCCTATTTTAGTGTTTCGAAGAAAAGGAATATCAAACGGAGTCCAAACGGAATGAAACCTTTGGGAGCATTATTTTGGAATGGAAGCAATCCAGGGGACTTGGAGTGCAAGCCAGGGAAGCTTCGAGGAGGCCACGAGGCAGGGGGCGCGCCCACCCCCTGGGCGCGCCCTCCACCCTCGTGGGCCCCTCGAGGCTATCCCGACCGACTTCTTTCGCCTATATATTCCCATATAGCCTAAAAACATTGAAGCGAACAATAGATCGGGAGTTCCGCCGCCGCAAGCCTCTGTAGCCACCAAAACCTCTCGGGAGCCCGTTTGGCACTCGCCGGGGGGGATCCTCACCGTGGCCATCTTCATCATCCCGGCGCTCTCCATGACGAGGAGGGAGTAGTTCACCCTCGGGGCTGAGGGTATGTACCAGTAGCTATGTGTTTGATCTCTCTCTCTCTCTCTCTCTCTCTCTCGTGTTCTTGACTTTGCACGATCTTGATGTATTGCGAGCTTTGCTATTATAGTTGGATCTTATGATGTTTCTCCCCCTCTACTCTCTTGTAATGGATTGAGTTTCCCCTTTGAAGTTATCTTATCGGATTGAGTCTTTAAGGATTTGAGAAGACTTGATGTATGTCTTCTTTGTGCTTATCTGTGGTGACAATGGGATATCACGTGATCCACTTGATGTACGCTTTGGTGATAAACTTATGGTTCCGCCCATGAACCTATGCATAGGGGTTGGCACGTTTTCGCCTTGACTCTCCGGTAGAAACTTTGGGGCACTCTTTGAAGTACTTTGTGTTGGTTGAATAGATGAATCTGAGATTGCGTGATGCATATCATATAATCATGCCCACGGATACTTGAGGTGACAATGGAGTATCTAGGTGACATTAGGGTTTTGGTTGATTTGTGTCTTAAGGTGTTATTCTAGTATGAACTCTATGATAGATTGAACGGAAAGAATAGCTTCTTGTTATTTTACTACGGACTCTTGAATAGATCTAGCAGAAAGGATAACTTTGAGTTGGTTTCGTACCCTACCATAATCTCTTCGTTTGTTCTCCGCTATTAGTGGCTTTGGAGTGACTCTTTGTTGCATGTTGAGGGATAGTTATATGATCCAATTATGTTATTATTGTTGAGAGAACTTGCACTAGTGAAAGTATGAACCTTAGGCCTTGTTTCCTACCATTGCAACACCGTTTACGCTCACTTTTATCATTAGTTACCTTGCTGTTTTTATATTTTGAGATTACAAAAACCTATATCTACCATCCATATTGCACTTGTATCACCATCTCTTCGCCGAACTAGTGCACCTATACAATTTACCATTGTCTTTGGGTGTGTTGGGGACACAAGAGACTCTTTGTTATTTGGTTGCAGGGTTGTTTGAGAGAGACCGAGGAGTCTCGACTAGGGGTGTCCGCCAGCCGGACTATCAATATCCGCCGGACTCCTGCATCACTAAGATAGAAGATTGAAGACTCGGCTCGTGTCCGGAAGGTATTTTCCTTGGCGTGGAAGGCAAGCTTGGCAATACGGATATGTAGATCTCCTACCATTGTAACCGACTCTGTGTAACCCTAGCCTCTCCGGTGTCTATATAAACCGGAGGGCTTTAGTCCGTAGGACACAACATTACATCTCAACAATCATACCATAGGCTAGCTTCTAGGGTTTAGCCTCCTTGATCTCGTGGTAGATCTACACTTGTACTACCCATATCATCAATATTAATCAAGCAAGATGTAGGGTATTACCTCCATCGAGAGGGCCTGAACCTGGGTAAAAACATTGTGTCCCTCGTCTCCTGTTACCATCCGCCTAGACGCACAGTTCGGGACCCCCTACCCGAGATCCGCCGGTTTTGACACCGACATTGGTGCTTTCATTGAGAGTTCCTCTGTGTCGTCGCCGATAGAGCGGATGCCTTTACCCGTCTTCAAAGACGGTGTTTTCGCCGGAGGGGCCTTGGCCGCCGGTCAAACAATCCGGCTTGGTGGCTTTCTTATGACCGCCTGTCCGGCCGTCGCTTCGGCAATGACTTCTCAAGTCATCGAAAGCAATCTTCGCGTCAGCCCTAAAGCTGCCGAATAGTTAGATCCAATCGAGCTCTCGTCTGTTAACGAGCTCTTGGATCGCATCGCCGCCCTGGGAGTCGCAACGGACTACAATCAGATCGGGCTTAAAACCAATCTGAGAAAGATTAATTCTCCCCAGGCTACCCACCACGTCGAAGTGGTAGAAGAACAACTCGGCAATTCGTTGCCGTTGTTGAAAACAATCTGTGTCCGGATTCCCGAACCCTCCATGCCGGATTCCCGCGGAGGGACGGACTCTGATCGAGCATTGAACCTAAAATCATGCGTCGCTCCCGACTACTGGGCTGTTTCCAGCAAATCAAGCTTCCAAATTCGAAGACCTCGCCTTTGAGCCCAAAGATGGGCAGGATCCGGATTTTATTCCACCCACCCGCCCGGACATATGCGACCTATCTCTAATTCGCAAGAGCCCTCGTAAACAAGACATCATTATTGGGCGATTCTCCTGGTTATGGACGGGATAAAGGACTGCCGAGAGGAAAACGCAATCTCAATCTTCGCAATAATCGCACGGACAGGGAATCTGAACGCCATTGATCGTCGCAAGATTACGTGTTTTACCGATCTGGCGTCCATAGTACGAAGTACCGTGCGATGGAAAGTTTCCGAAAACTGAAAATCAATTTTGGGACAATCCGCCCCAAACCCATCCATGTAAAAGGGCGCCACAATCAGGTCCCGGATGCAAAAACCAAAAGCAAAACCCAAAGAAGGGAAACGGAACTGCATCGAGGGATGGCTCAATGGACCTCAGAACTTCATAATACTGGGGAGCTGTCCCAACACACGATCTTCGAGCATGTTGGATACTACGGCGGTGGCCAAAAGTGGTGAAGAACTTCTAGCTCGTGTAACCACTCCAACAATACCAAAGACGGTATCAACAGTCTTCGAGACTTTCGTGATCAAATAATATGCGAAACGAACAATCCATTAACTTGTCAAGTCTACCAAGTAGCAACAGCAAATCCATGGAGCCACACAGCTATCACCTTCAGCGCCAATGACGAGCCTACATCCCGAACTACGAGCCCGGCCAGACCGGTACTTAGTCCCATAGTGGACGGCTTTCGATCGACGAAAGTCCTCATGGACGGCGGCGGACTAAACCTCATTTATGAGGAAACCTTGCGGAAAATGGAAATCGATTGGAGCCAGATTGAGCGAAGCAGCACAACCTTTAGAGGAATAATCCCTAGCCGGAAGCGGCTGCACGGAAAAATCACACTCGATGTGGTGTTCGCCTCCGGACAATTACAGATCCGAAGAAGTCACGTTCTGTGGCCCCATTCAGCAGCGGCTATCACGCCATATTAGGACGAGAGGCATTCACAATTTTTCAAGAAATACCTCATTACGGGTACATGAAGCTTAAAATGCAGGCCCGCGGAATAATCACTCTCCGGTGATCCGGACACAAGCACTGCTACCGAAAACAAGACAGCCGCACTAGCCCTCGAAGCACTATCCAAGCCTTAGCGGCAGAGGAACTCATCACACAAGCGCTCTCACGGTAAAGCAGGACGATGTGATACTTGATAAAGATCCAAATCCACCTCCTTCAAACCAGCAGATGAGATAGTTAAATTTCAGGTCCACCCAACGGACCCAACAAAGACGACCTCCATCGGGGCACAGTTGAACCCTGAAGTCGACGCCGCACTGCGCGAATTCCTACGGGAAAATTGGGACATCTTTGCTCGCACCCTTCGACATGCCCGAATCCTCGCAGTTGGCAGAACACAGCCTCAACATCCTAAAAGGATTCAAACCAGTCAAACAGGCTCTTCGACGATTTTCCGAGCCCAAAAGACAGGCAATGGGAGAAGAGCTAGCAAGTTATTGGAAGCCGGATTCATTAGAGATATCAAACATCCGGATGGCTAGCAAATTTAGTGATGGTACCAAAGAAGGACAAATCCTGGCGCCTCGGTCGACTTCAAAGACCTCAATAAGGCTTGCCCAAAGGATCCTTTCCCCCTCCCCCGCATCGATCGAATTATCGACGCCACGGCAGGACACGACTCGTTGTGCTTCCTGGACGCATACTCTGGCTATCATCAAATCAAGATGGCGGAAGCAGATTGCCGCAAGCGGCATTCATTACTCCATACGGACCATTATGCTTCAACACAATGCCCTTTGGACTTAAAAACGCCGGCGCAACATATCAGCGCATGATTCAAACATGTCTGGCTACCCAGATAGGCAAAACAGTCGAGGCATACGTAGACGACGTAGTCGTCAAAACAAAACACGTCGAAACTTTAGTAGACGATTTGAGGCTCACATTCGACAACCTTAGAGCATATGACATCAAGCTGAATCCGGAAAAATGTGTTTTGTGTACCAGCCGGAAAGCTGCTGGGCTTCATCAGATCCGTAGAGGAATTGAAGCAAATCCGCCAAAATCCGGGCTCTGTCGCAGATTGGATATTCCAAAAGACCTCAAGCAAATACAAAAGTTAACAGGATACGTGGCAGCTCTAAGCCGTTTTATCTCCCGTTTAGGAGAGAAGGCATTGCCCCTTTATCGCCTCCTAAGGCGCACCGAACACTTCGAGTGGACGGATGCCGCCACCGCCGGACTCAAGAAATAAAGGCCGTATTGGCAACAAATCTGGTCCCGCTCGCCCACTCGTAGGCGAACCAATGTTGTTATACATCGCTGCAACACATCAAGTTGTGAGCGCTGTCCTCGTCGTCGAACGAGCAACAGAAGGGCATAAATTCCCTCTTCAAAAACCAGTGTATTACGTATCCACTGTGTTAACCCCCTGCAAATCCCTCTACCCGCACTATCAAAAGATAGCATATGCGGTGTTCATGGCGTCGCGGAAGCTCAGGCACTACTTTCAAGAGTGTTCGATAACAGTGGCCTCTGAGGTACCACTCAATGACATTATAAATAACCGCGATGCAACGGGCAGGATTGCAAAATGGGCCATTGAGCTCTTTCCATTCGACATAACCTACAAACCTCGACGAGCCATAAAGTCACAAGTTTTGGCTGACTTGCCGCCGAAAGTGGATCAAGTCGAACTACCTAAAGAGTACGGCGATACTCCAATTGACTATGCACTTTGACGGCTCCAAAATGTTGGCGGATCGGGTTTGGCGTCAGATCGACGCCCCCACCGGAGATACAATTCAAGATGTACTTCAAATAATGTACACGGACTCCAACAATGCGGCCGAATACGAGGCCCTGTTACATGGTCTCCGGATGGCAGTCTCCATGGGCATCCAACGCCTAGAGGTGCGCGGGGATTCAAACCTTGCAATATCCCAAATAAATGGAGACTTCGACGCCAAGGATCCGAAAATGGCAGCATATCGTAATGTTGTCTTGAAAATGTCAGCTCGGTTTGAAGGACTCGAATTCCATCACATAGCCCGCGATAATAACCAAGCGGCCGACGTCCTGGCTCGCATCGGTGCGAAACGTGATACTGTCCCTCCAAATATCTTCCTGGAACAGCTCTTCAAGCCATTCGTACTATGGGAAGAGGAGTCCGGTAGCGACAAACCGGAGAAAGCCGCACCAACTGGCGATTCAGCAGACGACATAACACCATCCGCCCACGATATAATGGCAGAATCGCCACAGGATGTAACCTTTCCTAGCCTACTTAGGCAGGAACTTCCCAAGACCAAAATGAGGCCCATTGCATAGTCCGGCGATCAAGGCCTACAAGGTCCATGAGGGAGAACTTTATAAGAAAAGTACTACCGAGTCCTTCAAAGGTGTATCTCCAAGAAGAAGGGCGAAACCTCCTAGCTGAAATCCATGTCGGACTAGGTGGAAACCACGCAGCAGCCCGGCCCCGTAGGAAAGGCATTCCGACAGATTTTATTGGCCGACGGCTCGGGCAGATGCGCAGACTTGGTCCAGCGATGCGTCGGTTGCCAGCTCTTTGCTAATCGAGCCATATGCCACCCACCGCCTCAAAACCATACCCATTACCCGGCCGCTCGTGGTCCTGGGGCTTGACATGGTCGGACCCCTTAAAGGGGGAACCCACAAGAAAAAGTACCTATTGGTCATGGTGGATAAGTTCACCAAATGGATAGAGGCCAAACCAGTCAAAACGGCAGAGTCCGGACCAGTGATAGACTTTATATCATAGGTGGTACACCGATACGGAGTCCCCCACAGCATAATCACCGACAACGGCACGAACTTCACGGCCGATGAGGTCAAGTTATGGTGCAAAAATATGGGCATTAAGCTCGACTATGCGTCTGTCTATCACCCTCAAACCAACGGTCAAGTGGAAAGAGCAAACGGTCTAATAATGAGCGGCATTAAACCCAGATTGGTGAGGTCACTCACCAAATCTGATACCCAATGGGTCGAGGAGCTCGACTCCGTACTCTGGGGGCTGCGGACAACGCCTAACCGTACTACCGGATTCACACCATTCTTTATGGTATACGGCGCAGAGGCAGTCCTGCCCTGCGACATTATTCATGACTCACCTCGAGTGCGCATGTATGAGGAAAGAGAAGCCGAGCTAGATCGGCAGGACAGCTTGGACACATTGGAGGAAGAACGGGACGTCGCGAAGGCTCGTTCCGCATTCTATCGGCAGCAGTTCAAGATATCAAAGTAGAAGCACGGCCAAGACCTATAACGTTGGCGAACTAGCTCTACGCCTGCCGGACAAGAAAAAGGACAAGCTCAAGCCCAGATGGGAAGGCCCCTTCATTATTGATCAAGTACTGACCGGCGGAGCGTACCATCTATGAAATGCGTGGGACAACCGACTCGAGCCGAACCCATGGAACGCAGCCCGACTCCGACTAAGAGTTCGTCCCCTTCCCCTGTCCATCCTTTTATATTTCGGCTGTCCTCTTTCTCTCTTTTTTCCTTCTTAATTAACAAGCCCCTCAGGGTATATTTTTGCATTTTTTGCACACATACGATGTGCCATCAGCACTCGTTATTCCTCGGGGCTTCTTTTACAGAAGCTCAACTATATGGGTTTTATACCCAACACATGTGTCACGCCCACATGTACCTTTTACTCGCCATTATATGCATCGATATGACTTAAGTTTTGGCCAAGCTGGGTTGCTGGCTCTGTGCTTACCCCACGTTCTCGATTGTTCGCTAGGTGGTAAAGGAGCACCTCTGCGACAGTTATCGCTGGTCACCGGATGTGTACCTCAGGTGGGTGAAGCCGAAAGCTAGCGTTCTTAAGGGAATATTCGTCGGTGATTCAAAAGATGACTTTTACCTATTTTTTCCATCTGCCCTCAGATGTTTTATCGCTCCTTGGCAGTCCGGACATGCACTTTAGGGCATGCCACCCCAATAAAGGAACCCTTAACGGAACTATTCTCCCCGAAGATGTTTCTTACTAACCATGTAATATAACATAACTAGTTGGGCACTTGTCTGATAAAGCACTAATGACCCCTACGCCTAGTCTCCATGCATACCATGGTTATTTATTAACCAAAAAGGTATTCAGACACACTCCGGACTCTAGGGTTCCGAGGTCGAAGCGAAAAGGTCGGCAACGACAAACGATCTACAATCCGGCTAGAAGGCATTTCACATGTCATTTTTAAGGATAACATACATTGTCAAGATTATTGATTGTATTCCTCCTCAATCCCGTCTAACAAGCCGTCTAGTTTACAGTCCCGATGGGAAAATTTAGCAGCCAGTTCTACCTGGCTGTACACTAAACTCACAGGGATCTCCTTCCCGTCGGGCCCCATCGGTCCAACTTCGGCCATATGGTTGGGATCCGCCTTCTTGTACCGTGTCTTCACCATGGCCCAAGCCTCCCTGGCACCTTGACGGTAAGCCGAAACCTTCCACAAACGGAAGCGCTGCCGCTCTCTGTAGCTTCTCGCAAGCTCCCGAGGCCCTCCAAGCGGGCGAGGATGGCCATAAAGCTCTGACTGGCGCCACTTATTGCCCGCCAACTCGCTCGAACAGCTGCAACAGTTCGGAAGTTGATCACCCATTGATACGGGCATCTCCTCCGCAGGATGGCCCGTGAGTATACCTACAAGACATATTATGTCAAATCACTTCCTCGTCGAACTCTTCTTCCTTAGAGAGTTCGCCAAGCACTTACTATAGATGTCGCGACGAAGCCGCTGATTCTCCTTGGCGGAGCAGGACAGCTCGGCTCAGGCGCCTTTCAGCTCTTCTCCGAGCTTGGCGTTAGCATCTTGGAGCTTGTTCTTTCCTCGCTGAACTCGTTCAAGACATTCTCGCCGACCTTTAGTGGCGCAGAGCGCTTGCTGTCCGGATCTTGTTGGCGGCACCTCAAAGGTCATTATTAGACTTCAAGCGCATGCTGCACAGCGCCTATATTAATTTATACAAATGTGTTACCAGGAGGGTCTTTCCGTCTCCTCCCACGGCAGCAAGTGCGACCTCAAGTTGGGCCTTGCAATCTTGCAGTCCCAAGACAGTAGGCGTTCTTCCGTTAAGAGCCTGAATTAAATGATCCTTAAATCAGTTAACATAACTAATTTAAGTCTCGGGGCTCTTGGTGTATACAACCATTAAAATATCTTTACCCGTATGTCTTTAACATACTGCTCCGCGGCCCTGGTAAAACCATTTTGAGCAGCCCGGAGATGCGCGTCCCCTGCGTTGAAGGCATCCAATGCCTCAGGGGAAAAGCACGCCTCTTGAAAAACTGTCCGGCGGCATCTATGATTCATAGCGCTCTCCACCTCTGATTTGGTGGCGGACAGTCTATCGGTATCCTCCGTTGGAGTAGGATCCGGTTCGCGTCGTGCGCTTGCCTCCCCCCCAGTCCAGGCGCTGGAGCCTGGCTGGTATTGGTGGGGTCGGCAATTCCTGTGCTCGCAGTCCGGCGAGCGCTTTTTCTTCTATAAAGATCGTGAGCGCTTAGAAGTTTCCTTGGAACGTTGCTCAAAAGGATTAAACACGAGCCATACCTCTGCGGCGACGATTCCGCCCGCACGGCGCTCCTTTTTCTCCTGCTAGTTCGGACCGACCTCCGTAGGTCGGCCGCCGCAGGCTCGGCTGCCGGCCGTAATGGCGCTTCCTGCAAAATGCCATCGTTCGCGAAGGTCAAAAATAGCCAAGGATAAGATAACGGTGTCCGGACTTCGGTCTTGGTCACCGATGCCAATTTAGCCCGGGGTAGTCCGTCGTAATGGTGACCAAAGCATCATCAATGCTTAGCTGGTGATACACCCCGTCGATCAGCTCCACCCCGATGTCCGGATCCTCTTCGGAGGCTGGACCCAGGGATCCTTCCAGATCCTCGGGTTGTGGAGCAGGACTCAGCATGTCCTCCATAGTCCGGCGTAGACCCTGCGCCGAAGACGTAATATAAGAAGTTTGAACTTCGAAGATACGGGTAAAGGCCCTTTTGAGGTGTTCGCTTACCCATCCTCTAGGATTGATCATGGAAAACCCATCCACAGGGTTCGGACGAAGGAAGTCCTCCTTCTCCCCCTTGTACAAACTGGACAGGATCTTCACCAGATCCTCGGTCGAATCCGGCCCTTTGTGGCCGTGCCGGGTGGCATCGTCCTCCCCATTGAAATCCCACATGGGGTGGCCTCAGACAGCGGCTGCACTCCCGCTGATGCACGCCGCCATGACTCCAATCATGGTCAAGCCGAATGAGCAATTAATCTTATCCGACCCATCAAGTAATGGACGCTCTTGTCTTCCTCCAAACGGGGCTCATGGGCGCCACCGAGGCGTTTCTTCAAGGGAGCAGCATCAAACTCCGAGAGGCCAATCCGGACTGGGTCGGCAATGAGCGTCACGACATAAAACCACCCAAGGGCGATCTTGGACGCCCTCTTGGGGTGCCGGATAGGTATCCGGTCCCGGCGTGCGCCATATTTGGCGCCGCCCACTTGATATATGGACCCCTGGTGAGAACGGGCACGAGGCGTAACAGCCTCTTCCACAATGCGAAATGGGGCTCGATGCCCAGAATAGCTCGCAAAGAGCTACATAGCTGCGATGTGCAACATGAGGCGGGCGTGAGGTGGTGGAGCTGGAGTCCATAGAACTTCAGAGCCCGCGGAGGAACGGATGTATTGGAAACCGAGCCCCTTATTAGATAGGGGACTAAACACACCCGCTCCCCTTGTTGGGGCTTGGGGTGTCCTCCGCCGCCTCCCACCTCGATAAGTAACCAGTCCGCTCGGACCGGGACTATGAAGGCCGGAGGAAGCAATCCTCCGCTTGGAGCTTTACTAGCTCGTTGTGCGAAATAGAGCACCTCCTCCAATCCCGGCGATGGGCTGGGGCGCGTGAGGAAGAGCGCGTTGACGATCCATGGTGGAATGGATTTGTGGTCGAGGCGCTCAAGTATATGCGGGAGGAAGATGGTGTGGTTTGGATCTGGATCCCTGCCCCTTTAATAGGCAGGAGACCCGCACGATTAGGGGGGAAAATGTAAAGAACTCCCTGGCTTTTCGCATTCGTGCGACGCGTGGAAGAGGGCCATAATTTGGCGTAGAAGCCAAGAAGCACAGTATTCGAGGTGAAGCCGGACACTATTCGGCAGAACATGGAATTTGAAGGAGAACCCGCCTTGCAACGCCAAGACTACAAGCACGCTGGACTTATCGTCATTGAAGCCTCGGTTCGGGGCTCTTGAGGACTCTGGACTAGGGGTGTCCGCCAGCCGGACTATCAATATCCGCCGGACTCCTGCATCACTACGAAGATAGAAGATTGAAGACTCGGCTCGTGTCCAGGAAGGTACTTTCCTTGGCGTGGAAGGCAAGCTTGGCTATACGGATATGTAGATCTCCTACCATTGTAACCGACTACTGTGTAACCCTAGCCTCTCCGGTGTCTATATGAACCGGAGGGCTTTAGTCCGTAGGACACAACATTACATCTCAACAATCATACCATAGGCTAGCTTCTAGGGTTTAGCCTCCTTGATCTCGTGGTAGATCTACTCTTGTACTACCCATATCATCAATATTAATCAAGCAGACGAGGGTATTACCTCCATCGAGAGGGCTGAACACGGGTAAAAACATTGTGTCCCTCGTCTCCTGTTACCATC
Organism: Aegilops speltoides; assembly: GCA_021437245.1. Classification (NCBI taxonomy): domain Eukaryota; kingdom Viridiplantae; phylum Streptophyta; class Magnoliopsida; order Poales; family Poaceae; genus Aegilops; species Aegilops speltoides. The sequence continues at coordinate 181,861,761 of CM038146.1, forward strand.
CGCCTAGACGCACAGTTGGGGACCCCCTACCCGAGATCCGCCGGTTTTGACACCGACAGAGACCATCTTCATCCTACGCCTCCCACGGATTGATAAACCTTAGGTCATCCACTTGAGGGAAATTTGCTACTGTCCTACAAGCCTCTGCACTTGGAGGCCCAACAACGTCTACAAGAAGAAGGTTGTGTACTAGACATCACGCTCACATCGAATTTGGAACCATTTCCTATGCGCATCGTCACCTCGTCCTTAGCCAATCTTCGTTTAATCTGTAGTCCCTGTTTCGAGTTGCAAATATGAGCAACAGAACCAGTATCAAATACCCAGGCGCTACTACGAGCATTAGTAAGGTACACATCAATATCATGTATATCAAATATACCTTTCACTTTGCCATCCTTCTTATCCGCCAAATACTTGGGGCAGTTCCGCTTCCAGTGACCAGTCCCTTTGGAGTAGAAGAACTCAGTCTCAGGCTTAGGTCTAGACTTGGGCTACTTCACTTGAGCAGCAACTTGCTTGCCGTTCTTCTTGAAGTTCCCCCTCTTCCCTTTGCCCTTTTCTTGAAACTAGTGGTCTTGTTAGCCATCAACACTTGATGCTCCTTGATTTCTACCTCCGCAGCCTTTAGCATTGCGAAGAGCTCGGGAATTGTCTTATCCTTCCCTTGCATATTATAGTTCATCACAAAGCTTTTGTAGCTTGGTGGCAGTGATTGAAGAACTCTGTTAATGACACTATGAACAGGAAGATTAACTCCCAGTTGAGACAAGTGGTTGTGGTACCCAGACATTCTGAGTATATGTTCACCTTGTAACTATTCTCCTCCATTTCGCAATTGTAGAACTTATTGGAGACTTCATATCTCTCACCGGGCATTTGCTTGAAATATTAACTTCAACTCCTCGAACATCTCATATGCTCCATGACGTTCAAAACGTCGTTGAAGTCCCGGTTCTAAGACGTAAAGCATGGCACACTGAACTATCGAGTAGTCATTAGCTTTGCTCTGCCAGACGTTCATAACATCTGGAGTTGCTCCTGTGGCGGGTCTCGCACGTAGCGGTGCTTCCAGGACGTAATTATTCTATGCACCAATGAGGATAATCCTCAAGTTATGGACCCAGTCCATGTAGTTGCTACCATCATCTTTCAACTTAGCTTTCTCTAGGAACGCATTAAAATTCAAAGGAACGGTAGCATGGGCCATTGATCTACAACAACATAGACATGCAAAATACTATCAGGTACTAAGTTCATGATAAATTAAAGTTCAATTAATCATATTACTTAAGAACTCCCACTTAGATAGACATCCCTCTAGTCATCTAAATGATCACGTGATCCAAATCAACTAAACCATGTCTGATCATCACGTGAGATGGAGTAGTTTTCAATGGTGAACATCACTATGTTGATCATATCTACTATATGATTCATGTTCGACCTTTTGGTATCAGTGTTCCGAGGCCATATCTGCATATGCTAGGCTCGTCAAGTTTAACCCAAGTATTCTGCGTGTGCAAAACTGGCTTGCACCCTTTGTATGTGAACGTAGAGCTTATCACACACGATCATCATGTTGTGTCTTGGCACGACGAACTGTAGCAATGGTGCAAAATCGGGGAGAACACTTATACCTTGAAATTTAGTGAAAGATCATCTTATAATGATACCGCCGTACTAAGCAAAATAAGATGCACAAAGGATAAACATCACATGCAATCAAAATAAGTGATATGATATGGCCATCATCATCTTGTGCCTTTGACCTCCATCTCCAAAGCACCATTATGATCACCATCATCACCGGCTTGACACCTTGATCTCCATCGAAGCATCATTGTCGTCTCGCCAACTATTGCTTGTACGACTATCACTATCGCTTAGTGATAAAGTAAAGCAATTACATGGCGATTGCATTTCATACAATTAAGCGACAACCATATGGCTCCTGCCAGTTGCCGATAACTTCTAAAAAACATGATCATTTCATACAACAATTAATATATCATCACACCTTGACCATATCACATCACAGCAAGCCCTGCAAAAACAAGTTAGACATCCTCTACTTTGTTGTTGCAAGTTTTACGTGGCTGCCATGGGCTTCTAGCAAGAACCGTTCTTACCTACGCATCAAAACCACAATGATTTTTCGTCAGGTTTGCTATTTTAACCTTCAACAAGGACCGGGCGTAGACAAACTCGATTCAACTAAAGTTGGAGAAATAGACACCCGCTAGCCACCTATATGCGAAGCACGTCGGTAGAACCAGTCTCGTGAACGCGGTCATGTAATGTCGGTCCGGGCCGCTTCATCCAACAATACCACCGAATCAAAGTAAGACGTTGCTGGTAAGCAGTATGACTATTATCGCCCACAACTCATTGTGTTCTACTCGTGCATATAACATCTACACATAGACCTGGCTTGGATGCCACTGTTGGGGAACGCAGTATTTCCAAAAATTTACCTACAATCATGCAAGATCTATCTAGTAGATGCATAGCAACAAGCGGGGAGAGTGTGTCCACGCACCCTCATAGACCGAAAGCGGGGGCGTTTAGTTACGCGGTTGATGTAGTCGAACGTCTTTGGGATCCAACCGATCCAAGTACTGAACGTACGGCACCTCCGCGTTCAGCACACGTTCAGCTCAATGACGTCCCTTGGGCTCTTGATCCAGTTGAGGACGAGGGAGGAGTTACGTCAGCATGACGACATGGCGATGGTGATGATGAAGTTACCGGCGCAGGGCTTCGCCTAAGCACTACGACGATATGACCGAGGTGTGTAACCGTGGAGGGGGCACCGTACACAATTAAGAGAAACTTGTGTGTTCTAAGGTGCCCCCTGCCCCCGCATATAAAGGAGGGAAGGGGAGGCCGGCCGGCCCTATAGGCCAGGAGAAGGGAGTCCTACTAGGACTCCATGTCCTAGTAGGATTCCACCTGGAGGCAAGGGGGAAGAAGGAAGGGAGAGGGGGAAGGAAAGGAAAGGGGGCGCCGCCCCCTTCCCCTAGTCCAACTCGGACCCAGGGGGGCGCAGCCAGCCCCTTGTGGCCCTTCCTCTCTCCCCACTAAGGCCCATCAAGGCCCAATAGTTCCCCCGGGGGTTCAGATAACCCTCCGGCACTCCGATAATTATTCGGTACCTCTCTGAACTCATCCGGAGTCCGAATAACATTGTCCAATATATCAATCTTTATGTCTCGACCATTTCGAGACTCCTCGTCATGACCGTGATATCATCCGGGACTCCAAACAAACTTCGGTCATCAAATCACATAACTCATAATACAAATCGTCATCGAACGTTTAGCATGCGGACCCTACTGGTTCAATAACTATGTACACATGACCGAGACACATCTCCGGTAAATAACCAGCAGCGGAACCTGGATGCTCATATTGGCTCCTACATATTCTACGAAGATCTTTATCGGTCAAACCGCATAACAACATATGTTGTTCTCTTTGTCATCGGTATGTTACTTTCCCGAGAGTCGATCGTCGGTATCACCATACCTAGTTCAATATCATTACCGGCAATTCTATTTACTCATTCTGTAATGCATCATCCCGCAACTAACTCATTAGTCACATTGTATGCAGGGCTTATAGTGATGAGCATTACCGAGAGGGCCCGGAGATACCTCTCCGAAACACAGAGTGACAAATCCTAATCTCGATCTATGCCAACTCAACAAGGACCATTGGAGACACTTGTAGAGCATCTTTATAATAACCCATTTAAGTTGTGACATTTAATAATACCCAATGTGTTCCTCCGGTATTCGGGAGTTACATAATCTCATAGTCAGAGGAACATGTATAAGTCATGATGAAAGCAATAGCAATAAAACTAAACAATCATCAATGCTAAGCTAACAGATGGGTCTTGTCCATGACATCATTCTCTGATGATGTGATCTCGTTCATCAAATGACAACACATGTCTATGGTTAGGAAACTTAACCATCTTTGATTAACGAGCTAGTCAAGTAGAGGCACACTAGGGACACTTTGTTTGTCTATGTATTCACACATGTACTAAATTTCTGGTTAATACAATTCTAGCATGAATAATAAAAATTTATCATGATATAAGGAAATATAAATAACAACTTTATTATTGCCTCTAGGGCATATTTCCTTCATTCCCTTCTCTATCTTGTTGTGATGAATTGAGTTTTTCCCTTTGAGATTTCGTTGTTATAGGTTGAATACTTTTATGGATTTTTGAGAGCACTTATATATGTCTTGCAATTGAATACTCGTGGTGACAATGGGGTATCATATTGATTCACTTGATATATGTTTCGGCACTCAACTCATGGATTCCCGAGGTGACATTGGGGTAATCTATGCATAGGGGTTGATGCATGTTCTTGTCTTTGTTTCTCCGGTAGAAATCTTGGGGCAATCTTTGAAGTTCTTTGTGTTGTATTGAGTATTATGAATATGAAATTTGCTTTGGTGTTATTTTAGTACAAACTCTATTATAGATCAAATGGAAAGAATAGCTTTGTGTTATTTTAGTACGAACTCTTGAATAGATCGAACGGAAATAATAGCTTTGAGGTGGTTTCGTACCCTACAAACAATTTATTCTTATGTTTTCCGCTAGATAGGAACTTTGGAGTGATTCTTCTTTGCACTTTGAGGGGTGGTTATATGATCCAATTATATTAGCATTGTTGAAAGATTGCACTAGCGAAAGTAAAGACCCTAGGCCTCATTTTCAAGCATTGAAATGCCATTTTTGTGCCCGTTAACTATTTGCTACCTTGCTGTTTTTATTTATTCAGATTATAAAAATATATTTCTACCATCACCTATTACACTTTTATCACCATCTCTTCGCCGAACTAGTGCACCCATACAATTTGCCATTGTATTGGGTGTGTTGGGGACACAAGAGATTTCTTGTATTTGGTTGCAGGGTTGTTTGAGAGAGACCATCTTCATCTTACACCTCCCACGGATTGATAAACCTTAGGTCATCCACTTGAGGGAAAATTGCTACTGTCCTACTAAACTCTGCGCTTGGAGGCCCAACACGTGTCTAGAACAATAAAGTTGCATAGTAGACATCAGAAGGGGTACCCAATAGTTTCCTTAGGGTATCCTATGAAGACGCACTTCTCCGATTTGGGTTCGAGCTTATTAGGCCGAAGCCTTTTTACATAAGTTTTGCATCCCCAAACGTTAAGAAACGACAGCTTAGGTTTCGTTCCAAACCATAGTTCATACAGTGTTGTCTCAATGGATTTAGACGGTGCCCTATTTAACGTGAATGTGGCTATATCTAATGCATAACCCCAAAACGATAGTGGTAAATCGGTAAGAGACATCATAGAATGCACCATATCTAATAAAGTATGGTTACGACGTTCGGACACAGCATTATGATGTGATGTTCTAGGTGGCGTGAGTTGTGAAACAATTCCACATTGTTTTAAATGAAGGCCAAACTCGTAACTCAAATATTCGCCTCCTCGATCAGATCATAGAAACTTTATTTTCTTGTTACAATGATTCTCTACTTAACTCTGAAATTCCTTGAACTTTTCAAATGTTTCAGACTTATGTTTCATCAACTAGATATATCCATACCTACTCAAATCATCCGTGAAGGTTAGAAATTAATGATACCCACCGCGTGCCTCAACACTCATTGGACCACATACATCGATATGTATTATTTCCAATAAGTCATTAGCTCGCTCCATTGTTCCGGAGAATGGAGTTTTAGTCATCTTGCCCATGAGGCATGGTTCGCAAGTATCAAATGATTCGTAATCAAGTGATTCCGAGAGTCCATCCGCATGGAGTTTCTTCATGCGCTTTACAACAATATGATCTAAATGGCAGTGCCACAAGTATGTTGCACTATCATTTTTTTGAGGAACTTGACAGTGGGAGAGAACTCCCACTGTATTTTCATATATCCAGATAAATGGGGTGTTTACATAGACATATCACTTATATATATCCAACTCCACTCCTGGTGTTACCACCGGGGGTGGTCAGCTATGCCATGATTACTGCTATACACTTTGTCTCTGTGTATGCTAAAAGAGTAAAAAAGCCAAAGAAGGACTCAACTAAGTGTGTCACAGTATGAAAGCAGGGCGGCCCTACATGCACCCTTAACTCTATGTTGCAAAAGCCCAGGTCCACTTTGAATCGATGGAACCAAGATGTAATGCTTGGGGCTACACCTCTGAAGTGTTTATTGTTTCTTTCTTTCCACAAACTCCAGGCAGCAGTGAAGAATGCTTCGGTGAAGAAAGGGTTGGGCTAATTGGGTTGTGCGTTTTGCAACACAACAAACCTATTTTAAAAATCAGGCCAGTCAACACATATCCTGGCACAGCATCCTTTACTGAACTGGCAAGTGAAGATCATATGTTCGAGAGTCTCATGAATATTTCGCCCACAAAGGAGACATGTGAAATCATTCCCAATGTCATAATGTCTTCTCCTCAGCATGTCGCGAGTGTTCAACCTGTCGTGCAGCAGTAACCATCCAAATACTTTGTTTTTCATCGTACAGGTTGATTTCCAAAGGAGCCAAAAAATGGGATGAGCTATTGCGTCACGGAAGAACTTGTTATAGTAATCTTTTGGTCTCAGACTGGCTGCACCCCTGTGTAGTGCCAAACATCGATATTGTTGTTGATGGGTGCCTATGGGATGCTGCATGTTGGACATCTTGCACCTCATTAAGAGCACGAGCGGAACAACGGTAGGTGAAAGGTTTCATGCAGCTCGGTGTTGGCCCGTAAGTCGGCGATCATCATGTCTTCATGCGAGCAAAAGAAAAGGCACGCGGGTGTGAAGATTGGAGCACATCATTTGACCACAAGTCCTTCCAAAGCAGTGTAGTCGAGCCGTCAACTACTTGGACACGGGTGATCCCCCGGTAAATGGGCGTTAGTTTGAGAATGTCTTTCCACCAGAAAGATCCGACCAAATCAACTGCATGAGGCACCTGGTTAGCATATTGATTATCCCAAAGCATAGTAACCCATGGCACGTCCAGTTTGTTATAGAACTTGTGCAGAAATTTTAGTAAGAGTGCATCGATATGGATTTGAATGTTGATCACGCCCAACCCACCTTTACTCTTGGGCTTGCACACCAGCTCCCAAGCTGCCAGCGAATTACATTTGTCGCCTTGATCGGTTTTCTTTGTCCAGAGGCATCTCCTTCGAATCTTGTCTAGAATTCCAATCAGTTTCGGAGGGAACTTGAGCGTGCACATGGCAAACACCAGAAGGGATGTGACAGATGCATTAAGCCAGGAAAGGCGGCCCCCATAAGACATCATGGCGATTGTGGTAGTGAGACGCCGCTCCATTTTGCAAACTAGAGGCATGAATTCTTAGATGGTTGGTTTTGTAGTGCCAAGTGGAAGGCCAAGGTAGGTGAAAGGCATTGTAAGTACATTGCAGCCGAAAATAGTGGCTAGGCTAGAAGTTGAACTTGCATCCAGGTTGATTGGTATTAGCGTCGACTTGTGAAAATTAATTTGAGGCCAATTGAGGATGCATAGTCAGAAAGAATGTTCTTGACACGGATAGCTTGTTGTGGACAGGCAGGCAAGACAAGGAGTGTGTCGTCCGCGTATTGGATCACTGGGTAGTCATTTTGCCCATTGCAGGGGAAAGGCAAGCTGATATCTCCACGTCTGAAAGCATCATTGACCGCGCCTTGAAGTAACTCAGCTGCGAGGACAAAAATGAGGGGGGAGAGAGGATCACCTTGCCACACACCGCATCGGCAAAGGAATTGTCGGCCTAGGACCCCATTAAGAAGGACGGACAAGCGACCCGAGGAGAAGAGGCACTTAATCCAGGAAATCCACTTGTCGTTGAAACCCATTTGCTGCATAATGCAAATCATCGGTTCATGTGCAATAGTATCGAATGCCTTATCGAAATCAAGTTTAAGAAGAATGATTGGCCGGCCCGAGCTTTGACATTGATAAAGATATTGATATGCCCACGCCAGACAATCCTATATAGTGCGCCCTTTAATGAACCCATATTGATTTCGGTGAACAAGGGTGAGGATGACACGTTGAAGTCTGTCTGCTAGCAGCTTGGTAATTAACTTGAGGCAGCAATTGAGCAGAATAATGGGTCGGAAGTCATTGACTATCTCTAGAGAGTTGATCTTAGGTATGAGTGTGATGAGACCATCATTGATACTTGTCACATCTAACGTACCTTCAAAGAACTGATCACATAGGGCATAGAAGTCATGTCGAATGATGGGCCAGCAAGCTTTCAAAAATGCCCCACTAAAACCGTCCGGGCCAGGTGCCGGTCAGGCGGCATATCTTTGACCACATTGTCGATTTCCTCATGGGTAAAAGGAGTGGTGAGCTGGTCAAGATTGGTAGCGCGGGGGATGATGGTTGGAAGGTCAAATTTCATGTCTGAAGGGGAGACCGTCCCCAGGCGATCTTTGTAGGTTTGAAACAAGAGGGCCTCTTTGGCAGGGTGATTGTCAACCAATGTGCCATCCTCAAGCTTGAAGGAAGAGATGTTGTTTTGGCGATAATGTTCCATGGCTAATGCTTGGAAAAATTTGGAGTTTTCATCTCCGAACTTGATCCAACGAATAGTACTACGCTTCTTCCAATAAAGTTTTTGATATTTGAGCAGTCTGAGCTAGTGTGACTTTAGGATATGTCTGAAGTTCATTTCTGGGATCGAAAGGATTCGTTTATTTTCCAGCTCGTCTAAGTCCGCAAGGACAGCATTACAGTTCGTGATGGCCACTGAAAGACGAGAGATATTCTTACTCCAGAGTTTGAGAGCGTGTCGAAGAGCTTTGAACTTGCGATAAAGGAGTGTGGAAGGATTTATGTTCCCAACTAGCCGCTCCCAAACCTCACTAACAACGTCCATAAACCCTGGATGTAAGGTCCAGTAAGATTCAAAACGAAAGAGCTTTGATCGGGGGATTTTGGTCTCGATAGAGACAACGCAAGGGATGTGGCCAGAAACAGGCTTGCCAAGGGGTTTAACGAGCGTCTTAGGGTATACGTTGGTCCAGTGTAGGTATGTGAAGAACCAGTCAATCTGCTCAAGTAGAGGGTCGATCTGCATGTTGCTCCAAGTATAGGTTCTTCCTTTCATCGGAAGCTCAATCAATTGCTGCTTACGAATTATGTCGTTGAATGTAATCATGTCGTGAATGTTACCCCCAGGTTTATTACAATTGTCCGGGGCTCTCATGTAATTAAAGTCGCCCAACAGTAACCAGTCTTGATTACTGGATATTTGAATGTCATACAACCATTGCGTGAAAACATCTCTGTCCATACTAGTGCAAGGCCCATACACATTGACTAACGTCCAACGCTGGGAAGATTGTGTGCTAACGAAATCGATGACTAGCGCAAATGGTTCAGACGAGATAACCGAGCCAGAGAAAACTGAACTTTTCGGATCATTAGCAACCCCAGAGGCGCCGAAGGTACAAAAGCAAAACGATCAAATTGTCTAGGACAGCAAGTTTTAATAAAAGCAAAAGTAACCTCTGGCATCTTAGTCTCCTGAAGGCAAACGATAGCACAACCACTGGTAGAGATAGCATTATTCAGAGCCAATTGCTTCTTCTCAGAGTTGAGCCCACGGATATTCCATGAGAGCACATTCCAGCAGCTCAACATCGCCATATAGAACTCCCAAAATTAGGCAGAGTTGTGGGAGAGATCATGTCCCTGGCCATCCATGTCAGTCATAGGAGCAGAAAGTTCAGACACCGCATCAGGTTCAGCAAGCAGGGCTTCTTCAGAAAGTTCAGTAGCAGGTATAGCACACCTGTTAATTCCAATGGATTGTAGAGTAGCTATGGTAGTTGGGAGTGGGATCTCACCAGTCGAAGGAGCAGCAGAAGTGGAAGTGCCAATAGACGGGATGACACAAGGCTTAACTTTGGAATTGTTCTTGCGAATGTCAGAGATAGGGGGAACCCTGAACCCATCGTACTTGTTGGAGCGGAGGCTGCGGCGCACTTCAGTTGTGGAGATAGGAGCAGCAGCCCTGGCCCTACGGGAGCGCGGGCCAGTTGTTGCATTAGACGCCAATGCCTCTGAGATCACGGAAGGTTCTGAAGTTGGAATGTGTGTAACTTGTTCTATATCCATACGTGCATCATCAGTATTGGGCAGCAAGGCAGGCTCAATGATGTTGTCCACAGTAGCAGGTTCAGATAGCTCCTCGATGATCACTGAGAAAGGTACCAAGCAGAAGTAGAGCTTGATTGCTAGGAAAAGTTCAGACCAGTAGAATCATGTGTGATCAAAACAGATAACTGAACCGGGTTTGCTCGCAGACCAAACCCCTTCCTCCAAGGCCCAAAAGTTGCAAGCATTGGACTAACAGCTTGGAAGATGAAGGTGTTGAGATTCAGGCGTGGGATTGGGTCATTCAGCAGCCTGGAAAGAATCTCATCACCTTGAGCAGATAAACCAAATCTGACACCTTGAGCATTGATCTCCATTGAGATGGTAAGAGATTCAGAGCTTGCACTGTCAGAAAACTGCATTGTAGGATCAGCCAGGATGAATAGGTCAGAGTGGGTCGAGCTTGAACTGTCAGATTGTGTGATGGAATCATTCCGAGCTTCGAGCGCATTGTCAGTGACGTTGTTTTCAGGAACTAACCCATGTTGCACAGTTAGACCCTGCGCAACAAGCCAGGCGTGATAGTTCACCAGATGGGGCGGCATTTGCAGGAGTGGAGGAGCGGCAGGCACATCCCAAGTGCCCCAACCAGCATTTTCATCCACCTGTTGAGCCGCATTGTTGGCAGCTGCAGGTGCACCATTCTGAACGAGCCAATTGTGAACTTGCTGCTGATATAGCTGTTCTGCAGTGAGTTTAGGGCCGAACAACGGATGTGGGTTGCCTTCGGGGGGTGGCTGATCCTCAGGTGCAGTAGGGACGTCAGGGAGGAGGCCATTCCAGTCGTTGCTGTGGATGATGGTGACTACGACTGTCCAGCTGTCACGCGCACCGCCAAGCTGCCATACCACAAAGCTCTTGGGGATGAGGCGCAAACTAATTACTCTAGCTTTCAGAAGGATGAATCTGCGATCCTGACAAGGATTATACCAGGAAACTAAGGAACCATATCCTCCCAAGGCCTTAGTGATGTAGTAATCCGATTGGTAGTCATACGGGAAACCAAAGAACATGATCCAAACTTCAGGCCCAAATGGTGCCGCTCTACGGTTAAGAGCCGCATTATGAGGAATGAAAGTAATCAACAGATCTTTGTCCTCAAGCTCAAGTGGAGTGTTCATAGCAGTATCTCTCATAAAGGAATCCACAAATGCAAAAATCCCAACTCCAAGTGGGTTATCACTGACGTCGGTAGTAAGAAGCTGTGATTCCTGAAGCAGAGCAGTGATCCGATTATGGACGGTGGCTCGGCGATGCAGGGCACATACGCACAAGCTTCCGCAATGGCCGAGAACTCATGGCTGAGAGGAGCAATTGGTCCAATGACCATGCCATGCAAGACAAGACGATCGGCCGCCCTAGTTCAACAAATAAACCCAATGAGAGGAAAGGCTTTGGGTTGATGGGTAGTTCACCATTGTTGTGGAGTGGAGCAGAGGAGAGGCGGTGGTGCGAGATTGGATGCGATGGCAATGGCGCAACTTGCAGCAAAGAGTCGACTGTATGGCGATGGGACGGACGAGGTGAGGCCCGTTGGGTTCTCGAGGCGAAGTCAAGCGTGAAGGGATGCCGATACGTCTCCAATGTATCTATAATTTATGAAGCATTCATGCTATTATATTATCTGTTTTGAATGTTTATGGGCTTTACTAAGCACTTTTATATTATTTTTGGGACTAACCTATTAACCGGAGGCCCAGCCAATTTTGTTGTTTTCTTGCCTATTTTAGTGTTTCGAAGAAAAGGAATATCAAACGGAGTCCAAACGGAATGAAACCTTCGGGAGCATTATTTTGGAATGGAAGCAATCCAGGGGACTTGGAGTGCAAGCCAGGGAAGCTTCGAGGAGGCCACGAGGCAGGGGGCGCGCCCACCCCCTGGGCGCGCCCTCCACCCTCGTGGGCCCCTCGAGGCTCTCCCGACCGACTTCTTTCGCCTATATATTCCCATATACCCTAAAAACATTGAAGCGAACAATAGATCGGGAGTTCCGCCGCCGCAAGCCTCTCAGAGCCACCAAAACCTTTCGAACCCGTTTGATCATCCTGAGGGGGATCCTCACGTGGCCATCTTCATCATCCCGGCGCTCTCCATGACGAGGAGGGAGTAGTTCACCCTCGGGGCTGAGGGTATGTACCAGTAGCTATGTGTTTGATCTCTCTCTCTCTCTCTCTCTCTCTCTCTCTCGTGTTCTTGACTTCGCACGATCTTGATGTATTGCGAGCTTTGCTATTATAGTTGGATCTTATGATGTTTCTCCCCCTCTACTCTCTTGTAATGGATTGAGTTTCCCCTTTGAAGTTATCTTATCGGATTGAGTCTTTAAGGATTTGAGAAGACTTGATGTATGTCTTGCTGTGCTTATCTGTGGTGACAATGGGATATCACGTGATCCACTTGATTGACGTTTTGGTGATCAACTTGCGGGTTCCGCCCATGAACCTATGCATAGGGGTTGGCACACGTTTTCATCTTGACTCTCCGGTAGAAACTTTGGGGCACTCTTTGAAGTACTTTGTGTTGGTTGAATAGATGAATCTGAGATTGCGTGATGCATATCATATAATCATGCCCATGGATACTTGTGGTGACAATGGAGTATCTAGGTGACATTAGGGTTTTGGTTGATTTGTGTCTTAAGGTGTTATTCTAGTATGAACTCTATGATAGATTGAACGGAAAGAATAGCTTCTTGTTATTTTATTACGGACTCTTGAATAGATCTAGCAGAAAGGATAACTTTGAGGTGGTTTCGTACCCTACCATAATCTCTTCGTTTGTTCTCTGCTATTAGTGGCTTTGGAGTGACTCTTTGTTGCATGTTGAGGGATAGTTATATGATCCAATTATGTTATTATTGTTGAGAGAACTTGCACTAGTGAAAGTATGAACCTTAGGCCTTGTTTCCTACCATTGCAACACCGCTTACGCCACTTTTATCATTAGTTACCTTGCTGTTTTTATATTTTGAGATTACAAAACCTATATCTACCATCCATATTGCACTTGTATCACCATCTCTTCGCGAACTAGTGCACCTATACAATTTACCATTGTCTTTGGGTGTGTTGGGGACACAAGAGACTCTTTGTTATTTGGTTGCAGGGTTGTTTGAGAGAGACCATCTTCATCCTACGCCTCCCACGGATTGATAAACCTTAGGTCATCCACTTGAGGGAAATTTGCTACTGTCCTACAAGCCTCTGCACTTGGAGGCCCAACAACGTCTACAAGAAGAAGGTTGTGTACTAGACATCACGCTCACATCGACTTTGGAACCATTTCCTATGCGCATCGTCACCTCGTCCTTAGCCAATCTTCGTTTAATCTGTAGTCCCTGTTTCGAGTTGCAAATATGAGCAACAGAACCAGTATCAAATACCCAGGCGCTACTACGAGCATTAGTAAGGTACACATCAATATCATGTATATCAAATATACCTTTCACTTTGCCATCCTTCTTATCCGCCAAATACTTGGGGCAGTTCCGCTTCCAGTGACCAGTCCCTTTGGAGTAGAAGAACTCAGTCTCAGGCTTAGGTCTAGACTTGGGCTACTTCACTTGACCAGCAACTTGCTTGCCGTTCTTCTTGAAGTTCCCCTTCTTCCCTTTGCCCTTTTCTTGAAACTAGTGGTCTTGTTAGCCATCAACACTTGATGCTCCTTCTTGATTTCTACCTCCGCAGCCTTTAGCATTGCGAAGAGCTCGGGAATTGTCTTATCCTTCCCTTGCATATTATAGTTCATCACAAAGCTTTTGTAGCTTGGTGGCAGTGATTGAAGAACTCTGTCAATGACACTATGAACAGGAAGATTAACTCCCAGTTGAGTCAAGTGGTTGTGGTACCCATACATTCTGAATATATGTTCACTGACAGAACTATTCTCCTCCATTTCGCAATTGTAGAACTTATTGGAGACTTCATATCTCTCAATCTGGGCATTTGCTTGAAATATTAACTTCAACTCCTGGAACATCTCATATGCTCCATGACGTTCAAAACGTCATTGAAGTCCCGGTTCTAAGACGTAGAGCATGGCACACTGAACTATCGAGTAGTCATTAGCTTTGCTCTGCCAGACATTCATAACATCTGGAGTTGCTCCTGTGGCGGGTCTCGCACGTAGCGGTGCTTCCAGGACGTAATTATTCTATGCACCAATGAGGATAATCCTCAAGTTATGGACCCAGTCCATGTAGTTGCTACCATCACCTTTCAACTTAGCTTTCTCTAGGAATGTATTAAAATTCAAAGGAACGGTAGCATGGGCCATTGATCTACAACAACATAGACATGCAAAATACTATTAGGTACTAAGTTCATGATAAATTAAAGTTCAATTAATCATATTACTTAAGAACTCCCACTTAGATAGACATCCCTCTAGTCATCTAAATGATCACGTGATCCAAATCAACTAAACCATGTCTGATCATCACGTGAGATGGAGTAGTTTTCAATGGTGAACATCACTATGTTGATCATATCTACTATATGATTCATGTTCGACCTTTCGGTATCAGTGTTCCGAGGCCATATCTGCATATGCTAGGCTCGTCAAGTTTAACCCAAGTATTCTGCGTGTGCAAAACTGGCTTGCACCCTTTGTATGTGAACATAGAGCTTATCACACACGATCATCATGTGGTGTCTTGGCACGACGAACTGTAGGAACGGTGCAAAATCAGGGAGAACACTTATACCTTGAAATTTAGTGAAAGATCATCTTATAATGATACCGCCGTACTAAGCAAAATAAGATGCACAAAGGATAAACATCACATGCAATCAAAATAAGTGATATGATATGGCCATCATCATCTTGTGCCTTTGACCTCCATCTCCAAAGCACCATTATGATCACCATCATCACCGGCTTGACACCTTGATCTCCATCGAAGCATCATTGTCGTCTCGCCAACTATTGCTTGTACGACTATCACTATCGCTTAGTGATAAAGTAAAGCAATTACATGGCGATTGCATTTCATACAATTAAGCGACAACCATATGGCTCCTGCCAGTTACCGATAACTTCTAAAAAACATGATCATTTCATACAACAATTTATATATCATCACATCTTGACCATATCACATCACAGCAAGCCCTGCAAAAACAAGTTAGACATCCTCTACTTTGTTGTTGCAAGTTTTACGTGGCTGCTATGGGCTTCTAGCAAGAACCGTTCTTACCTACGCATCAAAACCACAACGATTTTTCATCAGGTTTGCTATTTTAACCTTCAACAAGGACCGGGTGTAGTCAAACTCGATTCAACTAAAGTTGGAGAAATAGACACCCGCTAGCCACCTATATGCGAAGCACGTCGGTAGAACCAGTCTCGTGAACGCGGTCATGTAATGTCGGTCCGGGCAGCTTCATCCAACAATACCACCGAATCAAAGTAAGACGTTGCTGGTAAGCAGTATGACTATTATCGCCCACAACTCATTGTGTTCTACTCGTGCATATAACATCTACACATAGACCTAGCTTGGATGCCACTGTTGGGGAAAGCAGTATTTCAAAAAATTTACCTACGATCATGCAAGATCTATCTAGTAGATGCATAGCAACAAGCGGGGAGAGTGTGTCCACGCACCCTCATAGACCGAAAGCGGGGGTGTTTAGTTACGCGGTTGATGTAGTCGAACGTCTTTGCGATCCAACCGATCCAAGTACTGAACATACGGCACCTCCGCGTTCAGCACACGTTCAGCTCGATGACGTCCCTTGGGCTCTTGATCCAGTTGAGGACGAGGGAGAGTTACGTTAGCATGACGACATGGCGATGGTGATGATGAAGTTACCGGCGCAGGGCTTCGCCTAAGCACTACGACGATATGACCGAGGTGTGTAACCGTGGAGGGGGCACCGTACACAATTAAGAGAAACTTGTGTGTTCTAAGGTGCCCCCTGCCCCCGCATATAAAGGAGGGAAGGGGAGGACGGCCGGCCCTGTAGGCCAGGAGAAGGGAGTCCTACTAGGACTCCATGTCCTAGTAGGATTCCACCTGGAGGCAAGGGGGAAGAAGGAAGGGAGAGGGGGAAGGGAAGGAAAGGGGGCACCGCCCCCTTCCCCTAGACCAACTCGGACCCAAGGGGGGGCGCAGACAGCCCCTTGTGGCCCTTCCTCTCTCCCCACTAAGGCCCATCAAGGCCCAATAGTTCCCCCGGGGGTTCCGATAACCCTCCGGCACTCCGATAATTATTCGGTACCTCTCTGAACTCATCCGGAGTCCGAATAACATCATCCAATATATCAATCTTTATGTCTCGACCATTTCGAGACTCCTCGTCATGACCGTGATATCATCCGGGACTCCAAACAAACTTCGGTCATCAAATCACATAACTCATAATACAAATCGTCATCAAACATTAAGCGTGCGGACCCTACTGGTTCAAGAACTATGTACACATGACCGAGACACATCTCCGGTCAATAACCAGTAGCGGAACCTGGATGCTCATATTGGCTCCTACATATTCTATGAAGATCTTTATCGGTCAAACCGCATAACAACATATGTTGTTCTCTTTGTCATCGGTATGTTACTTTCCCGAGATTCGATCGTCGGTATCACCATACCTAGTTCAATATCATTACCGGCAATTCTATTTACTCATTCTGTAATGCATCATCCCGCAACTAACTCATTAGTCACATTGTATGCAGGGCTTATAGTGATGAGCATTACCGAGAGGGCCCGGAGATACCTCTCCGAAACACAGAGTGACAAATCCTAATCTCGATCTATGCCAACTCAACAAGGACCATTGGAGACACTTGTAGAGCATCTTTATAATAACCCATTTAAGTTGTGACATTTAATAATACCCAATGTGTTCCTCCGGTATTCGGGAGTTACATAATCTCATAGTCAGAGGAACATGTATAAGTCATGATGAAAACAATAGCAATAAAACTAAACAATCATCAATGCTAAGCTAACAGATGGGTCTTGTCCATGACATCATTCTCTGATGATGTGATCTCGTTCATCAAATGAAAACACATGTCTATGGTTAGGAAACTTAACCATCTTTGATTAACGAGCTAGTCAAGTAGAGGCATACTAGGGACACTTTGTTTGTCTATGTATTCACACATGTACTAAGTTTCTGGTTAATACAATTCTAGCATGAATAATAAAAATTTATCATGATATAAGGAAATATAAATAACAACTTTATTATTGCCTCTAGGGCATATTTCCTTCATTCCCTTCTCTATCTTGTTGTGATGAATTGAGTTTTTCCCTTTGAGATTTCATTGTTATAGGTTGAATACTTTTATGGATTTTTGAGAGCACTTATATATGTCTTGCAATTGAATACTCGTGGTGACAATGGGGTATCATATTGATTCACTTGATATATGTTTCGGCACTCAACTCATGGATTCCCGAGGTGACATTGGGGTAATCTATGCATAGGGGTTGATGCATGTTCTTGTCTTTGTTTCTCCAGTAGAAATCTTGGGGCAATCTTTGAAGTTCTTTGTGTTGTATTGAGTATTATGAATATGAAATTTGCTTTGGTGTTATTTTAGTACTAACTCTATTATAGATCAAATGGAAAGAATAGCTTTGTGTTATTTTAGTACGAACTCTTGAATAGATCGAACGGAAATAATAGCTTTGAGGTGGTTTCGTACCCTACAAACAATTTATTCTTATGTTTTCCGCTAGATAGGAACTTTGGAGTGATTCTTCATTGCACTTTGAGGGGTGGTTATATGATCCAATTATATTAGCATTGTTGAAAGATTGCACTAGCGAAAGTAAAGACCCTAGGCCTCATTTTCAAGCATTGAAATGCCATTTTTGTGCCCGTTTACTATTTGCTACCTTGCTGTTTTTATTTATTCAGATTATAAAAATATATTTCTACCATCACCTATTACACTTTTATCACCATCTCTTCGCCGAACTAGTGCACCCATACAATTTGCCATTGTATTGGGTGTGTTGGGGACACAAGAGATTTCTTGTATTTGGTTGCAGGGTTGTTTGAGAGAGACCATCTTCATCTTACACCTCCCACGGATTGATAAACCTTAGGTCATCCACTTGAGGGAAAATTGCTACTGTCCTACTAAACTCTGCGCTTGGAGGCCCAACACGTGTCTAGAACAATAAAGTTGCATAGTAGACATCGGAAGGTGTACCCAATAGTTTCCTTAGGGTATCCTATGAAGACGCACTTCTCCGATTTGGGTTCGAGCTTATTAGGCTGAAGCCTTTTTACATAAGTTTTGCATCCCCAAACATTAAGAAACGACAGCTTAGGTTTCGTGCCAAACCATAGTTCATACAGTGTTGTCTCAATGGATTTAGATGGTGCCCTATTTAACGTGAATGTGGCTATCTCTAATGCATAACCCCAAAACGATAGTGGTAAATCGGTAAGAGACATCATAGAATGTACCATATCTAATAAAGTATGGTTACGACGTTCGGACACAGCATTATGATGTGGTGTTCTAGGTGGCGTGAGTTGTGAAACAATTCCACATTGTTTTAAATGAAGGCCAAACTCGTAACTCAAATATTCGCCTCCTTGATCAGATCATAGAAACTTTATTTTCTTGTTACAATGATTCTCTACTTAACTCTGAAATTCCTTGAACTTTTCAAATGTTTCAGACTTATGTTTCATCAACTAGATATATCCATACCTACTCAAATCATCCGTGAAGGTTAGAAATTAATGATACCCACCGCGTGCCTCAACACTCATTGGACCACATACATCGATATGTATTATTTCTAATTAGTCATTAGCTTGCTCCATTGTTCCGGAGAATGGAGTTTTAGTCATCTTGCCCATGAGGCATGGTTCGCAAGTATCAAATGATTCGTAATCAAGTGATTCCTAGAGTCCATCCGCATGGAGTTTCTTCATGCTCTTTACAACAATATGATCTAAACGGCAGTGCCACAAGTATGTTGCACTATCATTTTTTGAGGAACTTGACAGTGGGAGAGAACTCCCACTGTATTTTCATATATCCAGATAAATGGGGTGTTTACATAGACATATCACTTATATATATCCAACTCCACTCCTGGTGTTACCACCGGGGGTGGTCAGCTATGCCATGATCACTGCTATACACTTTGTCTCTGTGTATGCTAAAAGAGTAAAAAAGCCAAAGAAGGACTCAACTAAGTGTGTCACAGTATGAAAGCAGGGCAGCCCTACGTGCACCCTTAATTCTATGTTGCAAAAGCCCAGGTCCTCTTTGAATCGATGGAACCAAGATGTAATGCTTGGGGCTACACCTCTGAAGTGTTTATTGTTTCTTTCTTTTCACAAACTCCAGGCAGCAGTGAAGAATGCTTTGGTGAAGAAAGGATTGGGCTAATTGGGTTGTGCGTTTTGCAACACAACAAACCTATTTTAAAAATCAGGCCAGTCAACACATATCCTGGCACAGCATCCTTTACTGAACTGGCAAGTGAAGATCATATGTTCGAGAGTCTCATGAATATTTCGCCCACAAAGGAGACATGTGAAATCATTCCCAATGTCATAATGTCTTCTCCTCAGCATGTCGCGAGTGTTCAACCTGTCGTGCAGCAGTAACCATCCAAATACTTTCATTTTCATCGACAGGTTGATTTCCAAAGGAGCCGAAAAATGGGATGAGCTGTTGCGTCACGGAAGAACTTGTTATAGTAATCTTTTGGTCTGTACGCGGCTGCACCCCAGGTGTAGTGCCAAACATCAGATATTTCTGTTGATGGGTGCCTGTGGGATGCTTCATGTTGGACATCTTGCACCTCATTAAGAGCACGAGCAGACAACGGTAGGTGAAAGGTTTCATGCAGCTCAGTGTTGGCCCAGAAGTCAGCGACCGTCATGTCTTCATGCAGAGCAAAAGAAAACGCATGCGGGTGTGAAGATTGGAGCACATCATTTGACCACAAGTCCTTCCAAAGCAGCATAGTCGAGCCGTCAACTACTTGGACACGGGTGATCCCCCGGTAAATGGGCGTTAGTTTGAGAATGTCTTTCCACCAGAAAGATCCGACCAAATCAACCGCATGAGGCACCTGGTTAGCATATTGATTATCCCAAAGCATAGTAACCCATGGCACGTCCAGTTTGTTATACAACTTGTGCAGAAATTTTAGTAAGAGTGCATCGTTATGGATTTGAATGTTGATCACGCCCAACCCACCTTTACTCTTGGGCTTGCACACCAGCTCCCAAGCTGCCAGCGAATTACATTTGTCGCCTTGATCGGTTTTCTTTGTCCAGAGGCATCTCCTTCGAATCTTGTCTAGAATTCCAATCAGTTTCGGAGGGAACTTGAGCGTGCACATGGCAAACACCAGAAGGGATGTGACAGATGCATTAAGCCAGGAAAGGCGGCCCCCATAGGACATCATGGCGATTGTGGCAGTGAGACGACGCTCCATTTTGCAAACTAGAGGCATGAATTCTTAGATGGTTGGTTTTGTAGTGCCAAGTGGAAGGCCAAGGTAGGTGGAAGGCATTGTACCTACATTGTAGCCGAAAATAGCGGCTAGGCTAGAAGTTGAACTTGCATCCAGGTTGATTGGTATTAGCGTCGACTTGTGAAAATTAATTTGAGGCCAATTGAGGATGCATAGTCAGAAAGAATGTTCTTGACACGGATAGCTTGTTGTGGACAGGCAGGCAAGACAAGGAGTGTGTCGTCCGCTTATTGGATCACTGGGTAGTCATTTTGCCTATTGCAGGGGAAAGGCAAGCTGATATCTCCATGTCCGAAAGCATCATTGACCGCGCCTTGAAGTAACTCAGCTGCGAGGACAAAAATGAGGGGGGAGAGAGGATCACCTTGCCACACACTGCATCGGCAAAGGAATTGTCGGCCTGGGACCCCATTAAGAAGGACGGACAAGCGACCCGAGGAGAAGAGGCACTTAATCCAGGAAATCCACTTGTCGTTGAAACCCATTTGCTGCATAATGCAAATCATCGATTCATGTGCAATAGTATCGAATGCCTTATCGAAATCAAGTTTAAGAAGAATGATTGGCCGGCCCGAGCTTTGACATTGATAAAGATATTGATATGCCCACGCCAGACAATCCTGTATAGTGCGCCCTTTAATGAACCCATATTGATTTCGATGAACAAGGGTGAGGATAACACGTTGAAGTCTGTCTGCTAGCAGCTTGGTAATTAACTTGAGGCAGCAATTGAGCAGAGTAATGGGTCGGAAGTCATTGACTATCTCTAGAGAGTTGATCTTAGGTATGAGTGTGATGAGACCATCATTGATACTTGTCACATCTAACGTACCTTCAAAGAACTGATCACATAGGGCATAGAAGTCATGTCGAATGATGGGCTAGCAAGCTTTCAAAAATGCCCCACTAAAACCGTCCGGGCCAGGTGCCGGTCAGGCGGCATATCTTTAACCACATTGTCGATTTCCTCAAGGGTAAAAGGAGTGGTGAGCTGGTCAAGATTGGTAGTGCGGGGGATGATGGTTGGAAGGTCAAATTTCATGTCTGAAGGGGAGACCGTCCCCAGGCGATCTTTGTAGGTTTCAAACAAGAGGGCCTCTTTGGCAGGGTGATTGTCAACCAATGTGCCATCCTCAAGCTTGAAGGAAGAGATGTTGTTTTGGCGATAATGTTCCGTGGCTAATGCTTGGAAAAATTTGGAGTTTTCATCTCCGAACTTGATCCAACGAATAGTACAACGCTTCTTCCAATAAAGTTTTTGATATTTGAGCAGTCTGAGCTAGTGTGACTTTAGGATACGTCTGAAGTTCATTTCTGGGATCGAAAGGATTCGTTTATTTTCCAGCTCGTCTAAGTCCGCAAGGACAGCGTTACAGTTCGTGATGGCCACTGAAAGACGAGAGATATTCTTACTCCAGAGTTTGAGAGCGTGTCGAAGAGCTTTGAACTTGCGACAAAGGAGTGTGGATGCATTTGCGTTCCCAACTGGACGCTCCCAAACCTCACTAACAACGTCCATAAACCCTGGATGTAAGGTCCAGTAAGATTCAAAATGAAAGAGCTTTGATCGGGGGATTTTGGTCTCGATAGAGACAACGCAAGGGATGTGGCCAGAAACAGGCTTGCCAAGGGGTTTAACGAGCGTCTTAGGGTATACGTTGGTCCAGTGTAGGGATGTGAAGAACCAGTCAATCTGCTCAAGTAGAGGGTCGATCTGCATGTTGCTCCAAGTATAGGTTCTTCCTTTCATCGGAAGCTCAATCAATTGCTGCTTTCGGATTATGTCATTGAATGTAATCATGTCGTGAATGTTACCCCCAGGTTTATTACGATTGTCCGGGGCTCTCATGTAATTAAATTCGCCCAACAGTAACAAGTCTTGATTACTGGATATTTGAACATCATACAACCATTGTGTGAAAACATCTCTGTCCATACTAGTGCAAGGCCCATACACATTGACTAACGTCCAACGCTGGGAAGATTGTGTGCTAACGAAATCGATGACTAGCGCAAATGGTTCAGACGAGATAACCGAGCCAGAGAAAACTGAACTTTTCGGATCGTTAGCAACCCCAGGCGAGGCGCGAAGGTACAAAAGCAAAATGATCAAATTGTCTAGGACAGCAAGTTTTAATAAAAGCAAAAGTAACCTCAGGCATCTTAGTCTCCTGAAGGCAAACGATAGCACAACCACTGGTAGAGATAGCATTATTCAGAGCCAATTACTTCTTCTCAGTGTTGAGCCCACGGATATTCCATGAGAGCACATTCCAGCAGCTCAACATCGCCATATAGAACTCCCAAAATTAGGCAGAGTTGTGGGAGAGATCCTCTCCCTGGTCATCCATGTCAGTCACAGGAGCAGAAAGTTCAGACACCGCATCAGGTTCAGCAAGCAAGGCTTCTTCAGAAAGTTCAGTAGCAGGTATAGCACACCTGTTAACTCCAATGGATTGTAGAGTAGCTATGGTAGTTGGGAGTGGGATCTCACCAGTCGAAGAAGCAGCAGAAGCGGAAGTGCCAATAGACGGGATGACACAAGGCTTAACTTTGGAATTGTTCTTGCGAATGTCAGAGACAGGAGGAACCCTGAACCCATCGTACTTGTTGGAGCGGAGGCTGCGGCGCACTTCAGTTGTGGAGATAGGAGCAGCAGCCACAGCCCCACTGGAGCTTGGGCGATTGTTGCATTAGACGCCAACGCCTCTGAGATCACAGAAGGTTCTGAAGTTGGAATGTGCGTAACTTGTTCTATATCCATACGTGCGTCATTAGTATTGGGCAGCAAGGCAGGCTCAATGATGTTGTCCACAGTAGCAGGTTCAGATAGCTCCTCGATGATCACTGAGGAAGGTACCAAAGCAGAAGTAGAGCTTGATTGCTGGGAAAAGTTCAGACCAGTAGAATCATGTGTGATCAAAACAGATAACTGAACCGGGTTTGCTCGCAGACCAAACCCCTTCCTCCAAGGCTCAAAAGTTGCAAGCATTGGACTAACAGCTTGGAAGATGAAGGTGTTGAGATTTAGGCGTGGGATTGGGTCATTCAGCAGCCTGGAAAGAATCTCATCACCTTGAGCAGATAAACCGAGTCTGACACCATGAGCATTGATCTCCATTGAGATGGTAAGAGATTCAGAGCTTGCACTGTCAGACAACTGCATTGTAGGATCAGCCAGGATGAATAGGTCAGACTGGGTCGAGCTTGAACTGTCAAATTGTGTGATGGAATCATTCCGAGCTTCGAGCGCGATGTCAGTGACGTTGTTTTAAGGAACTAACCCATGTTGCACAGTCAGACCCTACGCAACAAGCCAGGCGTGATAGTTCACCAGAATGGGCGGCATTTGCGGGAGTGGAGGAGCGGCAGGCGCATCCCAAGTGCCCCAACCAGCATTTTCATCCACCTGTTGAGCCGCATTGTTGGAAGCTGCAGGTGCACCATTCTGAACGAGCCAATTGTGAACTTGCTGCTGATATAGCTGTTCTGCAGTGAGTTCAGGGCTGAACAGCGGATGTGGGTTGCCTTCGGGGGGTGGCTGATCCTCAGGTGCAGTAGGGACGTCAGGGAGGAGGCCATTCCAGTCGTTGCTGTGGACGATGGTGACTACGATTTATCCGGTATCCACGCCGACCGCCAAGCTGCCATACCACAAAGCTCTTTGGGATGAGGCGCAAACTAGTTACTCTAGCTTTCAGAAGGATGAATCTGCGATCCTGACAAGGATTATACCAGGAAACTAAGGAACCATATCCTCCCAAGACCTTAGTGATGTAGTAATCCGATTGGTAGTCATACGGGAAACAGAAGAACTTGATCCAAACTTCAGGCCCAAATGGTGCCGCTCTACGATTAAGAGCCACATTATGCGGAATGAAAGTAATCAACAGATCTTTGTCCTCAAGCTCAAGTGGAGTGTTCACAGCAGTATCTCTCATAAAGGAATCCACAAATCCAAAAATCCCAACTCCAAGTGAGTGATCACTGACCTCGGTAGTAAGAAGCTGTGATTCCTGAAACAGAGCAGTGATCCGATTGCGGACGGTGGCTCGGCGATGCAGGGGCACATACGCACTGGCTTCCGCAATGGCCAGGAACTCATGGCTGAGAGGAGCAATTGGTCCAATGACCATGCCACTGCGCACAAGACGATCGGCCGGCCCTAGTTCAACGGCGAAACCCAGCGAGAGGAAAGGCACTGGGTTCAGTGGGTAGTTCACCATTGTTGTGGAGTGGAGCAGAGGAGAGGGCGGTGGTGCAGAGATTGGATGCGATGGCAATGGCGCAACTTGCAGCAAAGAGTCAGACTGTGGCGATGGGACGTGACGAGGTGAGGCCCGTTGGGTTCTCGAGGCGGAAGCTGAAGCGTGAATGGGGACGGTGGGAGGCAAAATTGCCTTTACCACCCATTTCCATTTCTTTTGGAAAGCGGCTCTGCGGCAAGATGACGCCACGTGGCCATATAACCCACAAGCATCACATCGAACGGTCCTCGCTGCGGCTTTGGTCATGCATTTGATGGAAATAGGATGACCCAGAGATCGCGGGGGAATAATTGCAGTCTCCTTGTTTGACCCAGGCAGGGAGTGAGTGTCACGGCTGCTATGTTTTGGCAATCCCCTGTTTTATGATTAAGGCCTGAGCAATTAATGCAAATGAGGCGAGCTTGGCAAGCGATCCTGCAGTGTCCCCATTGAAGGCATCTAGCACAAATGGCGGCCCAATTAGTGGCAAGAGAATGAATGTCATCCGCGGAATAATCTGCCTGGGTTAAATCAGCCTTATGTTTAGCGCTAAGTATCGGGGGCCACATGTCATGGGGCGGGGCGTAACGGAAGGCAGACTTGAGGAAACTTTGCGGAAGTGGTGGGTACTGGGCACGCATGGGGCATTTGAATTGCCCAAATGAAATACACTCAATAACTCTATCGGCCTCAGACTCCGCCTGAGAAAGATAATGCTAAATTAATGCCAGGCGGTCAGTTGGTAAGGCGCTAATGCCGCCCTGCTGATGTGGCGGTGTGATAGACCCAAATTGAATTTGAATTTTCTCATTGAGATCAACTAACAAAGAAGAAGAGGCCTCATGATCATGCGTATTAGAAAAGTTCCAATGCTTCAGATTAACCAGGTTAAACTTGTTGAGTTCTTTGGCCAACGATGAATCGGTGGACTGGCCCTTACGTAAAAAATCCAGAGAAGCAGATAGGGCCATAGGGCGACGATCCAAGATCTCGACCAACTCTTGATCTGCATGCCAATGAGAACCAGAATATTGCTTAGCAAAACGGCCATTAAAAAGATGGAAGTGGCATACAAAGTCTGGCCAGACACAATCCTTTAAACCGTAAGTGAAATGCCCCACCTTGTTGTTAGCCACAGAAAAGCAAAATGATCGGGGGGGGGTAAGAGTAGCAATATTGAAACCAGAGCAAAGTCCCCCAATGCAACATTGTAAAGCCAATCCAACCGAGTCATTCGTGAGTGGAAATGAAGCCGAAGAGAAGGAGACCACCAAAAAGAATTCCTTGGTGTCCCTGGAGGGGGAGAAGTGCACCGTAGAGGCAAACTTACGTCTCACCTGATCGGTCAGGGACAAACCAGGAGCAAAATCCCAATGGAAGCGGCCTTCCATGGTGACGGCAGCTAGAGATCGCCATTGGTGGTGGAAAGCAGGTGGAAGAGAGGAGAGGTGGGAGAGCTTCAACATATGTGGAGGCAGTCCATTTGGGGTGAGATGTTGCACTATCATTATCAACTTTGCATCTTTTGGAATCAATATTATGAATATGTGTATCACTACGACCGAGATTCAACAAGAATAGACCATTCATCAAGGGTGCATGTCCATAAAAGATGTTACTCATATAAATAGAACAACCATTATTCTCTGATTTAAATGAACAACCGTCTCGCAATAAACAAGATCCAAATATAATGTTCATGCTCAACATTGGCACCAAATAACAATTATTGAGGTCTAAAACTAATCTCGAAGGTAGATGTAGAGGTAGCGTGCCTAAGGTGATCACATTGACCTTGGAACCATTCCCGACATACATCATCACCTCGTCCTTAGCTAATCTTCGTTTATTCCATAGCTCCTACTTCGAGTTACAAATACGAGCAACCAAACCAATATCAAATACCTAGGCGCTACTATGAGCATTAGTAAGGTACACATCAATTACATGTATATCAAATATACCTTTCACTTTGCCATCCTTCGTATCCGCCAAGTATTTGGGGCAGATCCATTTCCAGTGACCATTTCCTTTGTTGTAGAAGCACTCAGTTTCAGGCTTGGGTCCAGCTTTAGGCTTCTTTACGGGAGCGGCAACTTGCTTTCCATTCTTCTAGAAGTTCCCTTTCTTTCCCTTGCCCTTTTTCTTGAAACTAGTGGTCTTCTTAACCATCAACACTTGATGCTCCTTCTTTGATTTCTACCTCCGTGGCCTTAAGCATTACGAAGAGCTCGG
This sequence comes from Aegilops speltoides, assembly GCA_021437245.1. Lineage (NCBI taxonomy): Eukaryota > Viridiplantae > Streptophyta > Magnoliopsida > Poales > Poaceae > Aegilops > Aegilops speltoides. The sequence continues at coordinate 181,888,933 of CM038146.1, forward strand.
GAATCGTTTTGGTCATTCCTTGCATATTAGAGTTCATCACGAAGCCTTTATAGGTTGGTGGCAGTGACAGAAGAACTCTAGATCAATTCCCAGCTGAGTCAAGTGATTATGATACCCAAACATTTTGAGTATGTGTTTGATGTGGCTTGAACTACACCGGTATTTCCCCAAAGAGGAAGGGATGATGCAGCACAACTACGGTAGGTATTTCTGTCGGTATACAAAAGTAGGGTCCTTTTCTGTACCCCTTTACTTGTGCATGGGCAGTCATAGCCACGCCTGCGGCCGGGCTTGGCTGGGCAGAGGAAGGGAAGGTACAAGGCTGCCGAGGCAGCACTCAAGCCAGAAGCATGAAGAGCAAAGGGGCAAGGTGGATTCCCCTGGCAAGACCCTTGCCGGGGCGGCCTACACAGCCTTGGCAAGAGCCTTGCCGAGGGAACTTGCCCAACGCCAGCAAGGCCGCCACCCTTGAGCCTGAGAGTCCTGACACCATCAACAAACATCAAGACCAAGGCTTAGGAGCACCTCCGTGGTGGCATGTAGATCTTTGTGAAGATCAAAGGCCTGCAAATCTAGATGGGAACCAGAAGACGAAGGCCCCCGGCAAGATCCTTGACGGGACGGCCGCGAGACCCCCGGCAAGATCCTCACTGGGGACGCCCACAAGACCCCGGCAAGAACCTTGTCGGGGACATCTACGGGGCCACAACCAGGCCCGCACCCACCAAGGTTTCACTATCCCACGGCCATTCCGACGTGGCAACCATCCTGCCAAATTGGGCACGCACCTACATGGAATCAAGCAACCTCTAGGCTAACCAGCTAAGCACCTACGTGGTGGCATGCAGATCTTCGTGAAGACCTTGCCACCGCACCAGCGCAGCAGCCAGCCAGCTAGCATGGCGCTGCATGCCTCGTCAGCTTGGACGCGCGTCAGAGCAAGGCGAGGCAGAGACAGATGGGACGAGCTTCGTTACCGACCCCAATAAAGCAAGAGGACATGTAGGAGGTGCATTAAATGCGTTTATCCCATGATGTCAGGGATAGACTTGTACACCGTAGATGCTTTCCACCTACTGTGTGCCACTGTGGCGACCCCTTTGACATTTAAAAGGAGGCCCTAGGCATACTGAGGGAGGATTCAGACTTTTTGGACTGGGCATGCATCGCAGCTAGTTCAAGAGCTCAAGAACACTAAATACACACAAAGCAGGACTAGGGTTTTACAGATCGTTTGTGGCCCGAACCTGGGTAAAAACCCCTCCCCACGTTGATCTTCTAGACATGCTCTTTGCGCTGCTTCACGCCCCGCCAACCGTAGTAGGGATTCCCTGTGATCCCATAGGTGTCGTTCCTGATCCCCGACATCTTTGGCGCGCCAGGTAGGGGCGCAAGCTGTGAAAATTTGGTTTAGGGGTTAGCGCATTGACTTCATCATCGCCATGGCCCCCAAGAAGAAGGGGATCACAACAACCGGGTCGTCTGGAGCCGGCCCGTACACACCAGCGCGGGCGGGCGACGGGTGTTGGTGTCAAAACCGGCAGATCTCGGGTAGGGGGTCCCGATCTGTGCGTCTAGGCTAATGGTAACAGGAAGCAAGGGACACAATGTTTACCCAGGTTCGGGCCCTCTCGATGGAGGTAAAACCCTACTTCTTGCTTGATTAATATTGACGATATGAGTAGTACAAGAGTAGATCTACCACGAGATCGTAGAGGCTAAACCCTAGAAGCTAGCCAATGATGATTATGATTGTAATTGTGATCGGCCTTCTAAGGACCAACCTATCCGGTTTATATAGATACCAGAGAGGGCTAGGGTTTACAAGGAGTCGGTTACAAGGAACGAAACACAATATCCGGATTGCCAAGCTTGTCTTCCACGCTAAGGAGAGTCCCATCCGGACACGGTACAAAGTCTTGAGTCTTGTATCTTCATGCTCCAATAGTCCGGGAGATGTATATAGTCCGGCTGTCCGGATACCCCCCATGAAAGTGCGTTATATCGACTAGAGGGGGGGTGAATAGGCGATTTTTATGAATTCTTCACTGAGGAATTTGCTGGTGAGGAAATTCCTTAGCGAAGAACTACTTGCAACGGAATAAGTACTCAGAGGTAAACATAACAGGATACAAACATAGTCATCATGATGAAATGAAGACTGGCACAGAGTACAGAAAGCGTAAACACAGGATAACAAGATGAAGACAAATAGGCTGAAGAAATTGAAGCGATGAATTTGTGAAAGTCTTGATCAACGTCTTCAAGCACGATATGAACAACATACAACACAAAGAATGAGGAAATGAAAGAGTTGAGGAAATAGTACCAGTTAGTTGGTGAAGACAATGATTTGGTAAACCAGTTCCAACCGCTGTCTCGGTTTGTACGTCCGGTTGGAGCGGCCGAGTATTTAAACTCGAGGACACGCAGATCCGGACACCCGTCTCTCGAGCCGCAACTCAGGACACCCAGTCCTCACCGTATTCTCCTTGAACTAAGACCACGCAGCCTCGCCCAATCACTCGTGGTAAGTCCTCGGTGACTTCCAAACCTTCACAGACTTGGTCACTCGGTGATCCACAATTCCTCTTGGATGCTCTAGACCTTGACGCCTAACCGTCCGGAAGAAGCACAGTCTTCAAAGGTAACAAGCGTCCGATCCACGCAGATCAATTTCTTGATGATGCTCAATCACTTTGGGTTTGTGGGGTTTGGTTTTGGGATTTTCCTCACTTGATGATTTTCGCTCAAAGTCCTCGGAGGATGGGTTGCTCTCGGATGACAAGTGTCAAGTTCTCTCGAGCAGCCAACCAACTAGTGGTTGTAGGGGCGGCTATTTATAGCCTAGGAGCAGCCCGACATGATAAGACATAAATGCCCTTCAATGATATGACCGTTAGGTGGATAAGATATTTTGGACAGCCGGCCAAGAAGACAAAGAACGGTCGGAAATTTGACTCTCAAATTCCTCGGGGCTATCATGTTCCTCATGTGTAGGCAATTCGCCTTTGGCGAATTCCTAACTCCTCGATCGAGCAAAGTCCTCAAGTGACTGTAAGAACTGCGTCTCATCATTGATTGAAATTGATCTGAATCTGTATGAGATTTCCAATGGCTTCACTCAAGGGATTGGTAGGTGTAGGATTTTGAGTTGAGCATCACATGGAAATTTTTCCTTAGTATTTCCTCGACCCCCTTTAACAGTACGGTGTTTCCTATGACTCAAGAAAGAGAAAATGAAACTACGAAAACAAAAGTCTTCACGCTTCATGTTCCTTACGTGAATACCATGTCTTCAAGGTCACACCAATTTCTTCACTTTCAAAGTCTTCAGAAAGTCTTCAGGACATCAAAGTCTTCAGTCGAAGAGCTTCATTTTTAGGGGTCGACTTTCTCTGTAAATATCAAACTCCTCATAGACTTATAGACATGTGTACACTCACAAACGCATCAGTCACTTAACCTATAAGTCTTCAATACACCAAAATCACTAAGGGGCACTAGATGCACTTACAATCTCCCCCTTTTTGGTGATTGATGACAACATAGGTTAAGTTTTCAACGGGGATTAACATATGAAGTGTATATACTGATCTTGAGGAATTTGATTGCAAGATATAGAAGAACTCCCCCTGAATATGTGCATAGTGAGGAATTTTCTTTTGAGGCAATGCACATTTGAAGAATTGAATCATGGAGATCTCGCCCTATATCTTGTAATTCATACACGCATTTGATATCTAATATGAAGAATTTGAAATGCATGATGAAATATGGTGCCTGATGAGATTCAGCATGCGTGCAATAATATTAATGAGGAATAAGCATGCAGAATAACACATCAAAAGTATCAGAGCACAGTGCATCAAAGTCAAAGCACAGTGCACCATTGAAAAGTATCAGGGCACCATCGGATTTAAGGTTACAACTCGATCCAATAAAAGGTTTCGGAAGAACGAGAGTTGTAACTTAACAAAATGCCCATAATATAAACCCGCTTGAAGACTAACTCAGATTTCTCCCCCTTTGTCATCAAATGACCAAAAGGATCGAAACTGATGACTAATGCCCCTGAAGAATTTCAAGTCGATGGAGGAGCGCCAACGTTGTCGGGGTTGTTCGTTGAAGTAGGGCCTGCCGCAGTGTCGTCCAAATCTTCATGCTCATCAGTTTCATGCGATGAAGAATAAGAACTGTCCACCAGATCAGGAACTTTGACTCTCTTGAATTTCTTCGGAGGTGGTGCAGACCAGTCAAATGCTTCCTGGAGACCCATAGTCTTCAGTTCTTCCGCGAAATATACATGAGTGAGAACAGCCCAGGTGTGGTTGAGGGTTTCATGAAGGTGATACTGATTTTTCTTCACTGCATTATGGGTCATGTTGTGAAGAATTGCAGAAAACTGACGCTTCACCCATTTGTGATTGCGATCAACCTTCTGATGAAGACCGAGGAGTAACTCACGGTCATCATCACCACGGTGTCTTTGTTGCTTGAGGCTTTTGCTTGGTGATGTATTTTGGCGGTGTCATGTGTTGCGTAATCGTCATTGGTGGAGTAAGATGTAGCTAGACGGAATTGACCATCCAATGTACGAGTGCCTTCATCAATCACAGCAGCTGCCTTGCCCTTATCATCAGATGATGAAACTGGTCGCTTGAGGACTTCAATGGGCGGCAAGTAGCTACCATGGTTTGAGTGTCATCTTGTAATTCGGTGAAGATCTTGCCCTTATGAATTTCATAATCCAAGGTGCATAGGGCTTCAGCTCAAAAGGTGACATAGCAACATTAGCCAGAGTCCTCATGAAGAAATCATGGAAGTTGACGGGAACGCCATGAATGATGTTAAAAAGCATATTCTTCATGATGCCAACGACATCTTCATCATTTGAGTCGTGGCCTTTGATAGGACTCATTGTCTTCGTCAGGATGCGATAGATAGTCCGAGGCACATATAGCAATTCCTTGACGAGGAATTTGGTTCGTGGGGCCTGCCCTGGCTTCAAAGGCTTCATGAGCACTTGCATATATTGATCTGTCAGTTCGCGGTCATTGTAGATGCAACGTGCACTGGCATGGGGAGGATCAAGAGGAAGGACACGAAGCAATTCAGTTGCTGGTGCCTTATAGTGAGTGTTTTCGGTCATCCAATCCAGCACCCATGAATTGACATCTTCAAAGATCTCCGTGATATGCAAAGTGGCATAGAACTGAAGAATGAGTTCTTCATTCCAATCACAGATATCAGTGCAGAAGTTCAGTAGTCCTGCATTGTGAATAACTCAGAGGACCGGCTCGAAGCACGACAGAGATTCCATATCCACGTGAGGAATATGTTCATGATCGAAGATTTTGTCCTTGTCAAAGAGCACTGAGGAATAGAAGTTGGCTTGAGTAGCAGTCCAGAAACGTCTCTTCCTTATGCGAGCAGAGTCATATGGATTGTAATCAGTGAAGAACACATGCTCAGAAAAGAAGTCTTCACCTTGAATTTTGCTTGCTAGAGAACGGATTCTTGGTTTGGGCAGAGGAGTGTCGATGATTTGCAGCACAACCTCGTGAATGACGATCTCAGTGCTTGAGTGCAGAGGAATTTCTGGTTCCTCTTCTTGTGCAGTTGGGGATCAAGAAGAAGAGGTTCTTCAAAGACTAGCGGCTGGAATTTCTTCATGAACAGACGATGTGGGATGAGTTTCTTCAGAGCCCATTTGAACAGTTGTAGCCGGGGACTGAGGAATTTGTTGAATAGGAGTGAAGAGAGGAGTATTGGGATGCTGACTTTCCCAAAAGTCATCGTTCATCACTGGTGTAGTGCATCCAATATCCACATCTTCATCTTCTTTTTCAATTTCCTCAACACCAGCCTCTTCAGCTATGAACTGAGGTATAGGTGAGGAAATGACTGGCGTTGAAGGGAATGTTTCCACTTCAATTTCTTCATCAAACTGCTCTGAGGTAGCAACAGAATGATTTTCTTCATCAGATCTGCTTGGGATCTTGTGGTCTTCTCCATAAGGAACAATTTCCTTGGATGACATGGAGGAAATCGGAATGGCATCAATAGGATTTTCAAGCGAGATGGTCATTGGCTTCATTTTCTTGGCGTCAAGAATTTGACTTGGTGATGCCTTCCTTTTCTTCTTTGCAGCTCACTCTGCAGCCTTGGTCTTCTTCACTTCATAAGCGTAAGGAAGAATTGGAGTTGGTGTTGGCGGGGAGGAGCCGAGGATGTGGTTCATTTTCTTCAGTGCACAGCAGTGCGATTGCCTGATCTCTTTGATTTATTCAGCGCACCACTAGTGGATGCCCAGGAATTTCTTCGGTGGCTGGGATGGAGTCATCAGCCCTCGAACTTGTATTCTCATCGCCAGGTTGAAAGTCATCAGCAGATCTTGGCATGTTCTTCAAAGAGCTGAGCAGAATCTGCAGCTCGAGGATTTTCTTGTTGCAATGGGGCTGCAACAGTTGTCATTTTCTTCGTCAAATTGACAAATCTCACTTTGGCTCCTTGCCAATCAGCATTGTATGCATCGAAGTCCTTGTTGAGGGCTTGGATCTCAGATTGAGCCTTGAGAAGTTCTTCAGGTGTTAGTCTGACAACGTTCTTCTTCAGAAGCTTCTCCTTTCTAGCTTGTGCTCTCTTTATCTCATGAGCCTTTTCAAACTTCCATTTCTCTTGAGAGATGAAATGGGTCAGCATATGACTTTGACCAGGAGTCAGAGGCAGATCAGGCATTGGAGTGTTTGGATCCTTATGCCATAAGTCAATATAGTCGAGGATCTTTTTCGGATCCAGAAGCAGGGGCACAGGTGTTCCTTTGGCTCTCATGACCTTTGCTTATGTCTCTCTCGATGATTTCGCAAGTTCTTCATCGAAGCCTCGTCATCGAGGGCACTTGAAAGCAACCTGTTTCTTTCTTGGACTTGGCCGAGGACCGCGCCCATTTGTTGCTTTTGTCTTCAGCAGAGTGGGGCCTGATGAGGACATTGGTGCGGTGAGGAACTCATTTGAGACACTGAAGCAATTGAGAAACCCCGAGTCCTTTGACATGTAGCCAGATGCACAGGAGTTGAGGACTTGGAGGGAGCTGCTGAGGACTTTGGTGGAGCAGCAGTAGTCTGAGGAATTTGTGAATAGATTGGGTTGAGTGTAGCATAGAGGGGGAAGGGTCCGATCACATTCACTTAGCAGAAATAACAACTTGAAGAAATAGCAATAAGTGAATGCTACAGAGGACATAAACTCACATATATATATATATAGCCAATGAAGAAAAACGACGGAAACAGTGAAGATTTCGCAAAGTTGAAGGATTTGAAAGACTGAAGAATTTCAAAAATGAGGAAAAACTCAAATTGAAGGTTTTCAACTTTTGTGGTGGCGTGACCCACCGTATAAGAATGATGATTTCAGACACCGCGTACAATTGTCGTAGGGTTCTGAGAATCAAATTCTTCATTAATTTCCTCACACTTAGAGTGTTATTCTCCATTGATTGAAGAAAAACGTTTCTTCATGTGTTGCACATCTAAGTCATCAACTCTGCATAAGGGTTAGGATGTGTGTCCTTTTCAAAGAACATTCGAAGATTCTAAGATATTTAGCTCACACCGCAACTTGCTAAATCTCTTTTCGTCCAAGGGCTTAGTTAAGATATTAGCTAGCTGTTCTTCAGTCTTCACATGCTCGATGGAGATGTCGCCCTTCAACACATGATCACGAAGAAAATGATGATGAATCTGGATGTGCTTAGTCTTCGAGTGCTGAACTGGGTTGTGAGCAATCTTGATGGCACTCTCATTGTCACAGAGGAGAGGCACATTCTTCACGTTGACGCCATAGTCCTTGAGGGTTTGCTTCATCCAAAGCGCTTGAGCACAAGATGAGCCAAGCAGCAATGTATTCAGCTTCAGAAGAGAGCGGTGATACGCAGATTCTGCTTTCTTCGAGGACCAATGGACCAAAGACCGTCCGAGGAAATGACAAGTGCCGATGTTGACTTGCGGTCCACACGATCACCAAAGATAGTCGAGTCGAATATCCAATGAGATCAAAAACAGAGCCCTTGGGGTACCATAATCCTAGTGTTGGTGTGTGAGCTAGATATCAAGAATATGTTTCACAGCCTTATGGTGTGATTCCTTCGTGCAGCTTGAAATCGGGCACACATGCAAACACTAAGCATTATATCCGCCTAGATGCACATAAGTACAATAAGGAACCAATCATGGAGCGGTATACCTTGTGATCAAGTCAATACCATTTTCATCGATTGCATAGATGGCCATTTGTGGGCATAGGAATTTTGACGCCTTTGCAATCTTGCATGCCGAATTCCCTCAAGACATCTTTGAGGTATTTCTCCGAGATATGAATATGCCATTCGCTGTCGATTTAATTTGAAGACCTAAGAAGAATTTCAACTCTCCCATCATAGACATTTAATATTCTTCACTCATCATATAGGCAAATTCATCACTATAACGTTGGTCAGTACAGCCAAAGATAATATCATCAACATAAATTTGGCACACAAACAGTTCACCATCATATGATTTAGTAAAAAGAGTAGGGTCGAGTGAACCGGGCGTGAAGCCATTCTTCACGAAGAATTCCTTCAATGTATCATACCACGCCCGAGGGGCTTGCTTGAGGCCGTAGAGAGCCTTATTGAGTCTGAAGACTTTGTTAGGATTCTTGGGATCTTCAAAACCTGGGGGTTGAGCAACATATACTTCTTCCTCAAGCTTACCATTGAGGAATGCACTTTTCACATCCATTTGATATAAGATGATGTCATGATGGTTAGCGTAAGCAAGTAATATGCGAATAGCCTCAAGTCTAGCAACAGGTGCAAAAGTTTCATCGAAATCAATTCCTTCAACCTGCGTGTAGCCTTGAGCTACTAGTCGTGCCTTATTCCTCACCACAGGCCATTTTCATCTTGCTTGTTGCGGTAGATCCACTTTGTGCCAATGATATTATGCTTGCGAGGATCCGGGCGATTGACCAATTTCGGACATTGTTCAGCTCGAATCGATGTAATTCTTCTTGCATAGCCTGAATCCACTCCGCCCGTAAATGCTTCATCTACCTTAGTGGGCTCGTGATAGAAACAAAAGCATAGTGGCCACAAAAGTTAGATAAATGTGATGCTTTTGAGCGTGTGAGAGGACTGGTGCGCTAATGTCATCGATGATCTTCTCCACTTGCACTTCTTTTGCAACGCGTGGATGAGTTGGTTGTCGCCGAGGATTTTGATCAGCATTTTCTTCAAAGACCATTTTCCTCATCTTGTTCTTCAGTGCATCACTCGACGCTCTTCATGAACAGGAATGAATTCTTGACAGATTCTTGATGGAATGACATCCTCGGTTGCTTTGAGCTTGATAGCATCTTGGTGCTGGTTCATCTAACACAGAAGGTAGGTGCTCTCTTTGCGAGCCATTAGTTTCATCGAACCGCACATCTACAAAGGTCAACAATCTTGTGAAGAACAATGTTGAAGACTCAGAGGTGTGCGAGTCCTTTCCGTAACCAAGCATAAAACCTTCATGTGCTTTGGTGCAAATTTAGAGTTGTGGTGAGGATATCTAATCCAACATTTAGCAATCAAGACTTTGAAATAACTCACATTGGGTTTCTTGTCGTTGAGGAGTTCATAGGCGTCTTCTTGAAGAATTTGTGAAGATATACTCTGTTGATGATGTGGCAAGCAAGATCAATTGCATCAATCCAAAATGCCGAGGCGTTTTGTATTCATCAAGCATAGTGCGAGCCATCTCAACAAGAGTTCTGTTCTTGCGCTCCACGACGCCATTCTGCTGAGGAGTATAGGGAGCAGATAATTCATGAGTAATACCAAGTTCATCAAAATATGCATCAAGACCGGAATTCTTGAACTCAGTTCCATTGTCACTTCTGATATGCTTGATCTTCACACCAAAGTTGGTTGAAGCCCTCGAGGAAAATTGTTTGAAGACTTCCTGCACTTCATGTTTGTAAGTAACAATGTGTACCCATGTATATCGAGAATAATCATCAACAATGACAAAACCATATAGAGATGCATCATTAGTGACTGCTGAGTAATGATTAGGTTCGAAGAGGTCCATGTGAAGCAATTCAAATGGATGGGTAGTGGTCATGATAGTTTTTGCTGGATGCTTGGCCTTGGTCATTTTTCCAGCTTCACATGCTCCGCATAAGTGATCCTTGAGGAATTTGACATTCTCAATGCCAATGACATGCTTCTTCTTCGCAAGCGTGTTCAAATTCCTCATGCCTGCATGACCAAGTCGTCGATGCCATAGCCAGCCTTCTGAAGCTTTTGCAAGTAGACATACGGCTGGTTGTGGTCCTGAGAGAAATCAACAATATCTGATCTCCTCTCCTAAAGCCTTCAAGACTTTGGAATTGTCGACTTCCATAATCACAACACAACGATATTTGCGAAAACAACAACCATATCAAGATCACAAAGCATTGAGATCGACATGAGATTGTATCCTAAGGACTCAACAAGCATGACTTTGTCCATGTGCTTATCCTTAGAGATAGCAACCTTACCAAGACCCAATACCTAACTTTTGCCTTTGTCACCAAAGATGATATGCTTCAGAGGTGACGGTGATAAGGGAGCATCCATCAATAGATTCTTGTCACCAGTCATGTGATTTGTACATCCACTATCGAGGACCCATTCAGTGGTTTTGGGTTGATCATCCTGCAGATGAATTAGTGTAACTTACAATCTCATATGCTTCATCGATGAAGAATATGATATCAAGTTCATAAGATGAATTTCATCAAGCAAAGAAATGCAGATATAGCAATATGAGGACGTGTGAAATGAAAGTTCATTTCATCATGATTTGCTGCGTCCTTTCAGCAATTTTCACAGTCGAGTCAAAGAAATTCTTCAGACGTTAGAGCACGCCCGAGACCTGACCCGCAGAAGAGATTAGTTCTTTTCTTCACCACCCACATCGGAGGGGTGGCAAAGAGTTCATCATTCTGCGAGCACCATATGAGAAAGGTGGCAAAGATGCCAAACCATTTCGCTTCACATAAGAGGGGTTAGGGTAAGCATATGAATAAGTAGAGTAATTCCTTGAGGACTTATGAACATAATGGTTTGAAGAATAATGCACATATTCGTAACCCTTAGCTCTACCCTGCGAGACAGAGTTGTTAGCACGATTATAATCATATGAGGACTTTGATCCATGTGAAGAATTTGGTCCATATGAGGATTTGGATCCATATGAAGAGTTTGGTCCATATGAAGAATTTGATCTGGGGTTCCTATTCTTCACAGGTGGTGTCATGAGGACATTTACCTGAAGATTTTCAACATAACTTTTGGGAACCCAGATTTTCTTCATAGGGGAACCGTTCCTGCAGTTAGTGCCAACATATCTAGCAAATACTTCACCATTCTGATTTTTGAACAGTTTATAGTTGGAGTCAAATGACTCATCAGAAGAATGAGGAGATTCACATGTAAAGCCAGATAAGATAGATGGATCAACTGGAGGTCCCTTTGCAGCAACCCATGAGGTTTTGGGGTACTGCTCAGGCTTCCAATATGTTCCATCAGCATTGAGTTTCCTCTCAAAGGCAATACCCTCTTTCCTAGGGTTTTTGTTGAGGATCTGCTTTTTGAGCACATCACAAAGTGTCTGATGTCCTTTGAGGCTTTTGTACATGCCTGTGATGTACAGTTCCTTCAGCCCTGCATTGTCAGTGATGCTAGCAATGTCCTCAGATGAGGAATTAGTGATAGCAGAGGCAGATGAAGGATTTGTAACAGTTGAAGCATTTGAACATTCAGGTGAAGAATTAGCAGATTCACATTCAATGCACTTTAAGCATGGGGGAACAAATTCTTCCTGAGAAGCGCTGATTTGTTGAGCTAGTAATGAATCGCGCTCCTTCTGAAGATCTTCATAACACACTCTTAGCTTCTCAAGATCTTCCTTTCTTTGAAGAGATTCAAGAGAAAGCTTCTCGTGATCTTGCTTTTCTTGAAGAAATTCATAAGAAAGTTTCTTATGATCAGACAAGAGATCGTTATGATGACCCTGAAGGTTATCAAACCTAGACTGAAGTCTCTGAAGATTTTCAGTCAAGGCTTTAGTGCGATCCATTTCTTCACCCAACATATCGTCACTTTTATCTAGCAAGTTTTGAACCTTTTCAAGAGCCCGTTGTTGTTTCACAGCAATCTTAGCAAGTTTAGAGTAGCTGGGCTTGAGATCCTCATCAGATTCATTTTCACTAGATTCAGAGGAGTTGTATTTGAGTACCTTAACACCTTTCGCCATGAAGCAATAGGTGGGAGCGTAGCCATCATTATCTTCATCAGGCTTGTTGGTGGAGTCAGTTTCTTCAGTGTTGAAGATGGACTTGCTGACGAAGGCAGTAGCAACGGCCAGACTTGCCACACCAGACTCAGATTCTTCAGACGCCTCCTCTTCATCATTTTCCTCAGATTCAGCTTCAGAGTCCATTTCCTTGCCAATGAATGCCCGAGCCTTCTTGGAGCTGCTCTTCTTGTGAGATGAAGACTTCGAGGATTTTGATGACGAAGATTTTGACGATTTCTTCTTCTTCGCATCATCAGAACTGTAATCCTTGTATTTCTTCTTCATTTCCTTTTCCCACTGAGGACAATCTTGAATATAGTGACCAGGCTTCTTGCATTTGTGGCAAAGCCTTCTCTTATAGTCATTGGATGAGGAATCATTGCCTCTTGAGGATTTTCCAAAGCGACCACGCCTTGTGAACTTCGAATTTCTTCACAAGCGATGCAAGATCCTGGCTCGATTCTTGAGGTCACCAAGGCTACTACCGTAATCCTCATATTGAGTCGACACAGCCTTGGCCTTCGTGGCACGTGGTTTGCCATAGTTTGAACCATAGAGATCTCTCTTTTCAACAAGTCGAACTCGTGAGTGTTTAGCCTTCGAGGATATCGGCAGGATCAAGCGACTTGTAGTTAGCACGTTCTTGTATCATCAATCCCGAGTATCAAATGAGGAATCAAGCGATCTCAACAGGTTTCTTCACAACTTCATGATCAAGAATGTCGGTGGCACCGAGGGCTTGAAGCTCATTTGAGATGTCATGAGGCGATCAAAGGTTTGTTGGACATTCTCATTGTCGAGTCTTTTGAAGCGGTTGAAGAGATTCCGAAGAACATCGACTCGAGAGTCACGCTGAGTTGAAACTCCTTCATTTACTTTGGACAGCCTATCCCGTATAAGCTTAGCGTTTCCAAAGCACTCACTCTTCCATACTGTCCTTTGCTCAGATGGCCACATATGATATTCTTCGCTTGAGAATCGAGTTGTTTGAATCTCTTCACATCGGTAGCGTTCAGTGAGGGAGTGACGGAGGGGACACCATTTTCCACAACATACCAGAGATCGTTATCAATTGCCTCAAGATGCATTCGCATCTTGTTCTTCCAAAGAGGGTAGTCCGTTCCATCAAAGGTAGGACACCTAGCCGAGACCTTGATCATACTGCGGTCGACATAACTAAAACTCCAAAGCGGTTAAACCAAAATCACACGTAACAAGGAGTACCTTGCTCGATAACAATTGAAAGTCGTTATATCGACTAGAGGGGGTGAATAGGCGATTTTATGAATTCTTCAGCGAGGAATTTGCTGGTGAGGAAATTCCTTAGCTAAGAACTACTTGCTGCAGAATAAGTACTCAGAGGTAAACATAACAGGATACAAACATAGTCATCATGATGAAATGAAGACTAGCACAGAGTCTGTAAAGCGTAAACACAGGATAACAAGATGAAGAGAAAGCAGATCAAGAAATTGGGCGAGGAATTTGTGAAAGTCTTCATCAAAGTCTTCAAGCACAGATATGAACAACATACAACACATCAATGAGGAAATGAAAGAGTTGAGGAAATAGAACCAGTTAGTTGGTGAAGACAATGATTTGGTAAACCAGTTCCAACTGATGTCTCGGTTATACGTCTGGTTGGAGCGGTGAGTATTTAAACTCGAGGACACGCGATCCGACACCCGATCTCGAGCCGCAACTCGGGACACCCATCCTCACCGTATTCTCCTTGAACTAAGACCACAGGCCTCGTCCAATCACTCGTGGTAAGTCTTAGGTGACTTCCAAACCTTCACAGACTTGGTCACTCGGCGATCCACAATTCCTCTTGGATGCTCTAGACCTTGACGCCTAACCGTCTGGAAGAAGCACGATCTTCAAAGGTAACAAGCGTCCGATCCACGCAGATCAATTTCTTGATGATGCTCAATCACTTTGGGTTTGTGCGGGTTTGGTTTTGGGATTTTCCTCACTTGATGATTTTCGCTCAAAGTCCTCGGAGGATGGGTTGCTCTCGGATGACAAGTGTCAAGTTCTCTCGAGCAGCCAACCAACTAGTGGTTGTAGGGGCGGCTATTTATAGCCTAGGAGCAGCCCGACATGATAAGACATAAATGCCCTTCAATGATATGACCGTTAGGTGGATAAGATATTTTGGACAGCCGCCAAGAAGATAAAGAACGGTCGGAAATTTGACTCTCAAATTCCTCGGGGCTATCATGTTCCTCTTTGTGTAGGCAATTCAGACTGGCGAATTCCTAACTCCTCGATCGAGCAAAGTCCTCGGTGACTGTAAGAACTGCGTCTCTCACATCGATGTGAAATTGATCTGAATCTGTATGAGATTTCAATGGCTTCACTCAAGGGATTGGTAGGTGTAGGATTTTGAGTTGAGCATCACATGGAAATTTTTCCTTAGTATTTCCTCGACCCCTTTAACGAGACGGTGTTTCCTATGACTCAAGAAAGAGAAAATGAAACTACGAAAACAAAAGTCTTCACGCTTCATGTTCCTCAAGTGAATACCAAGTCTTCAAGGTCACACCAATTTCTTCACTTTAAAGTCTTGTAAAGTCTTGTAACATCAAAGTCTTGATCGAAGAGCTTCATTTTTAGGGTCGACTTTCTCTGTAAATATCAAACTCCTCATAGACTTATAGACCTGTGTACACTCACAAACGCATCAGTCACTTAACCTATAAGTCTTCAATACACCAAAATCACTAAGGGGCACTAGATGCACTTACACCCTAATCCAGGACTCCCTCAGTATCCCCTGAACTAGGCTTCAATGATGATGAGTCCGGCATGCAGTCTTGTCTTCGGCATTGCAAGGCGGGTTCCATCTCCGAATACTACAAAGTATTTATCGAACACTTAAACCATGTCCGGATCTGCAAGATGATTCTCACATACCATAGTAGGGAACATAGCATAAATCTGATCTGCTGGCAATCTTTGTTCGTCATGCCTCTGCATCGTGGCCTGGTCCAACGCGAACCGGCGTTTCTTGCCCCACCTCGACTCGCGTTGCGAGGCGGTTTTATTGGCACGTCCTGCCAAAGCAGAGATCGTGTTCCTCTTATTACAGGATCTTCCATCAATATGGGCGTGCATAACCCCACGACGACCATTGGTATGACTTCGTGTGTTTTTAGATAAGCCTCAAGCGGTCACGCTGAGGACTCTTGATATTCACCCTCTTTATAAAGGGGCCGAGGCCTATGCCTCTTTTCCACCTCCCTTGTGCCTTCTCGCACCTTGAGTTCTAACACTCGAGACCTAAGCTCCAACACCCCAGATCCTCCAATATGTCCAGATCCAACCCTCAAGGCTGGTGGGTGGCCTCCTCGATCCAAGAGGAGGACATTGAGAGGCTTAGGGAGGTTGGATATCTGACAGCCGACATCCAGCACAGGCTTCCTGCTCCAGGGCAGGTTATCCCTACACTTGAGCCCAATGAGAGTGTTGTGTTTGTTCCTCACTTCCTCCGCGGCTTGGGCCTCACCCTCGATCCCTTTGTGAGGGGGATCATATTCTGTTACGGGTTGGATTTTCATGATCAAGCTCCAGACGTTATCCTCCATATGTCATCGCTCATCATTGTGTGCAAGGCTTTTCTCCACGTCACTTCACACTTTGGCTTATGGCTCAAGACCTTTAATGTGAAGCTGAAGATGATCGAGGGGCGACATGCGGAGTGCGGAGGTGCCGTAATAAGCAGGAACACCGATGCCCCATGGCTAGAGGGTTCTTTCCCAGAAGTATCCGATGTATGGCAATGGGGGTGGTTTTATGTCACGGCTCCCAGAGGCACAAAGTGGGTAGCCGCCCCCGAGTTCCGTTCGGGCCCTCTGTCACAACTAGTATCTTGGACCGACGTAGGACGGAATTGGGGCCCCGCTGGTGATGTACCAGTATTGCAGAGCCGCATCCGGGAGCTTCTTGAGAGGGACATTAACCTTGTCAGCATAATTCAAGTGATGTTAATCCGACGGATGTTGCCGTGCCAACGCCGGCCCCTCCGGATGTGGGAGTTCAATCCCGAGGGTCCGCGGACTGTTAAGCACTTGTTCGGCCTGAAGCTCGAAGGGATGTGCAAATTATTCTTCGGACCACAAGTAGAGTGTCCGGACACCACCGAGGATGCGGGCCTAAGCTGCAATCGCCTAGATACCCAAGTAAGTAACCCTGATACCGGACACTTTATTTTATATTTGTCATAGTTGTTATTCTGAAAATCATCCGTGGCCAGGAATGGCTCAGCAAGGCGGAGAGAATCAGGTGTCCGGCGCCACTTCCCGAAGGCTCGCCTGGTCCCACCATGGCCAAGATGCTTGACCGGTACTTAGCAAACTGTCCTTAGGGAAGGACAAGGGGAAGAACGAAGAAACCAAACTTCACACGCTACGCATCCGAATCGGGGGAATTGCTACCTCCCCTGAGGAGGATGGTCGGGAAGGGGAGGCTAAAGCCTCCTCCCTGCGCGGGAAGAAAAGGGCCGCCTCCAAAGACTTGGAGACGGAGATGTCCAAACCAAGGAAAAAGGTATCACCAGGGGGCTTTGCCCCGACGGGCACCCTCACCACGTCATGCCCGCCAACGGGCCAGCCCTCCACCTAGCTATAAGTTAATCTTTAATTCGAAGGTACTGCGTTTCTCCTAGATTAATAACCAGGATTCATCTTTTTGCAGTCTGGCTAGTAGCTCTTCTCAACAGAGTTCGTCTTCGGGGAATCTTCCTCCGGAGATGATGGAGAGCGAGACCCCACCCACCTCTCCGCCTCATGAAGCGGGCGACACCGAGGTGTCGTCACGGAGGAGTCCGGATCTGCTGAAGCCGGAAGCCAATGCGTCAGCCGCCCTGAGCCCGGAGCGTTTGGCTCCCACGGGAGGCGATGAGAAGGGTCCGGCACGGTTCAATGTCCGGCCAAAAGTACTGATAGGCCAACTGGAGCGAGCTACGCTCTCGGAGGAGCACCGCTCATTAATGAGCGTGGTGCTCAAGAAGATTTCATCCGCTACAAGCGGTTTGAATGAAGCTTTTACGAGTCTGCTCAGAGGCTTTGAGGTATGTAGTGAAAAATACACAATTTTTGGCAGTGAGGCACGCGCTAGGTGTGCTCCATATGGATAGTAGCCCCTGAGACTCTGGTTGCCCGCCCTAGGCAGCAAACGGAGGATCATTTTGTTTAAGTACTGATTTCCTTGTACATATGCGCAGGTATCTAAGGATCCAGCTGCCGAACAGTCCGTTGAAGTTGCCGAACTAAGGAGGCAAATTGGATCTATTGATGCCGATATCATGCTCGTGAACGAGCGGCTGAATGAGTCACAAGGTATGTGCTCTGCTTTCCTTATCATGTTGTATAGGAAAATATGAGAGTGGCATAATATTAATGCAGTATGTTTGGACTGCAGACAGTGCTGCTGCCTTGGAAGCCCTGAGGGCGGAACTTGCCCAGGCCAAGGAATAGGCTCGGGTTAGCAGTGCGGCTACTCTAAAGGCGGCCGAAGAATTGAGAGCCGAACAGGCTGTTCATCGCCGAAGCGAGGAAAAGACAGCCGAAATGGCTGTGGAGTTGAAAAATGTCGCCGACCGGTATGAACTCCTTAAAAAGGAACATGAGGCTAGCTCGGCCGACCTGAACAAGGCACTTAATGCCGCCATGGAGATGCGGACCGAGGTCAGGGGTGTGCGGGAGGAGCTTCAACAGGCCGGTAAAATTGCGGCTGGGGGCTCCTACTTACTGCGAACGAAGGTTTTGGATCCGAAGTATGCTCCCTTGGATGGACGCTAGAGTCCAGCAGATGCGTATGCGTATTTGGCAAAGAGTACAGCTGACGCCGCCAAGTTCTTTGAGGATCAAGGTGATAAAGAAGTGGAGAAGCTTTTCTGGTCGCAATTCCATGCTCCCACTCGCCCGCTGCCGTTAAGTGAGAAGATGGCTGCTATAGCCGAGCTTCATAGGCTGTCCGGGCTTGCAATGCGGTCTATAATAGACCATCTTTGGTCGAAGGGGCCTAAGACGGACAATTACTTTGGTTTGGTGCAACAATTCCTTGGGGCCGTGCCTCGGATCAACGCCATGAGAAGGTCGGCGTGCATAGAGGGTGCACGAATGGCTCTTGCCCACATTAAAGCCTATTGGACAGATATGGAGGCCACCATTATAGCGCCCGTAATCCGGCGGAGGTTCAGATTCGCCGAGCACTACTTGCAAAGAGTAATGAAGGTGCCGGCTTAATAGAGGCGCAGTGCTCGAAGGGTATATTGTTCGAATGAAAAATCGAATCATGTAAAAACAATGTTAGTTTGATCATGAGGCTATATTTATACTTTTTGCATGAAAGTATTATTGTGTCCCCTGTGCGGCCATTTATATATATATAAGTAATCCGAAAGTTAGCAGTCGTTGGCTTCAGCCCCCATGCATACAATGCGGGGGTGTTCGCGAAAATATGCGTAATCACACTTGATCCAACGTCTTGGTCCATTAAGGAGGTGATTGCATGCCGAACTAGGCAACCAGACTATACAGAGTTAAATACACTAGAGGTGCCTCAACTTGTCCTTTGCGGTCAGTTTAGTGCCTAAAGTTGCAAAATACGTGAAACTGGTGCTCGAACTTGTTCGGCCGTGCAAATACGGTGCCTCCATTCGTATCCAGACGTACATCCAGCCCGCGTGGCGTACAAATGTGACGTGGCCCACCTGACAGTGGCTAAGAGGTGCTTGGTGGCCCACGTGTGAGGACGTTTTTACAAAAAAAACTCATATTTTATTTAATCAATAGAAAAGCCATCAAATACATTGTGTGATAGCGAGAAATAACATGAAAAAGAAATCCATGGAGGGGTATCGAACCTAGCACATCATGTTTAACAATGGCGCGGTCTGGCCAACCGGCCGGACCATGCTTCGAATTGAACTCCTATCTAGAAAGCTATGCAATTTTCTTCTTTTTATTTTTTTCCAAGTTCCTGTTTAGTTTCATAACACATAAATTTTTCCATATAAAAAATACAATTATCAATATGCTATTATTTTATATTTTACATACTTTCCATTTTCATTATTGTGTACTTCGAAGAGGTAGACATGAACTTAATTTATGTGGATTTAAATATTTCAACCTGTATTAGAAATTATTGTCTAAATTTAAGAATAAAAAATGCCAACCATGTTTGTATAAGTGTAAGGATAATTTACACAATGTTTTTTTCACACACGTTGAATTCGTTTAAAAATACATGTTGTAAACATTTTTAACGCACGACAAACATTTTTCAAAAACACGTTATAATTTTTTAATACACGTGAAACATTTTCCAAAAACATGTTGAACAGTTTTCAAATGCACTAACACTTTCTTAAAGTTTATGGTAGTTCTATTTTGTTCTTACATTTCTTTTTAGAAATGGTAAAAATAATATGAAAAATAAAAATAAAGAACTTGAAAAGTAATTGTGCAGACCCACAGGAGCACCATATATATAGCAACTGAGCACCTTTGAGAGCTACATAGCAACCAAAGTGGAATTTTGGAGCATGATGGCCACTGAGCACGTTTTTTCTTGAAGTTTAAAAACCGGCCCTTAAAAGCTTCATACAATTTTTTTTAAATCGAACAAAAATATATGCATGTGCTCTAAGTGACTTTCATGTTTTGTTTGAAATTTTGTTATATTATACCCTGCAAAAAAGAAAATAATCAGGCCAAAAAATAAGCTTATTTTTGCATGTATTTTACTCTCTTTTTTGTATCTCTCACAAACAAATACAGATTTTGATTAAAAAAATCACACTGATATATTGCACTTCTATGTGTGCATGTACAAAAAATGTGAGAAGTTTTTTAGCTGTAAAAATCCATTTATTTGACTTTCAAAAAAAGGGCACAATGCGCCTCTATATCTACTAACCACAGTATGGCCGGCCTGGTGGACAGCCTGTGCGTGCAACACAATCTGTAATTTTGTGGGGCTATCATATGTGATTAAATAAAATATGAGGGGGTTTTCTAAAAGATCCCCACGTCCGGTTAGGCCACCGGCACGTTGGCACATCATTCGGGCTGGACGTACGTCTGGATATGAATGGAGGCACCGTATTTGCATAGCTGGACAAGTTCAAGCATCAGTTTCATGTATTTTACAACTTTAGGCACTAAACTGACCACGCAAGACAAGTTGAGGCACTTTCAACGTATTTAACTCGACTATATAGCTGTAACACTTTCGCTTAGCCATGGGAGTCTAACGGTGGGGCTACTATGTAGCCCCTAGTACTTTTGTGTGCATCCGAATAGGGGCGCATATGTACATGGCCGGGAAATGGCCCTTCGTTAATGCGGAGGAATCCTAAAGATTCCGGTGAGTCTTCAAGTGGTTGAACAGTCTCTCGCTGTATCATGACAGTCAATTTTCAGCTTTCTCTACTGAGGTGCTCATCCGGAATAACCAGGTCAAAATCGCAATAGTTCTCCTTTGGCCGCCTTAGCCGATAAGAACGGAACGTAAGGCGGCAAACCCAGGAGCCGAGCAAACCTAACATTTGACCAAAGACATGATTCGGAGCTGATGCATATAAGGCCAAACTCGTGACGCCGAACACTCCCGAAGGTGTTCGGTCTTTGTAACAGAAAATAGGTTGAAGAATGCCTTTTCATTATAAACCCTGTATTTCTAGGTACGTGCGTTAATCTGTCGTGGCGAAATGCCAATAACGGCAGTATCCTCTGTGGGTATGGAACCCATGGGATGGTTAAACAACAAGAGGCAATATAAAAGGTTTACACTTGGGCTTAATCTAAAGAGAAACCTTTGAGCGGGGCCCTGCTGCACGTCTGCGCCTTTGTCTCCGTTGTGCCATATCCTGGAAGGGTATCGCGCGAACGTTGTCTGTAAAAAAACAAAACTCGTAGGAGAGTACAACGTAAGTATGCGATGGATAATAAAAGTGTAAGATGTTGGCCTGCCAATAAGGTTGAGCCAAGTGTGGGGTTGTATTAAATATTTATAGCCCCTGGTGTCCTCTATGGGATTACATATACGGTGCCCTGGTTTATCCGGGCTGCCGGACTCGTCTAACCGCGTCTGTGGTCTTAATGACCAATCATGATTTCTGATATTAGAGGCCGCTTATAGTCCGGCCGCTAGGGCCGTGGCGTGTTCCTCTGTGCGTGAGGAGCGCTCTGTGCTTTCGTTAACGATAATGACGCCACGTGGACCGGGCATCTTGAGTGTAAGGTAGGCATAGTGCGGTAATGCGTTGAAGCGGGCGAAGGCCATTCTTCCAAGCAATGCATGATAGCCGCTTTGGAAGGGTGCGATGGTGAAGAGTAGTTCTTCGCTTCTGGAGTTTCTTGGCGAGCCGAATGTTACCTCCAGCGTGACAGAGCCCCTACCGTAGGCTTCAACGCCTAGTATCACCCCTTCAAAGGAGGTGTTGCTTTTGCTAATTCTGGATGGGTCTATCCCCATTCTGCGGACAGTGTCCTGGTATATTAAATTGAGACTACTCCCGCCGTCCATGAGGACGTGGGTGAGATGGTATCCATCAATTATTGGGTCAAGCACCAAGGCCTCTGATCCTCCGCGCCAAATACTAGTTGGGCAGTCCGTGTGATCGAAAGTTATCGGACAAGCCATCCAGTAGTTAGGTGTGGGTACGATGGGCTCTATAGCGTACACGGCATTGAGCATGCGTTCGTGCCTTCTCGTGGATGTGTGAGTTGCGTGGATCATGTTTACTGTTTTAACCTCTGGTGGGAATTTTTTCTGTCCCCCAGCGTTCGGCTGACGAGGTTCATCCTCGTCTTCACTTGGTGTTTCTCTTCCCTTGTGTTCGGCATTTAATTTGTCGGCCTGCTTGAAGACCCAGCACTCTCTGTGCGTGTGGTTCGCAGGTTTGTCGGGGGTGCCTTGAATTTGGCATATCCGTCCAAGACTCGCTCGCACTGTGATGGTCCTCTTTACTGCCTTTAAGGGGCTTCTTTTGCTGATCGGTTCGAGAGCCCCTGAATCCGGCGTTTATCGTTGTGTTGTCTGGGCTCTCTTCCTTATTTTGGCGTTTATTTTTATTACGCCGTGGCTTCCCATTGCCATCGCTTATTTCGGATGTGCCGGGATCGCTGGTGCCTTTACGGGCCAGCCAGCTATCTTCACCCGCGCAAAGGCGGGTCATAAGGCTTGTTAAGGCTGCCATTGTCCTTGGCTTTTATTGGCCGAGGTGTCTAGCGAGCCACTCGTCACGGATGCTATGTTTGAATGCCGCTAGGGCTTCGACGTCCGGACAATCGACAATTTGATTCTTCTTAGTGAGGAATCTATTCCAAAGCTTGCGGGCGGGCTCTACGGGCTGTTGGATTATGTGACTTAAATCGTCCGCATCCGGAGGCCGGACATAAGTCCCTTGAAAATTGGCCCTGAAAGCGTCCTCGAGTTCCTCCCAACTCCCAATTGAATTTTCGGGGAGGCTTTTCAACCAGTGTCGAGCTGGCCCCTTCAACTTGAGCGGAAGGTATTTGATGGCGTGGAGGTCATCCCCATGAGCCATGTGAATATGCAGGATAAAATCCTCGATCCGCACTTCGGTGCTGCTGTTCCGTCAGATGTTTCTATATTCACGTGTTTAAAACCCTGTGGAAATTCATGGTACAGTACTTCTTCGGTGAAGCACAGGGGGTGAGCAGCCCCTCTGTATCTGGACGTGCTGTGGCATGCCATCGGCTGTTATTGTGTCCGGTGCTTATTCCGAACTGGTATTTGGTTGGTATGATTGTTTTGGTGACAATAGTCCCTCGCCGGGGTGTGTCCCTTAGATCCGTATATGGACCTAGCTGCGCCGGCTTTCTTATCCAGGCGCTCTCGTAGATCATGCGTCTCATCGGTAGCCGCTCTGTTGCGGTTATGAAGTGGTACATCTGGCCTCCTGGCCGTGTTATTCTTTGGTGGAATGGCCTCGTCGTCGAATTCTGGCAGTAGCTTGCGATTTGGATAGCTCTTTGTATGGCGATCGTCGCCGTATCTTTCTTCAGTGTCTAGCACCTTATTCCATCTGCAATTGAGCGTTTCCTGTGTGGCATTGAGCCATTGCTTCTGCTTCTTTAGACTTCTCGCTGTGGCCATAAGCTTTCTGCGGAGGTTATCTCGTTCCACGCGTTCTTCCGGAATGATGAATGCATCATCGTCCGGACTGTGTTCTTGTCCTGGGGCAGTTTGATGAACTCGTCCCTCGGGATCATTGTGATCGAGCGTCTGCTCCGAACTCGGTTCGGTGTAACCTGGCTTGTCCTGCTCCGTCGCTGGGTCCATGTGGTCGTTGTTGCCTTCGGAGTCTACTGGTATGTCGATCTTTCTTGCGCTCTTGTCGCTATTTTTATTGTTGCTGGACTTTGAGCGGCGTCTGCGCCGTCGTTTTGGCTTTTGCCCAGGGGTTTTATCTTCTGGATTGTCGCCGTCGTCCTCCTTGGGCATATCTACCATGTATATATATCGTGTGACGAGGTAGTAGTCTAGCGCCCCAGAGATTCTGAATCTTCTCCTGCATCGTCGTCCATACTGTCGATGCCTTCGGAGTCGAAGTCAAGCACGTCGGTTAAATCATCAACCGTGGCAATGAAGTGGGTGGTGGGTCGGCAACGAATTCCTTGGTTGTCTGCTTCCCACTCGAGCTGGACATAGTTCGGCTGAGAGCCTCCTGACAAAGAGAGAGACTTTAATGAGTTCAGCATGTCGCCAAAGGGCGAGTGCTGGTAGATATCCTCAGCGGTAAACTCCATGACCGGAGCCCAGCCAGGCTCGGCGGGATCGGGAGCGCATGGACCGGAACCTACATCCGGATACGAGTCCGGGGGTCCAAGGTCACAGGCCTTCTAAGAAGTGAGGCCGGTGTTCGGCTCTACCGCCGATGAGTGTGCGGCCTGCGGGGGCGGGGCCCATCCCTTCGTCCTTAGGCAATGCAACCTATTTCGGATTTAAGTCTGAGGCTACTGCAGGGGTGATATCCCGAGCGTTGTCCGACAATAGGTCTAAGCCGTGCTCGTCGTGACTGTCCGGTGCTCCTGGCACAGGCCCAAATCCGTCGAAGATCAAGTCTCTGCGAATGTCGACTGTGTAGTTCAAGTTTCAACCTCGACACGGTAGCGGGCGTGGTGTCGATCTGCTCGGATATAAGCGAGTCGACCCCAAGATCTGAAGCCTCCGAACACAAAGATCTGTCCGGGGAGAAAAGTCTCATCTTGGACCGTGTTGTTGACGATCGAAGGCGCCATCAAGCCTTGCAGCGACAACACAGAGGAACTCTCAATGAAAGCACCAATGTTGGTGTCAAAACCGGCGGATCTCGGGTAGGGGGTCCCGATCTGTGCGTCTAGGCTGATGGTAACAGGAAGCAAGGGACACAATGTTTACCCAGGTTTGGGCCCTCTCGATGGAGGTAAAACCCTACTTCCTGCTTGATTAATATTGACGATATGAGTAGTACAAGAGTAGATCTACCACGAGATCATAGAGGCTAAACCCTAGAAGCTAGCTTATGATGATTATGATTGTAACTGTGATTGGCCTTCTAAGGACCAACCTCTCCGGTTTATATAGACACCGGAGAGGGCTACGGTTTACAAGGAGTCGGTTACAAGGAAGGAAACACAATATCCAAACCGCCAACCTTGCCTTCCACGCCAAGGAGAGTCCCATCCGGACACGGTATGAAGTCTTGAGTCTTGTATCTTCATGCTCCAGTAGTCTGGGCGATGTATATAGTCCGGCTGTGCGGATACCCCCTAATCCAGGACTCCCTCAATGGGTTGGCCACGGATGGTGCCGGAGGCGTGGCCCGCGAGCATCCACGACACTCTAGCAATCGAAGCCAGGCGAGCGGCGTCGTTCAGGTCCAAGACGACAAGCCACACGCTGTTGGGCCAGGGGGCGGGGCTGTGCTGCCCACGGGCGGTGCGGCAACCTCAAAGACGCACCAACCGGTGCTGGCACCACGGCCTTCCCAGGCCGCGTGCGATGAGGAACACTGCGACTTTGGTGCCCCCGGGCACTGCCGTGGGAAGAGCCCTTTGCGTCACTCTCAGGACGCCCCGGGTCGGCGTGCGCTCCTAGACGCTGGCGGGAGCGGCGCGCGACCGCGAGACCGTGATAGAGCTCCTTCTAACGTGGTTAGAAGTCGAAGAGCGTCGCGATCCATGCAGCTTTCGCCACCACCCACGCCGGCAGAAGCGTTGGTGCGCGTGCAACTATTCGTCGACTTTCCTCCTGCTGCGAAGAAGCTCGACGAGTGGAGAGCCACCATTTGGAGCCTCATCATCTTTGACAATAAAGATGAACCGCGACCAACGAGACCCTCATGCCAGTGCTCCGTCGAGCCAACGCACGCCAGTGGTGGGAGGACCGCGGCTGTGGCGACCATGGTGCACTCTCCTCCCCCACGCCAGCAATAGCAGCCACCGGCTCATCGGGCTAACACCTGTGACAACGCTTCCACAACGTCGACGAGTGGAGAGCCACCATTCGGAGCCTCATTAGCTTTGCCAATAAAGATGAACCGCGACCAAGGGGATCCTCATGCCAGCGCTCCGTCAAGCCGGCGCACGCCAGTGGTGGGAGGACCGCGGCTGCGGCGACCACAGTGGACTCTCCTCCCCCACGCCAGCAATAACAGCCACCGGTTGATCAAGCTGACGCCTGTGACAATGCTTCCACAACGTCATCCGACTCGCGAGCCCACTGTGACCAACATCAAGTTCTTCGAGAGCGAGCTCAGGAGGACGCTTGGACCACCATCGAGCGGCGGCGGGAAGCGCGCATCAGTCGAATCGGCGTGCGGGGCCCACTATGGACCGCCCAGCCCCAGGGGGCTCCGGCGACCTACCTTACAAGGTGGGTTGTCCAGCCTTTACCCGTGAGCTGCGGCAGTTCCAGTGGCCCACCCACCGCATGTTTAAGCCTGAGGTCGGAGAGAAGTGCAAGACTCGCCTGTCGGAGTTCCTCAGCATCTACATTATCGCGATGCAAGCGGTCGGGACTCGCGACGACAAGGTGCTTGCCAACTACTTTCTGTTGGCGCTTAAGCCAATGTCATATCATGGTTGATGCTCCTGCCAGTGGATTCCATCTCTTCTTGGTCGGATCTGTGCCATGAGTTTGTTGGTGCCTTTACCGGAGGCCACCAAGTGAAGGAAATATGCCCTAGAGGCAATAATAAAGTTATTATTTATTTCATTATTTCATGATAAATGTTTATTATTCATGCTAGAATTGTATTAACCGGAAACATAATACATGTGTGAATATATAGACAAACAGAGTGTCACTAGTATGCCTCTACATGACTAGCTTGTTAATCAAAGATGGTTATGTTTCCTAACCATGGACAAAGAGTTGTTATTTGATTAACGGGATCACATCATTAGTTGAATCATCTGATTGACATGACCCATTCCGTTAGCTTAGCACCCGATCGTTTAGTATGTTGCTATTGCTTTCTTCATGACTTATACATGTTCCTATGACTATGAGATTATGCAACTCCCGTTTACCGGAGGAACACTTTGTGCGCTACCAAATGTCACAACGAATCGGGTGATTATAAAGGTGCTCTCTGGTGTCTCCAAAGGTACTTGTTGGGTTGGCGATTTCGAGATTAGGATTTGTTACTCGAATGTCGAGAGGTATCTCTGGGCCCTCTCGGTAATGCACATCACTTAAGCCTTGCAAGCATTGCAACTAATGAGTTAGTTGCAAGATGATGTATTACGGAACGAGTGAAGAGACTTGCCGGTAACGAGATTGAACTAGGTATTGGATACCGACGATCGAATCTCAGGCAAGTAACATACCGATGACAAAGGGAACAACGTACATTGTTATGTGGTCTTACCGATAAAGATCTTCGTACAATATGTAGGAACCAATATGGGCATCCAGGTCCCGCTATTGGTTATTGACCGGAGACGTGTCTCGGTCATGTCTACATTGTTCTTGAACCGTAGGGTCCATGACGCTTAAGGTTTCGATGGCGATGCTTATATTATGAGTTTATGAGTTCTGATGTACCGAAGGAGTTCGGAGTCCCGGATGAGATCGGGGACATGACGAGGAGTCTCGAAATGGTCGAGACGTAAAGATCGATATATTGGACGACTATATTCGGAGTTTGGAAAGGTTTCGAGTGATTCGGGTATTTATCGGAGTACTTGAGAGTTACGGGAATTCGCCGGGGAGAAGTATTGGACCTTATTGGGCCATACGGGAAAGAGAGAGGGGCTGCCTAGGGCAGGCCCCCCCCATGGCCTAGTCCGAATTGGACTAGGGGGACGGGCCGGACCCCCTCCTTCCCTCCCTTCTCTTTTCCCCTTCCTTGTCTCCTACTCCTACTACATGGAAGGACTCCTAGTTGGACTAGGAAAGGGGTAATCCTACTCCCGGTGGGAGTAGGACTCCCCTAGGGCGCGCCATAGAGAGGGCCGGCCCTCCCCTCCTCCACTCCTTTATATACGGGGGCAGGGGGCACCCCATAGACACACAAGTTGATCTTCGTGATTGTTCCTTAGCCGTGTGCGGTGCCCCCTCCACGATATTACACATCGGTCATATTGTAGCGGTGCTTAGGCGAAGCCCTGTTATGGTTGAATATCAAGATCGTCACCATGCTGTCGTGCTGACGGAACTCCTCCCCGAAGCTTTGCTGGATCAGAGCCCGGGGTGTGTCATCGAGCTCTACGTGTGTCAAGAACTCGGAGGTGCCGGAGTAACGGTGCTTCGATCGGTTGGACCGGGAAGACGTACGACTACTTCCTCTATGTTGCGTCAACGCTTCTGCTTCGGTCTACGAGGGTACGTGGACAACACTCTCCCCTCTCGTTGCTATGCATCACCATGATCTTGCGTGTGCGTAGGAATTTTTTTGAAATTACTATGTTCCCCAACAGTGGCATCCGAGCCTAGGTTTTATGCGTTGATGTTATATGCACGAGTAGAACACAAGTGAGTTGTGGGCGATATAAGTCATCTCGCTTACCAAAGATGTCATACTTTGGTTCGGCGGTATTGTTGGATGAAGCGGCCCGGACCGACATTACACGTACGCTTATGCGAGACTGGTTTTACCGCCGTGCTTTGCACACAGGTGACTAGCGGGTGTCAGTTTCTCCAACTTTAGTTGAACCAAGTGTGGCTACGCCCAGTCCTTGCGAAGGTTAAAATAGCACCAACTTGACGAACTATCGTTGTGGTTTTGATGCGTAGGTAAGAACGGTTCTTGCTCGGAAAGCCGAAAGCCGTTGCGTTGTCGTCCTTTGTAGCCGCCGCCTCCTCCTTCTCCTCCACAAAAAGCTAGGGTTTTTGCCTCCCGCCGCCGCCGCCGCAGGTCCGCCTACTCTCCGATGGCCTTAGGGCCATGGGGGCGCAGTGGATCTCGGCAAGGGTCGGCGGGAGGGCTCCGTTTTTAATCGTTTCTTTCAGTTTTGCTAGGGTTTGTGTCCTGCTCAGGAAGACGAGACGGCGGCGGCCCCTGAAGATGGAATAAAGGTCTCCCCGCCTAGCCCCCGTTCCGGCGATGCGTCTAGCATCGTTGGTGGGCATGTGGAGGTGTGTCTCCGGCGGATCTATCTTTGGTGGATTTGCTCGGATCTCGTCGTTCTTCGTCTATGTTCGTGTGTCTTCGGATTGGATTTTTCTGATCTACGTTATTCTTCATCTGCGGCGGTTGCTGTTCTGGTGCGCTGGTCCTCACGGGCCTTAGCACGACGACTTCCGACTGTCTACTACAACAAGTTGTGCCCGACTCCGGCGATGGAGGGCGATGACGGCGCGCCTTCGCTCGCTTCAATCTGGTAGTTGTCGCTAGGTGGTCTATGGATCTGGATGTAATTTCTATTATTTCTGGTATTCGTTGTACTGCCATGATTGAAGATGAATAGATCGGAAATTTTCTCGCAAAAAAAAGAACGGTTCTTGCTCAGCCCGTAGCAGCCACGTAAAACTTGCAACAACAAAGTAGAGGACGTCTAACTTGTTTTTGCAGGGCATGTTGTGATGTGATATGGTCAAGACGTGATAAGATATAAGTTGTTGTATGAGATGATCATGTTTTGTTGAAGTTATCGGCAACTGGCAGTAGCCCTATGGATGTCCCTTTGTTGCATAAGATTCAAGTGCCAAATAATTGCTTTACTTTATCGCTATACGATAGCAATAGTTGCAAGAGCAATAGTTGGTGAGACAACCATGTGATGACACATTGATATATATCAAGATGATGAAGATCATAGTGTCGTGCCAGTGATGATAGAGATCATGACAGTACTTTGGAGATGGAGATCAAAGGCGCAAGATGATCATGGCCATATCATGTCACATATTTTGATTGCATATGATGTTTATCTATTATACATCTTATTCTTGCTTTGATTGACGGTAGCATTTTAAGATGATCTCTCACTAATTATCAAGAAGTGTTCTCCCTGAGTATGCACCATTGCCAAAGTTCGTCGTGCCCACACACCACGTGATGATCGGGTGTGATAAGCTCTACGTCCATCTACAACGGGTGCAAGCCAGTTTTGCACACGCGGAATACTTAGGTTAAACTTGACGAGCCTAGCATATGCAGATATGGCCTCGGAGCATGGAGACCGAAAGGTCGAGCGTGAATCATATAGTAGATATGATCAACATAGTGATGTTCACCATTGAAAACTACTCCATCTCACGTGATGATCGGTTATGGTTTAGTTGATTTGGATCACGTGATCACTTAGATGACTAGAGAGATGTCTGTCTAAGTGGGAGTTCTTAAGTAATATGATTAATTGAACTTAAATTTATCATGAACTTAGTCCTGGTAGTATTTTGCAAATTATGTTGTAAGACCAATAGCTTGTGTTCTTGCTTTCATATGTTTATTTTCATATGTTCCTAGAGAAAATTGTGTTGAAAAATGTTAGTAGCAATGATGCGGATTGGATCCGTGATCTGAGGTTTATCCTCATTGCTGCACAGAAGAATTATGTCCTTAATGCACCACTAGGTGACAGACCTATTGCAGGAGCAGATGCAGACGCTATGAACGTTTGGCTAGCTCAATATGATGACTACTTGATAGTTTTGTGCACCATGCTTTATGGCTTGGAATCGGGACTTCAAAGATGTTTTGAACATCATGGACCATATGAGATGTTCCAGGAATTGAAGTTAATATTTCAAGCAAATACCCGACTTGAGAGATATGAAGTCTCCAACAAGTTCTATAGCTAAAAGATGGAGGAGAATTGCTCAACTAGTGAGCATGTGCTCAGATTGTCTGGATACTTCAATCGCTTGAATCAAGTGGGAGTTAATCTTCCAGATAAGATAGTGATTGATAAAATTCTCTAGTCACCATCACTAAGTTACTAGAACTTCGAGATGAACTATAGTATGCAAGGGATGACGAAAACGATTCCCGAGCTCTTAGTGATGTTGAAATCAACGAAGGTAGAAATCAAGAAAGGGCATCAAGTGTTGATGATTGACAAGACCACTAGTTTCAAGAAAAGGGCAAAGGGAAAGAAAGGGAAACTTCAAGTAGAATGGCAAACAAGTTGTCACTCTCGTGAAGCTGAGTGACCAAAGCCTGAAACTGAGTGCTTACACTGCAAAGGAAATGGTCACTGGAAGCGGAAATGCCCTGAATATTTGGTGGATAAGAAGGATGGCAAAGTGAACAAGGGTATATTTGATATCTGAGTTATTGATGTGTGCTTTACTAGTGTTTATAGTAGCCCCTGAGTATTTGATACTTGTTCGGTTGCTAAGATTAGTAACTCGAAACAGGAGTTACAGAATAAACAAAGACTAGTTGAAGGGGAAGTGACGATGAGTGTTGGAAGTAGTTCCAAGATTGATATGATCATCATCACACACTCCCTATACTTTCGGGATTAGTGTTAAACCTAAATAAATGTTATTTGGCATTTGCATTGAGCATGAATATGATTTGATCATGTTTATTGCAATGCGGTTATTCATTTAAAATCATAGAATAATTGTTGTTCTATTTAAATGAATAAAACCTTCAATGGTCATACACCCAACGAAAATAGTTTGTTGGCTCTCGATCGTAGTGATGCACATATTCATAATATTGATGCCAAAAGATGCAAAGTTAATAATGATAGTGCAACTTATTTGTGGCAATCGCCGTTTTGGTCATATCGGTGTAAAGCGCATGAAGAAACTCCATAAAGATGGATTTTCGAATCACTTGGTTATGAATCATTTGATGCTTGCGAACCATGCCTTTTGTGCAAGATGACTAAAACTCCGTTCTCGAAACAATGGAACAAGCTCTTGACTTATTGGAAATAATACATACCGATGTATGCGATCCAATGAGTGTTGATGCTCGTGGCAAGTATCGTATTTTTCGACCTTCACAAGATGATTTGAGCAGATATGGGTATATCTACTTGATGAAACATAAGTCTGAAATAGTTGAAAGGTTCAAAGAATTTCAGAGAGAAGTGGAAAAATCATCGTAACAAGAAAATAAAGTTTCTGCGATCTGATCGCGGAGACAAATATTTGAGTTACGAGTTTGGTCTTCAATTAAAACAATGTGGAATAGTTTCACAGCTCACGCCACCTGGAACACCATAATGTTATGGTGTGTCCAAACATCGTAACCGCACTTTATTGGATATAGTGCGATCTATGATGTCTCTTACTGATTTACCACTATTGTTTTTGGGTTATGCATTAGAGACAGCTGCATTCACGTTAAAAGGGCACCATCTAAATCCGTTGAGACGACACCATATGAACTGTGGTTTAGCAAGAAACCCAAGTTGTCGTTTCTTAAAGTTTGGGGCTGCGATGCTTATGTGAAAAAGTTTCATCCTGATAAGCTCGAACCCAAATCGGAGAAGTGCGTCTTCATAGAATACCCAAAGGAAATTGTTGGGTACACCTTCTATCACAGATCCGAAGGCAAGATATTTGTTGCTAAAAATGGATCCTTTCTAGAGAAGGAGTTTCTCTCGAAAGAAGTGAGTGGGAGGAAAGTAGAGCTTGATAAGGTAATTTGTACCTTCTCCCAAATTGGAAAGTAGTTCATCACAGAAATCAGTTCCAGTGATTCCTACACCAATTAGTGAGGAAGCTAATGATGATGATCATGAAACTTCCGATCAAGTTACTACAGAACCTCGTAGGTCTTCCAGAGTACGTTCCGCACCAGAGTGGTGCGGTAATCCTCTTCTGAAAGTCATGTTACTAGACCATGATAAACCTAGGAACTATGAGCAAGCGATGATGAGCCCAGATTCCGCAAAATGGCTGGAGGCCACGAAATCTGAGATAGGATCCATGTATGAGAACAAAGTGTGGACTTTGATGGACTTGCCCGATGATCGGCAAGCCATAGAAAATAAATGGATCTTCAAGAGGAAGACGGACGTTGATAGTAGTGTTACTATCTACAAAGCTCGACTTGTCGCAAAAAGGTTTTTGACAAGTTCAAGGTGTTGACTACAATGACATTTTCTCAACCGTAGCGAGGCTTAAAGTCTGTCCGAATCAAGTTAGCAATTGCCACATTTTATGAAATCTGGCAAATGGATGTCAAAACTGGATTCCTTAATGGTTTTCTTAAAAGAAGAGTTGTATATGATGCAACCAGAAGGTTTTGTCAATCCTAAAGGTACTAACAAAATATGCAAGCTCCAGCTATCCATCTATGGACTGGTGCAAGTATCTCGGAGTTGGAATATAGGCTTTGATAAGTTGATCAAAGCACATAGTTTTATACAGACTTGCGGTGAAGCCTGTATTTACAAGAAAGTGAGTGGGAGCAATACAACATTTCTGGTAAGTATATGTGAATGACATATTGTTGATCGGAAATAATGTAGAATTATTCTGTAAAGCATAAAGGAGTATTTGAAAGGTGTTTTTCGAAGAAGGACCTCGGTAAAGCTGCATACATATTGAGCATCAAGATCTATAGAGATAGATCAAGATGCTTGATAAGCTTTTTCAATGAGTAAATACCTTGACAAGATTTTGAAGTAGTTCAAAATGGAACAGTCAAAGAAAGAGTTCTTTCCCGTGTTACAAGGTGTGCAATTGAGTAAGACTCAAAACCCGACCATGGCAGAAGATAGAAAGAGAATGAAAGTCATTCCCTATGCCTCAACCATAGGTTCTATAAAGTATGCCATGTTGTATACCAGATCTATTGTATACCCCACCACTGAGTTTGACAAGGTAGTACAGTTGTGATCTAGGAGTAGATCACTGGACAGCGGTCAAAATTATCCTTAGTGGTATAAGGATATGTTTCTCGATTATGGAAGTGACAAAAGGTTCGTCGTAAAGGGTTACGTCGATGAAAGTTTTGCCACTGATCCAGATGACTCTAAGTCTCAATCTGGATACATATTGAAAGTGGGAGCAATTAGCTAGAGTAGCTCCGTGCAGAGTATTGTAGACATAGAATATTTGCAAAATACATATGGCTCGAATGTGATGTAATCCGTTGACTAAACTTCTCTCACGAGCAAAACATGATCATACCTTTGTACTCTTTGGGTGTTAATCACATAGCGATGTGAACTAGATTATTGACTCTAGTAAACCTTTTGGGTGTTGGTCTCATGACGATGTGAACTATGGGTGTTAATCATATACAGATATGATTATTGGTGTTAAATCACATGGCGATGTGAACTAGATTATTGACTCTAGTGCAAGTGGGAGACTGAAGGAAATATGCCCTAGAGGCAATAATAAAGTTATTATTTATTTCCTTATTTCATGTTAAATGTTTATTATTCATGCTAGAATTGTATTAACTGGAAACATAATACATGTGTGAATATATAGACAAACAGAGTGTCACTAGTATGCCTCTACATGACTAGTTTGTTAATCAAAGATGGTTATGTTTCCTAACCATGGACAAAGAGTTGTTATTTGATTAACGGGATCACATCATTAGTTGAATGATCTGATTGACATGACCCATTCGGTTAGCTTAGCACCCGATCATTTAGTATGTTGCTAATGCTTTCTTCATGACTTATACATGTTCCTATGACTATGAGATTATGCAACTCCCGTTTACCGGAGGAACACTTTGTGTGCTACCAAACGTCACAACGTAACTGGGTGATTATAAAGGTGCTCTACAGGTGTCTCCAAAGGTACTTGTTGGGTTGGCGTATTTTGAGATTAGGATTTGTTACTCCGAATGTCGGATAGGTATCTCTGGGCCCTCTCGGTAATGCACATCACTTAAGCCTTGCAAGCATTACAACTAATGAGTTAGTTGCGAGATGATGTATTACGGAACGAGTAAAGAGACTTGCCGGTAACGAGATTGACCTAGGTATTGGATACCGACGATCGAATCTCGGGCAAGTAACATACCGATGACAAAGGGAACAACGTATGTTGTTATGCGGTCTGACCGATAAAGATCTTCGTAGAATATGTAGGAACCAATATGGGCATCCAGGTCCCGCTATTGGTTATTGACCGGAGACGTGTCTCGTTCATGTCTACATTGTTCTCGAACCGTAGGGTCCGCACGCTTAAGGTTTCGATGACAGTTATATTATGAGATTATGAGTTTTGATGTACCGAAGCAGTTAGGAGTCCCGGGTGAGATCGGGGACATAACGAGGAGTCTCGAAATGGTCGAGACGTAAAGATTGATATATTGGACGACTATATTCGGAGTTCGGAAAGGTTCCGAGTGACTCGGGTATTTATCGGAGTACCGGAGAGTTACGGGAATTCGCCGGGGAGAAGTATTGGATCTTATTGGGCCATACGGGAAAGAGAGAGGGGCTGCCTAGGGCAGGCGCGCGCCCCATGGCCTAGTCCGAATGGACTAGGGGAGGGTCGCACCCTCCTTCCTTCCCTTCTCTCTTCCCCTTCCTTGTCTCCTACTCCTACTACATGGAAGGACTCCTAGTTGGACTAGGAAAGGGGGAATCCTACTCCCGGTGGGAGTAGGACTCCCCTAGGGCCCGCCATAGAGAGGGACGGCCCTCCCCTCCTCCACTCCTTTATATACGGGGCAGGGGGCACCCCATAGACACACAAGTTGATCTTCGTGATCGTTCCTTAGCCGTGTGCGGTGCCCCCCTCCACGATATTACACCTCGGTCATATTGTAGCGGTGCTTAGGCGAAGCCCTGCGACCGTTGAACATCAAGATCGTCACCACGCCGTCGTGCTGACGGAACTCCTCCCCGAAGCTTTGCTGGATCAGAGCCCGGGGTGTGTCATCGAGTTGTACGTGTGTCAAGAACTCGGAGGTGCCGGAGTAACGGTGCATGGATCGGTTCGACCGGGAAGACGTACGACTACTTCCTCTATGTTGCATCAATGCTTCCGCTTCGGTCTACGAGGGTACGTAGACAACACTCTCCCCTCTCGTTGCTATGCATCACCATGATCTTGCGTGTGCGTAGGAATTTTTTTGAAATTACTACGTTCCCCAACACCAAGCTCCTTGCCAGGCAAGTGATTTGCATGTCATCCCCAGAAGGATGGCGAGACCTTGTGCAAATACATACAAAGGTTCAGCCATGTGCAGTACAACATCCCAGACGTTCACCCCGCCACTGTCATTAGTGCATTCCATAAGAATGTGCACAACCATAAGATGCATGAAGAGCTGGCGATGAACAAGGTTAAGGATGTAGCCAAGCTTTATGTTCTGGCGGATAGATGTGCTCGGGCTGAAGAGGGAAGGAATTACCCCGGTGAGGACGCCGGTGCGGAAACCGATTCCACAGACGAAGACAATGTTGCCCCGGCAAAGAAGGGCCGACGACGCAATAGGAAGTGTAAGGGCAAGACCGTGCTCGCCATTGAGGGATCCGGCGACCCCGGCGCCGCCAAGAAGGCCAAGGCTGATGACCCAGGCAAGGAAGTTGCCGGGTGCACCGCCTGCCGGGCCTTGGCGGCTGCCGACAAGCCAGGAGG
Organism: Aegilops speltoides; assembly: GCA_021437245.1. NCBI lineage: Eukaryota > Viridiplantae > Streptophyta > Magnoliopsida > Poales > Poaceae > Aegilops > Aegilops speltoides. The sequence goes on from CM038146.1 coordinate 181,925,307, forward strand.
CTCCGACAAGCAGTATTGCAAGATCCATCGCACCAAGGGCCATGACCTCCAAAACTGCCGATAGGTTGAGCTGCTTGCAGAAAAGCAGAAAGCTAAATATGAAAGGCAGGACAAGGAGAAGGGTCAGGATGGTGCTGAGGGGTCCGGCAAGAAGCATGGCGGCCAAGGAGGTTGCCGCAGCAAAGATAATCAACAAGAGAGGCCCGCTCGTGGCCGTGATAAGGAGGAAGATGATGATCATGATGAGGACGACGAGTCCGGCGAGCACGAGTTCCAGAAAGCTACGGAGGCCATGTGCATCGATGGTGGCGCCTCACTTCACACCTCTCACTGCCAACTGAAGCAGTGGGCGCGTGAAGTCACTGCGACGGAGCCATCGTTCGATGCCCAGACGCCCCTGAAGTGGTCCAGCACGCCTATCATTTTTGACACCGAGGATCACCCTGACCGCACAACTGCGGTCGGGTGTTTTCCGTTGTTGGTTTCCCCAACAATACGCAACCTCAAGGTGACAAAAGTGCTAGTTGACGGTGGGGCCGGTCTGAACTTGATCTCGCCTGCCGTGATAGAGAGGCTGCAAATCCCTGATGGAAATCTCGAGGATGGGCACGTTTCAAGGGGTCAACCCGGGGAGGACTCAGCCAAAGGGTAAGATCACGTTGCCCGTTACATTCACTACAAAAAAAAGACACATCTGTGACAATTTGGGCCAAACGATTTTTTTTCTGTCATACATATGACAACACTTCTATGACGATAATTGTGACAAAACCTGGTATCATCATAGATGTGGTGGGCTCCTACTTCTATGACAAAAAATCATGACAGAAAATGGGCTTTTCATCCTGGGCGGGCCGGAGATGCAGCTGCATGACATTCTTTGGGCCGTCCATGACGGAAAAAACTGTGGTATAAGCAAGGGGGAGGAAAATTTCGGGAGTTGCCAGTTACGGTGGGAGGTCGGGGCCGAAGCGATGCGCTGCTTTCTCGTGACACGCGTACACACGCAAAAGCGGCGTTGGCTCTAATCGAACCCGAAGCGAGGCGTTGGGCTCTAATCGAACCCGGCGATTGACTGCAGCTACGCTTCATCGAACCCGAGCGATCGATCGATGGCTGTTAACTGAACCCTATGGAGCGATTCCTTTGCTACTGGTGCTAACTAAAGCAGATCGATTAGATGAATAGTGAGCATTGTGGGGGGGGGGAGAGGGGGGTTTGGATGAACAGTGAGCGGTGGAGTTGCCTCTGGATGAACAGGACCCTGTGGTGTGGAGGGCTGGATGGACAGTAGACGGTGGAGGGGTGGCCATGGAGGGGTGGTTGAACAGGACCCCGTGGTGTGGAGGGCTGGATGAACAGTAGACAGTGGAGGGCTGGATGAACAGTAGACGGTGGAGGGGTGGTTGAACAGTAGCCGGTGGAGTAGCGCGCGGTCGAGGCTGGATGAACAGGAGCCCGTGGAGGCTGGAGGAGGTCGACGGTGGAGATGAACAGTATCCCGTGGAGTCCCGTTTTGCGGTACGCCATACCCCTCCCGATGAACAGGACCCCCATTTCGACCTTAGGAGGTCCATTTCGTTCATTTTGCGGTACGCCACACCCCTCCCGATGAACAGGACCCCCATTTCGACCGTAGGAGGTCCGTTTAAATGCTTTTGGCGACACGCCACGCCCTCCCGATCAACAGACCCCGTTTCGACCATGGAGGTCCGTTTAAATCTGTTTTTTGATGCACGCCACACCCTCCCGATCAACAGGACCCCCGTTTCGACCGTAGGAGGTCCGTTTCCTCTGTTTTGCGGTACGCCACACCCCTCCCGATCAACAGGACCCCGTTCCGAACGTAGGAGGTCCGTTTCCTCCGTTCTGCGGTACGCCAGGCCTCGTTTCCATCGCCTGTTTCGTCCAAGCCTGCCGATGAAAACGACCACGTATTCCGTTCCGACCCAGCCGGTTGGCTCCCATGCATTCCGTTGCCTCCCGATGAACACGATGCATTCTGTTACCTCCCCATGAACACGACGACGATGTTGTTTCTTCGTTCCGACCCAGCCATGTACACAAGCCCTGGCCGTACGTATGCGCGAGTAGGCGTTCGAGACCCTGCCCGTATGTACGTATGTGGCCGTATTTTCTTTCTTGCACCCTCGCTGTTGTACGTACGTGTACATGCTACGTGCGCGCCTCTACTACGACACGTGCGCGCCTCTACATCGACCAGTATGTATGTACATGTTCGCGACCAGAATGACAACGCCACGCACGCTCGACCGGTGGGTCCCGGTATCGAGCACTTCCTTACTGCGAAGATGTAGCTGGTGGGTCCCAGCAATCGTGGGGCGAATCGTTTTGTTTTTTGCGGGACGCACTTCCTTGCGTGCGAAGATGTAGCTGGTGGGTCCCAGCGGTGGGGCGAATCATTTTTTGCCTGGACGTACTTCCTTGCGTGTGAAGATGTAGCTGGTGGGTCCCAGCAGTCAGGGGGCGAATCGTTTTTTTTTCGGACGCACTTCCTTGCATGCGAAGATGTAGCTGGTGGGTCCCAGCAGACAGGAAGGAACGTTTTTTCACGAAATACGGTGGCCCGTCCGGTGAGTCCCCGCTGTCAGGTGGAGGGATAATTATTTTGCGCGTAATAAGGAGGCACTTCCATCGCGTCAGGACCCACTGTTAGCCTCTCCATGTACAGTCCACGTCTGATGGAAGCCATTCCTTGACCACGTTGACCACGCCGCGCCGAGAGCACCAGGGCGGTGGACGACGACGAGGCCTAGGAAGGGGACGACGCGGAGCCAAGGAAGACGCGACAATGGATGCCCACGCGTAGAGGAGTATGAGGGTTCACTCGTTCGGCTGCGGTGTGAGGCTGCCGTCATCGCAGAATAACAGGGGGTTTGGGTGCGTAGAGGGATGGCCTGGCCAGCGTTGGGAGTAGTAGGGGGCGGTGAGGCCTCCGCGGCATCACAGTCGGCCACGGGCGGCAGGAGCAGGCGGCACAACCGGTGCTGCTTTGGGTGGCTGGAGCAACAAGACCAGAGGTTGAAGAAGCACTACGGCCGTTGGATGGACATCGTACGGTCACTGGAGCTAGAATCATTCATATATTGACTAAAGTTTACAAAGGCCTCCGTCCCAGTCAACTTAGTAGGCCCACAAGTCAGCCTCCCACCAAGGTTGGTCCTAGCTAGCAGTGGGTATTCATTTTTTTGTGTGTAATAAGGAGGCACTTCCGGTGGGCCCGAGCTGACAGCGGGGGGAACGTTTTTTTCGCGAAATACAGTGGCCCGTCCTATGGGTCCCAATAGTCAGGGGGAAATGTTTGTTTTTGCGAAATACTGGTGGCCCATCCGGTGGGTCCCTGCTGCCAGGTGGAGGAATAATTATTTTCCGCGTAATAAGGAGGCACTTCCTTGCGGCTGCCGTGGACCCGGTATCGGCCTCTACGTCTGAGACTCTTCCGATGGAAGTCAGTCGTTGACCACATTGACCACGCCGCACCGAGAGCACCATGGCGGTGGACGACGGCGAGGCCTAGGAAGGGGACGACGCGGAGCCAAGGAAGACGCGGCAGTGGAAGCCTGCACGGAGAGAAGTACGAGGGTTCACCGGTTCGGCTGCGGTGTGAGGATGCCGTCGCCGCAGAATAATAGGGGGTGTGGGTGAGTAGAGGGATGCCCTGGCCAACGGTGGGAGTAGTAGGGGGCGCGGAGGCCTGCGCGGCAGCACAGCCGCCACGGGAGGCGGGAGGCGGTCCCGCCGCCGCTGCTTTGGCGGCCGGAGCAAGAAGATCAGAGATTGAAGAAACACGATGGTCGTTGGATTGACATCCAATGGTTACGTCTGCTAGAATTGTTTGTTGACGTAGTATATAATAACTAAAAAAATGTTGCATACGCGTCAACTAAATAGGCCCACAAGTCAGACCACTCCCTCTTTTTTTTAATAATTTATATATAGCTCATGGCAACTTCTTATGCAATTTATTGCAGTCATTTTTTTTGGTTGGCCAGGGCCAATTTCGCATATTTCTGTGGGTTCCAAACTATTTTTAATACTGAAATGTCGAGCCAGATTTAAAGTACTTTGAAGATATATTTAAATTAGGTTAATGCCTAGTGAAATAGGAATCTGAAAATGTGAAAAAAAAATCAGAAATTATGAAGTAATTGTCAATTTGTCATCTGTTTTTATATTTACAACCCATTTCATATTACTTTCAAGATTTGCAGGCGTCTTGAAAGAGTTGCAGCCCATCAGGGCGTAGAAAAATAAGTATGCCTGGATTGGGTATTCTTTAGAAAAAATAAACTGGGCTCATTTTCACAAAGAAAAAAATAGTTGTGCTGGTCACATGGTGAACATAAAATATAAGCCTGGGCTAGACGGGCCACAGCCCCGTTCAAACCCTGCTCCGTCTCAACAATACCAAATAAAAAAATATTGCTCGAGTAGCTACGTCCCAGGTGTCAGCCGATCTTGTGTTGTTCTCTTGTCTATTGACTATATACGCTCACAATGTCGTGGGTCCCAGATGTTAGGAAAATACTAGGAGGAAGAATTTTATTTTTCCATACGCTGACATGGTGGGCCCCTACTGTCATCCTCTCCACGTACTTCTGCCGATTCCTGTTGTTTGTTGACCATGTTGACAAGCGAGAGGGCGGCGCCGCGGCGAGCACACCAAAGCGCACGGAGGACGTCGGCGTTAACGATTTAGGAGACGGTCGGGCGGCGCGTCGTCTTGAGGCGCAGCCACCGTGGGAGGCGGAAGCGAAGCGGCCCACCGGCGCTGGTTTGGTTTTGGCGGTGGAGGAAGACAGATCAAGAAACACGATAGACTGTAAAAACAGCAGGAGTACTTAACAACCTTAACTGAAACCAGCAGGGGCACTTAACAACCCAAGCTGAAAGCAGTATGAGTACTTATACAGGTTCAACCTTACAAAGCACGCCTCGAACAGTGCTACTTTGCCTATAGTTAACCAAGGGTGAGGCCGCGAAGCCCCAGGACAAGGCCCAGGTGCCACCCCGCGCATCCACAACCTTCTAAAACCGGCTTCATCTCGCAACGTGGTCAATAAACAGGATATTCACTTTAGAGCCATGGAAAAGCATGAACATAATCTTCTGTCCTATTCTCCAAGATGCACGGGCCTTCATTATTTGAGACCACCCACGAATAAGTATCTTTTCACCTCCAAGGGGAATTGAGTAGGTCGACATAAACATCATGTTGTGAACAAGCGCAAGTCTGACCCGACCATGGTCAGGCATCTGTATAGGAACAATAGAACTCGATAGTTCCTGTTTCAAGAAGATCACAACTGTAAAACTATGTGTAAGCAATAGTTTATGAACAACATATATAACAGAAAACAACTCATACCATAAGTTTCTCGACACAGTTGGACCTGTTCAACGAGTGCAGCAGTGGCACACATATCCCATGTGGCCTTCCACCATTGAAACGCCCCACAAGGACCTCAAGACGATCAATAAAGTGTAGGAACTTGTGGATGTCGATCCAGCCAACTTCAGTGCCATTAGTAACAGCCGAGTTATTACAGAGTAACAAACGAGCAGACTGCTTAACTCTGAAAAAACCTACATGTGCCACTAATTATAAGAAAATATTAGTTAGAAGTAGCATCTTCGTGAGAGATTATTTGCTACTTCTAAAGTTAAATTGTGATTAGTTAGACAGAATAGGTGGATTAAGAAGTAATCGAGGCAACAAGCAAGAACCGGATACAAAACTAACATGGATGAACAATTGGAACGACGTCGGGGTGGAAGGTCGCAGTGAAGATGAGACCAGGTTCTGCTATTTCCATCAACATTCATGCGCTAACTTTCAGTCTGTAACACTTGAGAAAGTTTATCCAAGTTCGGCCATAAAAAAGCAGCGATCTTCTTGGTTCGTGAACCCAACTCGGAAGTAATATCCATGGATTGTCTTCACTGTGACCATTAAACTAGTGTATTCAGTTATGGCAAGGCCGAGCATCTTGAGTACATGTGTTCGCGAGCAAATAATACTTTGCAGGAAAAATAATATGAGAACACAAGATGTTCAAAAAAAACCCACCCTCCCGGATAGAGAAGAGGATTCTAGGAACATACTGTGCGCGTTTCAAAATGTTGTGGTAGGATGAGAAGGAACAAGTGTGGCGTCTCGCCAAGGGCGCAGAAATCTGTAGGGTACTCGCACTTTGGGCACTGCAACTGAAACACACTATATTCAGTACGAAGAAAAATGCATCAGCGGCGGCTGCCATCCTAGGATTACTGCGACCAAGGGACTTGGATTTATCGGGATGGATGAAGAATTTGCACTGGTTCTCCATGAGAAAACCCTATGCAATTGCCGGCGGGGTTTTCTCTGAACAAGCGACGAGGAGAAGGGATTCGTGCCCGGTGAAATATTGCCGCTTCGTCCGTCCGACCATCGCTAAAGCTGGAAAGGGGGGGTTGTGATTTTACAGCTCATTGGGCATTACTGTGGCGCTACGACCGGGGTGTGTCTACCGTGAAGTTATGCACTCTAATTTGTGCATATGGCACGTGGACCCCGTTGCCGGTTGCCCCACATATCAGCGAAAGGAAGTAGAAAGACAGGAGTAACTAGTTACACATAAATATATTTTTTGACAGAGAGATACTCCCTCTGTAAAGAAATATACAAATCTTTTATATCACAGGTTCACCTTGCCAAGAAATATACTCCCTCTGCAACGCACGAGCATTATGGGGGTTCAGCTTTTTTTATGGGGGTTCGGCTGAGAATATAATAGTCAGATAGGCTCACGGTTCTGGACTTTGGGCCACAGGCCGACCCTGCATGTTTGGGGGCCCATATGTTCTACCTCAGCGATTTTCATATTGCAAGCCATCAGTACTGCGCTGGTTTTAGATGCTGTCACAAGGCGAATACACAAAATTGAATAAAGCAGGGCAGCTACTGGAATGAAATCGAACGATAGTTCCTAACCAGCAATCAGAGTTGCAATTCTATCAACGATATACCATGTGATAAATAATACTGTCGTACTACTTATACACACATGACACTTGTTTCACCATGCGAGATTATTACATCAAAATCTCTAGGAGGATAGATCAGTTCGGTAGTTGCGTGCTGCTACTGAAGAATTTCAGAGTTGATTTGGACCAGCTCTCCTTGCCGAGAAAGTTCGATTTTGACATCATCCCCTACCGCAAGATATGATTTAGATTTGAACCTTGACCATCCTTTAGCATCAATCATCATGCGACCATCCTTTGTACTTACGGTATATTGAGCAGGTTCATTCACACCAAGGCTGTGCATGGTAAGAGAAACTTGGCCGCGGTCGCCCGGATTGTTGAACCACTCCCTCGTTGCTCTAGGAATTATCTATTTGCAAACAAGAAGACATACCCAAACAGTTAGATCAACACAGTGAATCATGTGAAACAACATGGAAAGAAAAAAGAATGAACCACTTGGGCAGCCAATGCTTACCAAGAAGGTGGACATGTCGGTTTTTGTAAGGACTTTGGTATATGAAGTGCGAACTACAGCCCAGTCTGTTGCCGGTGCAACTGCACGGGCCGGACCAAATGCAAGGGCAAGTGTTGGTGTAGGTTCCGAAGCTGCTCCTGCTGCTGGAGATGGTGCTCCTTGTAGTGCTGGTGCCGGTGTCGATGCCCGATCCTCCAGTAGATCAGACTGATCCGCTGACGCGGTTGGTGCCCAATCCTTAGCTGGATCGACCGAAGTCATTGTCATTGTCGATGCTAGAGCAACTGCCGATGCTTTCGATCTGTCAGGCGAGACAAAGAGCGATCGTGGTTCCGGTCTGCTATGATCAGCTTTCTAACTTAACTAGGATCCGTGAACGTGATCCAGTTTTTTTCTTCATTTCTTTTAAACGTGAGAAGGACTAATTGTGGTGTTTTTGTTAAACCAAACTACAGTTCATCATAGGGATTCAGCTTGTACTTAGACAACAGACTGATCCAATTTTTTCTAGTAAGATAAGTGATGGACAGTGCCTTCATTACTGACATGACATAAGAAGTGAAACCTGCAAAAATAGCCATCGTAGAGCAAACCAAACGGTTTATTCTGTGATGAATGTCACATGGCAAAACCTGCATCGTAAAATTGCAGGAAAAGAAAGAAAACATGACATTAAATCAATAAGATTTAGAAAGTAAATCAATAAGATTTACTTGATGTGACACGAGTGAATCCTTACTAGAAATCACTATGTTGAAGTACTAAATGAAGATTGATCGTCCAACTCACGCGTGGCATGCAGGGGCCCCGCCTACTCCCACAAGGTGATAGTCCAAAGGTCGTGAAAATCGTATGGACCGAACATCCATGGATGGAAATCCGGTGGGTGCGATAAACCCTGCAATGCATACAGATATTGGAGTGTAACCATAATTGATAAACCGTCCTCACAAAAAATATGATCTGGATACTTCAAAATGTACAGATGAATTGAGTGGACAGACATTAACATAGACCGTTTTCGGGACTGACCACACACGAAAAGTGGCGAGTATTAATAAACAATACAGTATCACAAACACAAATCAAGTAATGAACAACAAGACTTACTACGCACAAGCAAAGTTGCACTAACTAAACTCGCAGACTATTTCTTGCCACCGACCTACGGGATGAACCCCGCATAACTGACTAGGCCATGGACTTCGTGTGAGATGTCTACATGCACCATAACCATCTTGTCAACCTTGGAGAACCTAACAGAGTGGTCTTTCCACTCATAAGCATGATGATGAAGACAGGCTGCATCCGATTTGTTGGGAAGCTTTACAAGAACCACACCCTTCGTAATCGAAGGCACAGCCAGGAAATTGTTGTGGTCAAGTACAGCCTCGAGAACACGCCTGACAACAATGCTACAGGAAACCACTAGTTCAGGACACGTGGCGACAAGGACACAACAGCTGGATAGTTCAGCAGTAGAACTCATCATCAGGTCTTCCAGTTCACACGGCATGACTTTGAGAACTTCATCTCCACCGCGGACCTGGTTCATATTTTACTACTACCTCCGTTCAGAAATATAAGATGATTTTCGATATTATACTCCATATATGACTACATATACACACAGAAATGAGTGAACAAAGACACTAGAACATGTCTTCAAAGGAATGAGAGCAGAGGGATTACATGCAATATCAATAACACAAGTTACTAAGGCAAATATACCCTCTTAAAAGGTAGCATTGATGTTCATAAAGTACTCCCTCCGTCCCAAAATTCTTGTCTTAGATTTGTCTAGATACGGATGTATACATCTGATACATCCGTATCTAGACAAATCTAAGACAAGAAATTTGGAACAGAGGGAGTAGTTGAAAGTAATCTATAAGAAATCAGTGTCAACCTCTCGCATGTTTTGGTCAAAAGAGGAATTTAGAACCGTCATTTGGCACACTAAAATCACATGCAAGATCACCCAGAAAGTTGTACTACCAAGACTAGTCTGCGTGTTAGATGAAAAACACGATCAAGATCGAGAAAAAGATCGTCAACAAGAGACATTACCTGGACTTGCTTAATGAGGGATCCCGAAGAGGGGGGCTTGGACAGGGCGATGGCTTTGAGCTTGTCTGAGATAGTCTCGGTGGGGTGCTTGCGCTTCTTCGTACCATGAGCCTCGACGGTTTTGGCCAGAGCCATAGACATCACGTCAGCCGGTGCTCCGAAGTCCATCCAAGAGAGGAAGCTGAGAGAGAAGAGTGAAATGAGGAATGAGATGAGGGAGAAGCAAAGCAAGTGGGGGTTTTCTTCAAGAGAGGAAGCTGAGAGAGAAGATTGAAATGATGGTTGCTTCGTCCGTCCAACTTACTGCTGGAAAGGAGGGGGTTTTGTGATTTGACGGGTCATTGGGCATTACTGCGGCGGTTTGATCGGGGTAGTCTACCGTCACTCTACTATGGAGTAATTTAGTGCATGGCTGGTGGACCCAGGTGTTGGCTGTCCCACACGTCGGCGAAAGTGAGTAATTTAGTGCATGGCTGGAGGAGGATCCGCACGGTAGAGCATGTCCACTATTTTTCATTCTGAAGAAAAAAATGATTACGACAAGCATTTCCACTCTTACGACGGAGGAGTGCGAAACACAGCAGCCACTTGAGCATACACAATGCTCCTACTACTAGGCATGCGCAGTGGTTCATACGTTAGTACTACACAATCTTGTTGCTAGTGTAGTAAGATATGACGATAACAAATGATGTTGTGCGCATGTCAACTACTCCTATATGTAACATAGTACCGCTTTTTCGACTGTTCGATCGAGAATGAACGGTGAGATCAATGTTAACAGAACTAGGTCCACGGCGCACGGAGAGTATGGTGCTACAGTACTCCACGAAACATGGAGCATATGAAGCACATCCTATAGTGTTAGACAGGGTGTATGAAGGGTGCACGGGATGGGAGCAAAAGTTCCCTTCTCGACCCACTTTTGGGTGTTTGGCAGAGTGCATGAACCATGAAGGGTGCATGAGTCCACACTAGTAGGTTGACAAAAATACACGAAGAGGAAACAACTATGTTGAGATGAGAATGCAACCAAACACACCCACACGCTTTGTGCTACAGTGACTGATCTGCATCATCTGAGTTTGACCCAACGGTCATGTTGCACCGAGACATGGACATGCCCATGCAGAGGGCGCCTAAACACCACCGAAGTCCCTCTGCTTCTCGAGGTGCACGATGTTGGTGATGCAGGGTGCAACCGCCCGCAGAGCCCGCTCCCGGTCGATGGGAGCCAGCTCGTCAAAGACGGCGTCCAATTGCACGAATGGATTCCGGGGACGGAGCCCTAAAAGGATTCGCCACAGCCCGCAACCCCTCCTTGTCCAGCTCAGCCCCCACCATTGCACGGAGACGGCTCAGCTCCTCGGAGATATAGGTGAAGAAGGAGACCAGGTCAGGAAGCCGCAGCTCGTTGAAGTCGACCGGGTGGTCAAACGGGTTTAGCCCGACAGCCGGCATCGTCGCGCTGGCATGATGGTAGGCATCGCGCAGCCACAACACGTGCGTGGCAACTTGTTTCACCAAGTGGCTGAGGCGATCCTGGACCTCGTCACGATCGGCCCACTCGCGCTCCAGCCGACTCCCCTAACGGCCTATCGTATCTCCCGCTTTCTGCAGCAACGCAACCGACGCCTCGAGCATCTTTGTGGTGGACGCCTGCCGCTTTTGAAGCTCCGTGAACTCCCGCACATAACGGAGGAGCATGGCACTCCTCTCCTCCTTGAGCTCACAGAGCTCCACGTCCTTGGCCCTGAGCTCTGCATCCTTGGCATGGAGCTCTTGTGTCAGGCACCTCACCTTGGACTCTGTGATCTGCTGTGCCGCCATGGCACCAGGTAGAAGCAATGGGGAGAGGAAGCAAAGGGGGCGAAATGGCTGAAAGGCAATGCAATCTACGGGAAGGCGGAGAGAGCCAGCCGAGGAGCGGGGAATCTTTTGGTTTTCACCACGGTAAAACACCAGTCGACGACTTCTCACATCAGGGAGCAGTGGGTTTTTACAGGCGGAGTCATCGTGACTAATTGCTGCCGCGCCTGCTCCCGTCAATCAAAAAACTAAAAATCCTGCAGCGCCTGCTCCCATCAATCAAAAAATTAAAAATCATGCCGCACCCAAACACCAGAGCAATGCTACGGTGGATATGTAAATTTACCTGCCGACAAGTAGATAAAAAAAGGGGTGAAAAAACAAATGTGGCGGTGGCCTAGCTAATCGATCGAACTAGCCCAACTAGCTAGCCACCGTGCTTCACTGATGTACTCGGCGGGAAAGGTGGTCTTTTGTGATTTGACGACTCATTTACTTGCTTCGGCACTACGACCGAGGAGGATCCAGAAAACGCGCGGTAGGGCGTCCCACGTTAGGAAGAATATATGTGTGCACCACCCGGGAGGACCCCAAAATCACGCGGTAGGGTGTGCCATGTCTCGGCACGGAGGAAAAATGTGCGTGTAAAAATATACTGTATCAGACGTAGTACCTATGGTTCGACCTCGGGACCCAGCCAGTCGGTCGAAAACACCCCACTAGCCACACAGCTTCATCATGCAAATGTGGCACGATTAGCTCCGTCTCGACCAGCCACAACGTCTCTTGTTCTAGGCGATTCTTCTATTTTCCATGCTTTTTTTAGTTGTAATAACACCACGGCAAGCTAGCGCCGCTCTTCGTGTTTGCCCGTGCAAAGGTTAGACGATGGAGAGAAGCGAGATTGAGATCGCAGACCTGGGACCCACCAGTAAGTGAGACAACGGTCATGCACGTGTTGACGAGGCACTCCCTCTACTCTACTCAATGCAAGTACTGTATAAAATCAAGTTATGGGACAAAGCCAACAACCATTCATTTTTTCAGGCTATCGACTTACGCTTTGTAGTCCAGGTTGCCAGTTCAAATCTCGTCTTTCAGATTTGTTAGTTTTAGGTCCAAATTTTATTAATGACAAGTGGGACCCCCGTGTGTTGTTCCGATATTTCAGTGTACGATGGTTTTTTTGAACAAACACTTTGCGCGGTTAGACAAGTAACGGCACGAGTTACACGTATTTTGCAAGTTTACGAACAAGAATGATAGCAGAATAGAATATCACATCCACCCCGCAGCTTAGATACTATGGTGATACGAGTTTTTACACCGTTGGAAGTGAGATCCAATGGCTTGGGAGTAGTCTTTGTGATTATGCGCAATTTCCAAACTCTCCAAAGGTTTTTTTGCAAATAAAACATTCAGGCCTCGTGTGTGCTACTTCATCTTTGATCCAACGGCTCCCCGGTGCTCATATTAGGTGCTCCCCGTAGCTTAATTACCCGCTACGGTGATATGAGCATCTAGGTCGTATGATCAGTGATCAGATGGCACATGCATAGTACTTGTACTTTCTGCGCATTTCCCAAACTCTATCAGCCGTATATTGCAAAAACATTCAAACCTCCTACTGTGGGCCGTTAGATCTCAGTGAACTCGTATCACCATAGAATCTACGGTGCGGGAGCACCTCATACTCTCCCGTGCAAGAAAACATAAGGTGCTATCGCAGCTTGGATGCTACGGTGATACGAGCTTGGAGGTCGTTTGATTTGAGATCCAATGGCATCTGAGCAGTCTTTGTGCTTGTAAGCAGTGGCCGAACTCTTTTGGGGCTTTTCTGCAAAAAACCATTCGAACCACCGAGGAGGTGTTGGGTCACAAATCCAACGCCTCCGAAGAGCTTGTATCACCAAAGCATCTAAGGTGTGGTAGCACATGATATTCTTACATACAGGAGAATATGATGTCCTCCTTCATCTTAGATGCTACGGTGATACAAGCTTTGAGGTCGTTGGATATGGGATCAAAGGGCATCTAAGTAGTTTTTGTAAAAATTGTGTGCAATTCTCAAACTCATCAAGGTTTCCTGCAAAAAAATTAAGACACATCATGTGAGCTACTATATCTCAGATCTACAAGCTCCAAGCAACTCGTATCGGCATATAGCATCTAAGGTATGGGGGCACATGATATTCTCTCGGGGAGGAGAGGTTGGGCGTGCACAACCAATCGGTGGTTGGGAGGGTGGGGACAAATATAATCTAAACAACCCTAAACAGAGCTCCACAATTTTATCTAAGGTCGAGGGGTGGACCCCCGACAATCATAGCTCCGCCTAAACACAACGTTTGCATGTACTGTAGTACTAGACTTAATATTCATGTTTCAGTTTCATGTTCATTTTAAATATTGAACTGAGGACCATGGATGTCTTACATTCTACTCCCTTCGTTCCTAAATATTAGTCTTTTTAGAGGCTTCAAATGGACTGGCACATACGGATGTATATAGTCATATTTTAGGAGTCTAGATTCACTCATTTTGCTCCGTATGTAGTCACTTGTTGAACTCTATAAAAGACTAATATTTAGGAATAAAAGGAGTATTTTAGAATTCGTGTCATACATGCATGGGTTGGAAAAATAGATGCACTATACTTTTTGGATTGTTGTTGTGTTCGTGCGTGTGTGTCTCTCTCTTTGTGTGTGTGTGTGTGTGTGTGTGTGTGCGCGCGCGCGTGTGTGTGTGGTCATATGCTTGATACATACAAAGTTTTCTCACCTCCATATTGTTCATCTTTTAAATTTGAATTTGCATTGGAAAACTTACTAGGGATACCATGAAATGTGAAATCCACGTTGAGATCACTATATCACAAACTCACTCTAATTCAACAACTCGTCATAAATCAATTACCACATTGAGATTAGTATTTGCAAGGAAAATACGGGTATTGTAATACACATAGATTCGTTCGGCAATTTAAAAGGTTCCTTTCGTATTCTCGAATGGTAGGACCCAACGGCGTACCAGCCAGACCTTGGCTCGTGTTGATCCTAAAAAAATGGGCTCGTGTCCTTCGGTGGCGTGCGTGGTACGCACATTAGGCAACCCCAACCAGTCAAGCCTTAGTGTTTCAAGTCGAAATATCCGGCGGCCAGAATTCCAGCCCTAGGAAATTCCCCTCATGTCCCCAGTCCATAATGACTACCGATGAACAATGGAGGGATGCTTTAGTAACTAGACAACGTTACCTACCGTGCCGAGCACGGTTCAATTCCCTCGGTCGCCGCTCGTCAAGGTCACCTGTCAACTGCATTGCCTAGTACTACTACTACTACACCAGGATGAGCACAGAATTGAGCCTGTTTGTTCGTGCCTAGTACTTCAGTTAATATATCAGGCAATGCACTGGTACGCAGGGATTATCCTTTTACTCCCTCCTTTCCGGTTTATTGGGCTTATCTCAAAATTTTAATTTTCCCATTTTATAAGTCTCAATTTGGTTGTTCCCCATCACATGTTCAGATTTCAAGGTGCAATAAATCATTAGATGCAAGAATTAAGAGAAAATTGACCAATGCATGTACTTTATGCATGCATGCATTGCAATTAATGCATTCATAAACACAATTTTTGAGGAAAACAAGCGCATTAATTGAGTGGTTTTGCAAACTACAATAATTGTTCCACCACTCACCATCTACCTTGGTTGGTGAGATTTTTGAATTGAGCCCTATAAACCGGAAAGGAGGTTTAACAAAGCAAAATGTTTGACCAAATCCATTCTTAAGAAATACAACAGGACAGATGTACGGCTTGGAAATTTATTGCATGATGCAGGTTATGATATTGTTTCGAATCCGGGATCTTAAATTTCAGAAAATCCAAAAGTAAGCATAAATTCTTGAAACTGAGCATGGTCAAGTGATATGGCACAAATATTACTTCGTAAGTTTTTTCTTCAATTCGAGACAAGCTGCTTATGACAAGTTGCATAAATGAAGAGCCAAGGTATTTTGGAACAAAGACCTGTCGTGTTAAGGCGAACGCTTTCACTATTGAAACCGTGGGCGTTTACGTGCCGCCACGAGTCCCCGCTTCTCATCGGCAGGTGCCGTCCCAGCAAGCTTGTGAGTCGACAGGAGGCATGCGAGCAGACCGCTGCGCCGGCTGTCAGGGAGGCGTGTGAGCAGACCGCTGTGCAGACTCACCGGGAGGCGAGCCCTTTGACTAGGCTCCGCTGCCCACCATCGTCCCAACTGCTCAAACTTTTAATGTCACCAGCGCCGCAGTTTAAAATCAACCCTGCACTACCCGGTATCGCTACAATCCTCTCTCTTCCTCTCTGATTCTCCTGTCGTCTACCTCCAACTAGCCTGACCTAAATGTACGCCATGCCGCATCACGATGGTCTGCCCTTAGTGTTCCAGTTTCATGAGGAAGACACCCAGCCAGAGTCTCAAGAACATAAGGCGCTTTGGGACGAGCTTGAACTGGCCTTGCGGGAAGACGCCGCGCCTGTCCCCGCTCCCGCTCCGGCTCCCGTCACCCCGACTGTGCCAGTGCCCATCCCCGTGGCATTGATGGGCTGGGAGCCGCACATTGTCGCCGAGCTTAATGCCATGGGGTTCCACGAGGTCCCCGTCGACTTTCACGCGCCCGTACACCTGCCAGCAAGATGCGCTTAGCGCATGCATCGACGCCAAGACGCCCATGCCGTGTGCTCGCACTGCCAGGCCATGTGCTGCTGCGACGCAGCACCGACTTGCGCGCGTGCTGCCGGTGCCCGTGCACACGAATGTCTCCGCCGCGCCATTGACAGCGCCTGTCCCCGAGCGGGTGCCAGTGTCCCCCTCAGCGGCATGGATGGCCGCCGTCGACCGCTTCCTTGCACCAACGCCAGTCGCCTCCTCCCGCAAGTTGACTCGCTCCATGATAACCCACAAGTACAGGAGATCAACATCTTTCGAGGGTAGAGTATTCAACCCAAATTTATTGATTCGACACAAGGGGAGCCAAAGAATATTCTTGAGTATTAGCAGTTGAGTTGTCAATTCAACCACACCTGGATAACTTAGTATCTGCAGCAAAGTGTTTAGTAGCAAAAGTGGTATGATAATAAAGGTAACGGTAGCAAAAGTAAAGATAAATGTTTTTGGGTTTTTGTAGTAGCTGTAACAGTAGCAACGGAAAAGTAAATAAGCGAAGAACAATATATGAAAAGCTCGTAGGCAATGGATCAATGATGGATAATTATTCCGGATGCGATTCCTCATGCAATAGGTATAACATAGGGTGACACAGAACTAGCTCCAATTCATCAATGTAATGTAGGCATGTATTCCGTAAATAGTCATACGTGCTTATGGAAAAGAACTTGCATGACATCTTTGGTCCTACCCTCCCGTGGAAGCGGGGTCCTAGCGGAAACTAAGGGATATTAAGGCCTCCTTTTAATAGAGAACCGGAACAAAGCATTAGCACATAGTGAATACATGAACTCCTCAAACTACGGTCATCACCGAGAAGTATCCCGACTATTGTCGCTTCGGGGTCGTCGGATCATAACACATAATAGGTGACTATAGACTTGCAAGATAGGATCAAGAACACACATATATTCATGAAAACATAATAGGTTCAATCTGAAATCATGGCACTCGGGCCCTAGTGACAAGCATTAAGCATAGCAAAGTCATAGCAACATCAATCTCGGAACATAGTGGATACTAGGGATCAAACCCTAACAAAACTAACTTGATTACATGGTAAATCTCATCCAACCCATCACCGTCCAGCAAGCCTATGATGGAATAACTCACACACGGCGGTGAGCGTCATGAAATTGGTAATGGAGGATGGTTGATGATGACAACAGCGACGAATCCCCCTCTCCGGAGCCCCGAACGGACTCCAGATCAGCCCTCCCGAGAGAGGTTAGGGCTTGGAGGTGGCTCCGTGTCGTAAAACGCGATGAAACCTTCTCTCTGATTTTTTTTCTCCCCGAACGTGAATATATGTAGTTGGAGTTGAGGTCGGTGGAGGTCCAGGGGGCCCACGAGATAGGAGGCCGCACCCTAGGGGGGGCGCCCCCCTGTCTCGTGGACAGGCTGTGGGCCCCTGGCATTAATTCTTTCGCCAAAAATTCTTATTAATTCCAAAAAGTGTCTCCGTGGATTTCCAGGACATTCCGAGAACTTTTCTTTTCTACACATAAAACAACATCATCGTAGTTCTGCTGAAAACAGCGTCAGTCCGGGTTAGTTTCATTCAAATCATGCAAGTTAGAGTCCAAAACAAGGGCAAAAGTGTTTGGAAAAGTAGATACGTTGGAGACGTATCAACTCCCCCAAGCTTAAACCTTTGCTTGTCCTCATGCAATTCAGTTGATAAACTGAAAGTGATAAAGAAAAACTTTTACAAACTCTGTTTGCTCTTGTTGTTGTAAACATGAAAAGCCAGTATTCAAGTTTCAGCAAATATTATGAACTAACCATACTCACAATAACACATAGGTCTCATAATGTCTCATATCAATAGTAATCAGCTAGCGAGCCATAATAATAAAACTTGGATGACAACACTTTCTCAAAATAATCATAACATGATATAACAAAATGGTATCTCGCTAGCCCTTTCTGAGACTGCAAAACATAAATGCAGAGCACCTTTAAAGATCAAGGACTGACTAAACATTGTAATTCATGGTAAGAGATCCAGTCAAGTCATACCCAATATAAACCAATAGTAATGAATGCAAATGACAGTGTGCTCTCCAGCGGGTGCTTTTAATAAGAAGGGTGATGACTCAACATAAAAGTAATAGATAGGCCCTTTGCAGAGGGAAGCAGGGATTTGTAGAGGTGCCAGAGCTTGATTTTAAAATAGAGATTGAATAACATTTTGAGCGGCATACTTTTGCTGTCAACGCAACAACTATGAGATGGCTGTATCTTCCATACTACATGCATTTTAGGCAGTTCCCAAACAGAATGGTAAAGGTTTATACTCCCCCAACCACCAACAAGCATCAATCCATGGCTTGCTCGAAACAACGAGTGCCTCCAACATACAACAGCCCTCGGGGAGTTTTGTTTAATTATTTTGATTTGCTTTGATCTTTTGGATCATGGGATTGGGCATCCTGTTCTGGCACTTTCTCGTGAATGAGGAGCGGAGTCCACTCCTCTTGAGAATAACCCACCTAGCATGGAAGATATAGGCAGCCCTAGTTGAAACATGAGCTGCTCGAGCATACAAAATAGAATTTCATTTGAAGGTTTGGAGTTTGGCACATACAAATTTACTTGGAACGGCAGGTAAATACCGCATATAGGAAGGTATAGTGGACTCATATGGAACAACTTTGGGGTTTAAGGAGTTTGGATGCACAAGCAGTATTCCCGCTTAGTACAGGTGAAGGCTAGCAAAAGACTGGGAAGTGACCAACTGAGAGAGCAACAACAGTCGTAAACATGCATTAAAATTAATTCACACCGAGTACAAGCATGAGTAGGATATAATCCACCATGAACATAAATATCGTGAAGGCTATGTTGATTTGATTCAACTACATGCGTGAACATGTGCCAAGTCGAGTCACCTAATACATTCAAAGGAGGATACCATCCCATCATATCACATCATAATCATTATAATAGCATGTTGGCACGCAAGGTAAACCATTCTAACTCATAGCTAATCAAGCATGGCACAAGCAACTATAATCTCTAAATGTCATTGCAAATATCTTTACTTCGTAATAGTTGACTCAGGAACGATGAACTCATCATATTTACAAATAGAAGAGAGGTCGAGTTCATACCAGCTTTTCTCATCCCAGTAAGTCCGTCATATATCGTCATTATTGCCTTTCACTTGCACGACCGAACGATGTGTATAATAATAAGAGTGCACGTGCATTGGACTAAGCTGGAATCTGCAAGCATTCAACTCAAGAGAGAAGACAAGTAATATGGGCTCTAAATTAAATAAACAATCATGCATATAAGAGCCACTAAGCATTTTCAATATGGTCTTCTCGACCCCCAAAGGAAAGAAAAGAAAAGAAAACTATTTACACGAGAAAGCTCCCAACAAGTAAAAATTAGAACTAGAAATCTTTTTGGGTTTTCATTTTAATTTCTACTACAAGCATGGAATTAAACTAACTAGTTATTTTTTGTTTTTCTTAAAGTTTATCAAACACACAAGAAGAAAACTAGAAAAAGAAATTTAAACTAGCATGGATAATACAATGAAAGAGTATGAGCACCGACGACTAGTGTGTGAACATGAATGTAAAGTCGGTGAGAAATATGTACTCCCCCAAGCTTAGGCTTTTGGCCTAAGTTGGTCTAATACCAATGACCGCCTGGCTGGTATCCGTAGGTGAAATTGGGGTTGTACTGAGATGCAGAGGCAACAGCCTCCTGAGCAGCAGCATGTTGGCGAGCTGCCTCCATTCCCCTCTCATATTCAGTTGCTTCCTCCCTGGTGACAACATATCTTCCTTTTGCCTGATAATCAAAAAGGTAGGGGGCAGGAAGAGTAACAGGGATGACGTTGCGCCTATCATAGATTAGTCGATAATGGAGGAATTGTTCATTCCTCTCAAGAAATTTTTGATCAAACATAGCTTCTTTATCCAAATAAACAGGAGGTGCAATCATATCCCCCTCTCGTGGGGCTATATTAAGAAAATTAGCCACACGGGTTGCATAAATTCCTCCAAAGAAATTACCCCTTCTACAATTATTCTGCAACCTACGTGAAACTATTGCCCCCAAGTTATAACCTTTATAACCTGACACAGCACTCTTGAGGACACAAAGATCAGGGACACACATGTGACATGCTTCGTCCTTACCGTTAATGCATCTACCAATGAAAAGAGCAAAATAATGCATAGCAGGAAAATGAATGCTCCCGATGGTAGCTTGTGTTATGTCCCTAGATTCTCCCACAGTACTACTAGCAAGAAAATCTCTAAATTCAGATTTGCGAGGATCATTAATATTACCCCACTGCGGGAGTTTGCAAGCAGTCGTGAAATCCTCTAAATCCATGGTATAAGATTATCATAAATATCAAACATGACACTAGGAGAATTACGCGCAGAAATATATTCGAACCTCTGCACAAAGGAATCAGTCAATTGATAATATTGAGGACACTTATCTTGTAAGAAGTCCTCCAGCTCGGCATTACACACATACGCGTCAAATTCCTCCTTGAAGCCTACTTCGACCATAAAATCATCGGATGGCCACTCACAAGCCCGTACATTTGCGTTCCTCGGCAATTTAACATCTTGCTCACGTATAGCAATCCTTGGCCCTTTCTTTGCCGAGGAACCACCTTGGTACATTCTTCTAAGCATATTTCTTTTTTTGAAAATTTCTGAAATTTTAGTAACTTCAAAATAGAAGTGAATAAAACTAGACAAGATTGATAGCAACTACTCCTACAAGTTCCTAGAGCCTATATCATGCATTGGAATTGCTTGGGACCTCAAAAATTTAACATGCAAGCTTAAGAACATGGTCACCTATGAAGCAAAAATTTGCAATGAATAAAGCACTAGAACAAAAACTAATTGGACCAATGGAGGAGTCACATACCAAGCAACAAACTCCCAAAGCAGTTTTGCGAATGGAGCTTTGAGCTAAGAGATCGAAAATCGCAGCAAAACAAGATAGAACTCGCGCTTGAGCTGGATGGGGATTTTTTTGGGTAGAAGATGAAGTGTGTGGGTGCTGGCATAAGTGGAGGGGAGCCACCAGGGGCCCATGAGACAGGGGGCGCGCCCTATAGGGGGGGGCGCGCCCTCCTCTCTCGTGGCCTGGTGCTTGCTCCTCCTACAGTGTTTTCAGTGCCTAAAATCCTCAAATATTCCAGAAAAAATCATACTAAATTTGTAGGGCATTTGGAGCACTTTTATTTTCGGACTATTTTTTAATGCACAATTCAGAAAACAGACGGATAATACTATTTTTTTGCTTTATTTAATCTAAATAACAGAAAGTAAAAAGAGGATACAGAAGGTTGTGCCTTCTAGTTTCATCCATCTCGTGATCATCAAAATGAATCCACTAACAAGGTTGATCAAGTCTTGTTAACAAACTCATTCCGAATAACACGGAAACGGAGAAATTTTGAATAACACTAAGTTACCTCAGCGGGGATATGAAAATCCCCAACAATAAGAATATCATACTTTTTCTTGACAGTAGGGAGAGGAAATTCAAAACCTCCAAAAATGATAGTTGGAACTTTTTCAATAGAATTGATGTATGAACTTGAGATTGTTTCCTCGGAAAGTGTACTGTATGCTCATTACCATTAACATGAAAAGTGACATTGCCTTTGTTGCAATCAATAACAGCCCTTGCAGTATTAAGAAAAGGTCTACCAAGGATAATAGACATACTATCGTCCTCGGGAATATCAAGAATAACAAAGTCCGTTAAGATAGTGACATTTGCAACCACAACAGGCACATCCTCACAAATACTGACAGGTATAGCAGTTGATTTATCAGTCATTTGCAAAGATATTTCATTAGGTGTCAACTTATTCAATTCAAGTCTTCGATATAAAGAGAGAGGCATAACACTAACACCGACTCCAAGATCACATAAAGCAGTTCTAACATAATTTCTTTTAATAGAGCATGGTATAGTTGGTACACCCGGATCTCCAAGTTTCTTTGGTATTCCACCCTTAAAAGTGTAATTGGCAAGCATGGTGGAAATTTCAGCTTCCGGTATCTTTCTTTTGTTTGTGATGATATCCTTCATATACTTAGCATAAGGATTTACTTTAAGCATATCAGTTAAGCGCATACGTAAGAAAATAGGTCTAATCATTTCAGCAAAGCGGTCAAAATCCTCATCATCCTTTGACTTGGATGGTTTAGGAGGAAAGGGCATGGGTTTCTGAACCCATGGTTCTCTTTCTTTACCGTGCTTCCTAGCAACAAAATCTCTCTTATAATAACGTTGATTCTTTGATTGTGGGTTATCAAGATCAACAGCAGGTTCAATCTCTATATCATTGTCTTTGCTAGGTTGAGCATCAACATGAACATTATCATTAACATTATCACTGGGTTCATGTTCATCACCTGATTGTGTTTCAGCATCAGAAATAGAAATATCATAGGGATTCTCAGGTGTGTCTACAGTAGGTTCACTAGAAGCATGCAAAGTTCTATCGTTTTTCTTCTTCTTCTTTTTAGAAGAACTAGGTGCCTCTAAATTATTTCGCTGAGAATCTTGCTCGGTTCTCCTAGGGTGGCCTTCAGGATACAAAGGTTCCTGAGTCATTCTACCAGTTCTAGTAGCCACTCTAACAGCAAAGTCATTTTTATTATTTAATTCATCAAGCAAATCATTTTGAGCTTTAAGTACTTGCTCAGCTTGAGTAGCAACCATAGAAGCATTTTGCTAACGCGGTGAAGTTCATCTTTAACTCTAGCTAGATTATCACCTATGTGTCTTATCTTGAAAGCATTATTCTTTAACTCTCTACCAACATAAGCATTAAAACTTTCTTGTCTAGCCATAAAGTCGTCAAATTCATCTAAGCATGGGCTATGAAATTTAGTAGAGGGTATTTCAACTTTATCATATCTATAGAGGGAATTTACCTTTACTACCTGTGTCGGGTTATCAAGACAATGTGGTTCTTCAGGCGGTATATTAAGACCATGTATTTCTTCAATAGGTGGTAAATTCTTAACATCTTCAGCTTTAATACCTTTTTCTTTCATTGATTTCTTTGCCTCTTGCATATCTTCAGATCGAGAAATAAAACACTCTCTTCTTTGGAGTGGGTTTAGGAATAGGCTCAGAGTTGGCTCAATTGGTTCAGAATTACTTGAGAACTGGGTGGGAAGAGTCCAATTATTTTCATTAGTCAACATATTATTCAATAGTATTTCAGCTTCATTGACTGTTCTTTCCCTGAAAACACAACCAGCACAACTATCCAAGTAGTCCTTGGAAGCATCGGTTAGTCCATTATAAAAGATATCAAGTATTTCATTTTTGTTAAGAGGATGATCAGGCAAAGCATTAAGTAACCGGAGAAGCCTCCCCCAAGGTTGTGGGAGACTCTCTTCTTTGATTTGCACAAAATTATATATTTCCCGCAAGGCAGCTTGTTTCTTATGAGCAGGGAAATATTTAGCAGAGAAGTAATAAATCATATGTTGGGGACTACGCACACAACCAGGAGCAAGAGAATTATACCAAGTCTTAGCATCACCCTTTAATGAGAACGGAAATATCTTAAGGATGTATAAATAGTGAGACTTCTCATCATGAGTAAATAGGGTGGCTATATCATTCAACTTGGTAAGATGTGTCACAACAGTTTCAGATTCAAGGCCATAGAAAGGATCAGATTCAACTAAAGTAATAATATCAGGATCAACAGAGAATTCATAATCCTTATCAGTAACACAGATAGGTGAAGTAGCAAAAGCAGGATCGGGTTTCATTCTAGCATTAAGAGACTGCTGCTTCCATTTACCTAATAATTTCTTAAGATCATTACTATCATTGCAAGCAAGGATTTCCATAGCAGCTGCTTCATTCATAACATAACCCTTAGGAACAACAGGTAATACATAATCATTGGGGGAACCTTCATCATCACTATCATCAATAATAGGTTCTTCAATATTTTCATTCCCCCTAACTCTAGCAAGTTGTTCATCTAGAAATTCACTTAATGGCAAAGTAGTATCACGCACAAAAGTAGTTTCATCATGCATAGCAGAAGTGGCATCATAAATAACATGCGACATATCAGAATTCATAGCATTAGTAGTTTTAGGTGTCGCAAGCCTACTAATAACGGAAGGAGAATCTAGTGCAGAGCTAGATGGCAGTTCCTTACCTCCCCTCGTAGTTGAGGGCAAAATCTTGGTTTTAGCGTCTTTCAAGTTCTTCATAGTGATCAACAGATATAAAATCCCAAGTGACTCAGAGAATAGAGCTATGCTCCCTGGCAACGGCGCCAGAAATTAGTCTTGATAACCCACAAGTATAGGGGATCGCAACAACTTTCGAGGGTAGAGTATTCAACCCAAATTTATTGATTTGACACAAGGGGAGCCAAAGAATATTCTTGATTATTAGCAGTTGAGTTGTCAATTCAACCACACCTGGATAACTTAGTATCTGTAGCAAAGTGTTTAGTAGCAAAAGTGGTATGATAATAAAGGTAACGGTAGCAAAAGTAAAGATAAATGTTTTTGTGTTTTTGTAGTAGTTGTAACAGTAGCAACGGAAAAGTAAATAAGCGAAGAACAATATATGAAAAGCTCGTAGGCAATGGATCAGTGATGGATAATTATGCCGGATGTGATTCCTCATGCAATAGCTATAACATAGGGTGACACAGAACTAGCTCCAATTCATCAATGTAATGTAGGCATGTATTCCGTAAATTGTCATACGTGCTTATGGAAAAGAACTTGCATGACATCTTTTGTCCTACCCTCCCGTGGAAGCGGGGTCCTAGCAGAAACTAAGGGATATTAAGGCCTCCTTTTAATAGAGAACCGGAACAAAGCATTAGCACATAGTGAATACATGAACTCCTCAAACTACGGTCATCACCGAGAAGTATCCCGATTATTGTCACTTCGGGGTTGTCGGATCATAACACATAATAGGTGACTATAGACTTGCAAGATAGGATCAAGAACACACATATATTCATGAAAACATAATAGGTTCAGATCTGAAATCATGGCACTCGGGCCCTAGTGACAAGCATTAAGCATAGCAAAGTCATAGCAACATCAATCTCAGAACATAGTGGATACTAAGGATCAAACCCTAACAAAACTAACTTGATTACATGGTAAATCTCATCCAACCCATCACCGTCCAGCAAGCCTACAATGGAATTACTCACCCACGGCGGTGAGCATCATGAAATTTGTGATGGAGGATGGTTGATGATGACGACGATGACAAATCCCCCTCTCCGGAGCCCCGAACGGACTACAGATCAGCCCTCTCGAGAGAGATTAGGGCTTGGCGGCGGCTCCGTGTCGTAAAACGCGATGAAACTTTCTCTCTGATTTTTTTCTCCCCGAACGTGAATATATGGATTTGGAGTTGAGGTCGGTGGAGGTCCAGGGGGCCCACGAGATAGGAGGCCGCGCCCTAGGGGGGCGTGCCCTCTGTCTCGTGGACAGGCTGTGGGCCCCCTGGCATTAATTCTTTTGCCAAAAATTCTTATTAATTCCAAAAAGTGCCTCCGTGGATTTCCAGGACATTCCGAGAACTTATCTTTTCTACACATAAAACAACATCATGGTAGTTCTGCTGAAAATAGCATCAGTCCGGGTTAGTTTCATTCAAATCATGCAAGTTAGAGTCCAAAACAAGGGCAAAAGTGTTTGGAAAAATAGATACGTTGGAGACGTATCACTTCGAAGTCCAGAACATTTTGGCCTTCCTTGAAGCTAGGCCTACGTCCAGGAGTACGCCAACAACGATGCAAGACGCCGCCGTCGCCGTCGGTTAGTGGCCCGACGACACACAGAGCACGGCAGAGGAGTCGCTTCCCACCGCGAGACGCCCCCGCCGCCGCCGCGTAATCTAAATTTGCCATGAGAAATGTTCGGATTGCCATGCTTAAAATCTGAACGTTTATCATTTCCGTTTATTTTATATCGATCGTCGTATATTTAAAGTCAGAGTCAGACTGAACGAAATGTATGGTTTGATTGATTGAATGTTCTGCTAGAGCCGTATCAAATTAAATATAAAAAATCATCAAGCCACATGTATTCCTTGTCATCCAACGACCTAGACTGCTTCAATGTTGAGTGCTCAACACGTTTAGCGTGCAGTTAATTTCATGCCAAAAATAGTGCTAATCACATGACAACACGCAAATAATATCCTAGTAGTTAATATCCGCATGCACTTAATATACTTCCAAATTAACGTGCATTGCACGTACACACTGACTAGTGCTGCTAGTACGTGAAACTGGTGCCGTGACTTGTGAACGCGTCCAGATATGGTCAACGGCAACATCGCCCGCGAGTTCTTCCTGTTTGCCCGTGCGTCTAAACGCAGAAGGGGAGGAGAGAGAGAGCACACATGGAACCCACCAGTAAGTGAAGGCGAATAGTACTAAAAATAATATTACATGTTATCCATTAATTAGGCTGTGGTAATATAAAAACATTATGTGAACAAAGGGGGTACAACAAACATTGCTATTCTACGTATGTTGCCTATTGACGTGCGGCTTGAAGCTCCGGTCGCATGTTCGATCCTCGTCCTTTATTTTTTTAATTTGTATATGGGTCCAAATTTGTTTCATGGCATGTGGGCTCCTCGGTGTGTAGTTTGTAGCACTTTAATTTGTGGGTCGAAATTTGTTCCATTCCAAGTGGACTATCGGTGTGTAGTTTTATAGCTTATTTATAATAATTAAAGAGAACAACATAGTTTTTTCAATAATACCATGGTGCGACGTGGAAGGCGAGAAAGGACGTGCGAGAGAGAAATGACCGATCCAGAGGGAAATCAACTAGGGGAGTTGCGTGGGTTGCAACGGTGTTTGGAGTAGTTGTGGGCCGAATGCTACGAAAATATAATCTAAACCGACCGGAATAAATGCCTACACAAATTAATCCAAGGTTGGAGTGCCCCTTGCAATGTAAATAGCTCCGGCTTTGCGAGGGATGGAGAGGTAGTAGCTTCAACGCGTGGAAGATACAGTGTGAGAAAGCGAGGTTAATCGAGAGACATATAGATAGAGAGACAAAGTGAGTGTGGTCCGATATTCATTGAACAAATATATATGCTCCAGAGAGATATTGTCCGATTGAGCTTGTGGTAAGGGTGAGGGTTGTAAGATAGAGCTTGAGAGATGATCCAGTCACAGACGTGTAGATATATTTTGTGCGTGGGAGGAAGCAAGGTCAACCGATCACATAGGGGTCGTGCGATCGAAAGAGTGAGACGGGTTGGAGAAACTGACCTAGATAGACGATGTGCGTGAGAGAGTATACAATGTGAATAGGTCGAATTGGGCTCAAACATGGTGATATATCATTTTTGTCCGAGAAAGAGCGAGGTCAATCGAGACATATGGAGAGAGAGAGAGAGAGAGAGAGAGAGAGATTGAGTGAGCGTGGCCCACCATGAGGTCGAAAGAGTGGCGGCGGCTTGGATGGACTGACCTAGATAGACAATCTGCGTGAGAGAGTATAGAGTGTGTCGATCGAGGCCTGAACAGGGAGATATATCATTTGTGTGTGAAAGTAAACGAGGTTAAATGAGACTCAGATAAAGAGAGTGAGATTGAGCGAGTGTGGCCTGCCGTGCGGAAGAAAGAGTGAGACAGTCTCGAGGGAGTGACCTAGATATACAACGTGTGTGCGTGCGCACGAGAGGTTGGGGGGTGCTAGATAGGCAATGCATGTATTTAGTGCGAGAGGGTGAGAGGGAGAGGGGGAGAGAGAGAGAGAGCTCGGCATGGGGTGCAATGGCGGGTGTGTGAGGTAAATACATTTGGTAACAGGAGTGGAAAAAGGGGTTGTGTAGTTGAGAGACTTAGAGATCGAAACATGGAGAGAAAGAATGAACGTGTGCTGGAAACCGATAGCTTGCTAAGGTGGTTAGGAGAGGAAGATTGACCGATACAAGAAGTATATAGCGTTTGTCTTGGGGGGCTAAAACAACATTTGAATGTACATAGTACAAGACTTAATATCGATGTTTCAATTCGGTGTACATTGTAAGATTTGAACCGAGGACCAGGCATACGAGTAATTATTTCGAATTCGTGCCATACTAAGTTTCGAAAAGTTGACATTGACTCAATTTGTTGTGTTATTTTGTAGGTCATATGTTTGAACCCATCCAAAATTTTTCTCACTACCATGGTGTTCATCATATACATATGAATTTGTATTAAAAAAGTAGTGTGGATACAATGAAATGCGAAATCCACGTTAGAATTGGAGATCGCTACGTGACACACCTCTAATTCAAATAACTAACTACGTGACACACACTCTAATTCAAATAACTAATTGTGTGACACACTCTAATCCACGTTAGCGTGGGTACCATTTCGATTTTTTTAAATAACTCCTCATTAATCAATTTATAGTACTCCCTCTGTTCACTTTTATAAGACCTTGAAGACATTTCAGACAATGTGCAAAATAGTTCATTTTAAGTTATCTGAAACAACTTACAAAAGTGAACGGATGGAGTATCTCGTTTCGAATGACTAATTATTGCAAGGAAAACACGGGCATGGTAATACATACAGATTCGTTTGCAAATGAAAGAAGATTCGTTTGCATTCTCAAATGTAGGCGCACCAGGCAGACCAGGGTCGTGTCGGGGTGGACGCTGCTTCGGTGCCTTAAAGGCAACTGCCCTTGGGTGACTGACATGTGGGCCAGCCACCTATTGGGCCCACATGTCATGGACACAAAGGCAGGTGCCTTAAGGCACCGAAGCATAGTCATGTCGGGGTGGTCGCGTATGTCGGACGGATGCGTAGCACCCAGCCACCCACCCCCTCCCCCAAAAAAAGTACGATGACAATATAATTTCGCACTTCCACGTTTCGAATTGGAATATCTGGCGGCCCCAATTCCAGCCCTGCAAAATCTCTCTTCTCCACCGTCCCCTTCCGTGCCCAGATTACTCAAATCCCTAATTCGCCGCCATCCCTTGAATCGCCCCTCGTCTCGTCTCTTTCCCCACCGTTCCCCACCTCTGTGTCGGACAACAACGACGAAGACGACGGTCGTGCTTCACCACCGCACCGGAGCTACCTCATCTACGCCCTTGTCCACCACACCGGGTGGTCCACCGACAACGTCGGCCGCCGCAACCGACGTGCCTCACAGACACCGAGTTCCACTGCATCAGGTGCGCTTCACCGACGCCGTCTCCCAGCTCACTGGGGCTACTTCACCGAGCACATCGTCGCACCTCCGCCCCCCGAAGCCGTTGGGGCTATACCAACGGTCTCGTCCACCGCATCGTAGCGCTCCGCTGCCACTCAAGATCTGCATCCGTGCGCAGCCAGCCAACGCCAGCGCATCACCCTCAACGGCTCTGAAGTGACCCGCACTCTAGCTAGGCGAGCATGCCCAAATGCCGGCCGAACTAGGTATCCACACATCACTCCCTTGTGCACTGTTCCGACGATGTTTGGATATCCTTTCACTGCTCTCTTAGCTTACACGCCTATGCAACTCGACTTTAACTCTTATTTCTTACGGAGATATCATCCAAACAACCAAATCCATTTTTAGCGAAGCATGACGATTGCTACGGGATCTGGTACACATCCTGCACACCCGTATAACCTTGTAAGTATCTGTCCTCCGGTACAACATCATGGTCGATTCCTCTTATTTGATCAACCATTCGCCGTGTCAAAAATGCAGAGGGGATGCAAGGAGCACAAGGCCTGCACATCCAAGCAAGTGGTAACATGGACTTGTACATGGAACATCCCAAGCGCAAGCAGAGCTGCGATGAGCTGTACAACAAGCTAGCGTAAGTCCACGCATTTCATTTAATTCAGATCTTGGCATTCATGTATGATTTGTGTGCGATGGCTGATCCACTAATTCAAGTTACCAGGCGAACATTTAACTTAAAAATACAAAGGCACTTGCACTCGAAATCAACATAACTTGAGAAATGTGAAGCTACATGCACTTTGAAAACCAGCTAATGATCCAAAGTAGTTCATATTATAAACACTAAATGATGCAAGCACAAAAAGCACAAAATGCAACATGGTGTACAAGGACTACAAACATGGTCTGTACCTGCTAGAATTATTCGTTCTCTGGCTGAAAATATCGAAGTGTAATTGCACGTATGCGCAAACTGCATATCAATATATCTATCCTGCACAAGTATGCCAATAGTTTCAAACAACAGATTAGAAAAGTATTTATGCTATGTTGTCATGATACGGGGACTTCCTAGTAGATGGCCTCGACGTTTCCTCAAGCTATGAAAATGCACTATAATTTGCTTGTCATCAATGCCTGCAAATCTCTGTCTCTCTCAACATAGTAGATCATCATTAGACAATAAATCCTTTAATGAGCTTGCAAAATGCTTGCATTAGATCCCTCATTAGACACTGTATGTTCATCACCAGGAGCATGTAAAATGTTTGCATAAAATCCTTCATTAGCAGTCTGTTCATTAGACACTTCAGGCTCAAGAACAACATGAGCTTGTATGTTTGCACCGGAAACTTGATTAGATACATCAAATTCAGTCAGTTCAGTATTGATTGGGGGAGTTATAAAAGTAGAAATTGGTTTCATTTTCTCATAGATTCCCTACATACAAGCAGTTTTACAACACCGTCAGGTTTAACTATTGGCTAGAAATTGAAGAGCTGAATTAGATATAACCAGGGATGTGATGTACCTGCTCGTTGTGCATGCTACTCTTGCAAGCTGCGACTGTCCGTTTGCGCAAGCTCGATGCCATGCCCGTGCTGCCGCCGCTGCCTCCCACGCAGGCTACACCCAGGGTTGGATCTTCATCTTCTTGTCCTTCCGTTCGCTTGAAGCCCGACGACCGCCCTCCAACGAGGGCACGAGGAAGTGCTGTGTCGGTCTGTCCAGCGGCGGCTAGGTTAGGAGCGAACCAGACTAGAGGCTGGAGCGAATGAATTGGGATTTTTCCTGCTGCCGATCGATATGGGAGGTGCTCGTATGGGCCGCGAGCCTGCTATAGGGCCTGCCTTGCACTTATGTTATTGGCCCATCCAAATTGAAACATTTTTCTTCATTTTTTTACATTGCCTGCTCGTGCGTTGGGACGAATAAAACTAGCATGGGCCAACCTGGACGACTCAAACTAGGTGCACACTTTCCAGCCACCTGAGGCGGCCACCCATACCAGCCTCTATGGTGGCGTCGCCCCTTTTGCGTGTATGATTGGATAGTGAAAAATATTCCAGTGGCGCTTTTGATTTACCCATAGAATGGTTGAATTGCTTGTTTCTATGAACTGAGTTCGCCAATAATGTGAAGGATGCCAGTCTTTTCATCCTATTGTAGATTGCTTAGATCTCGATATGCCAAAAGTAATCGCATGAAATATCTGATAAAAGCCGATGTGATGTGTTTGGCTACAACTAGTCTGACTACACGTCCTCATATAACATATCAAGGACGCACCATCTTACCAGATTAACCATTCGACTTACCCATGCAGTGTGGGAAGAAAGAAGTATTGGGACTGCGAATCCAAGCAATTGATGCCATGGACTCCTTTGTACAACCTTGTAAGCGAAAAAGAAGTTGTAGTATGCCTGTACAAAGAACTAGCGTAAGTTCAGTTACCTGCTTCTCGGAAATTTAGTTAGCCACTTATTGCAAAATTGTTCAATTACGTTGCTTGGCTTAATTTAGTTTGCTACTGATTACATAACGGCACAGCCTGTTAATCATATTGTAGACTGCGCCTATCTATGTGTTTGATACTTACTGTTAATAATTAACTGTTTGCCTTAACTTAAATATCTACTTGTTTGTTTAAGCGCTTTGTTGCTGCAGCAATGGGTTACAATGATGTTAATAACTCTTGTACTTTTCAGCATCCAATTGAAACTCTTTAATTCCTTGTTTGTTTAACTGGTTTGCTGTTATAACTCCCGATTGAGATGTTTTGCTAACTTCAACTTTTCGAATCAATCGAACTTTAATGGCAAAACAGGTTAGCCCAAGATCAAAAGCGAGGTCCCGTGGATGTTGCATCATCCCACAGCGATGGCACCGCCCAATCGTGCATTATGAATTGCCAACTGCTGATGCTCTAGAGGCTAAACTAGTGGTAGAAAGAGATTACATCGCACTTAGAGATGAAGTTGACATGTTGAGGAAGCAAACAGCACAATCACAAGTAGTACTCAAGACAACCATTAAATATTTGGTGGATTTCAAAAGCGAAGCAAGCTGAGACCGACCAGATTATTAAGGTCACAAGGAAAAAGGAAATTAAATTCCTACTTGGTAAATCATAGGTGAAATGTTCTTTCCATAGTTGAATAACCTTTGTGTTGTCTGTTCATGTAATCAATCAAACCATTTGTTTTAGAGATCATGTAATAATTGTTTTTTTTTGTTTTTTGGTTTGTAATTTTATTTGAGCACAAGTCTGTATTAATTGATAAGACTCGGAGACATTTCATTTGGATTGTTGTGCCAGACCTACAAATATACCAATCGGGCTGAATGTGCATTCAGCAATAGTAGTAGTATAGATGGACCATAAGTGGCATGCATCGGAAAGGGACAAGATGCTGGCTAAAAAAAGGATGTTGTTGTAGCAAAAAAAAAGTACAGCGGCCTGGCTTATGTATGTTAGTTGATATTATTGATCCATATACTCTAGAAGTGTTTATATGCTTGTTAGTTCTGTACATTCTTGGTTGATTGACTTGGTATTTGAATCTTGATACATCGCTTGTGTACATATCTAAATGGGAGTACACATTATGCTGCGTGTGACATTTGAGTTGGACATGAAGTGTTCCAAATATTCGAATTCACCTTAAACTGGATTCTAGTTTCTGAATTTGAGTATCGGCATTTGTAAACCATATTCATATATGACAGTGGAATACATCTTTGTCGTCCTTTTGAAGATATATAAAAACACATAGAATGATTTATAAAGATTTGTATAGGAATACAAAGTGGATTCGAATTTAGTTGCCAGGGTAAACGTGGATGCTTATTGTCCCAAAATTCGAAAGAAGCAGCAAAATGTCCACTCCCACGTCAGCTACCCGACGCCAAGTGTTTGGGAGATGGAAATTGCTGTCTACCCATTACACGGACAATCCATCGGCCCGATTTCCGCTGCTCTAAATAGGGGTAGGTTAGTAACTTCAATTAGACGTGACACGACCGCCTCTGAGCCCATTCCGACACGGTGGGTGTCGAACATGGGCGGCAAAACACATTTGATTCAAGCTCGTCCGAAAGACCTATGTTTCTCCCTCCATTCCCCATTCATACACGGTGGGCGGCAAAACAAACTCGACTCGGACGAAATCGCTGTAGGCAAATATTTTCAATAGGGGAAGGTTTGTAACTTCACTTAGACGTGACACAACTGCCCTACCTGTCAGCCCCGTTCATACACCGTGGGCGCCAACCATGGGCACCAATCACCCTCTCCTCGCCTGAAATCGCTCTGGGCAAATATTGGCGAGATGCGAGATTACCGTCCTATCCCCAACCGACGAGACGTCCAAATTTTACACGAGGGCTAAGTTCGTAACTTTCCCATATTTCAGACAGGCGCATCCCAAAAACATGGTTCCCCGTACCTCTCCCTCCATTTTCCCATTCATACACCGTCCGCGCTAGAACACCCCATCCCCACACCAGCCTCCGTCCGCCACCCCATCCCCACACCAGCCTCCGTCCGCCACCCCATCCATCGCCGTCGTCCTCCACCACATCCATCGCCACCGTCCTCCACCATGCCAGAGACCTACCAAGACCGCATCGTCCACTGCTAGAGATGGACGTTTCTCATCCACGGTGACAGACCAATAGCCTTGCATCGCGTCCTCTCGCTTCATCGGCGCCGTCGTCCTGTTTTCCGGGGCCGCTCACACGACCTTCTCTTCCACCGCAACGGGACTTATCCCCCGATGCACCCATCTACCGTTGCAGATCTGCTTCAACGCCACTGACAGCCATCGCACTCCTAATGCCTACACGGCACCGCAAGGGAGGTGGTACTTCATATCTCCTCAACTTTTGATCTCAACCAGAAAATAGATCTTAACTTGGTTACTCTACTTTCTTTTCAGCTCTTAGAAATTAGTTCTTAGTTCGAAGCAAACAATGGTTGCTAAATATCATTTCTCCGGTTTGCAGCTTCAAATCTGCCATGGCACAGCCATAATACGGTTTAATTGATCATGCTTAGGGTTTAATTGATCATGTTGGTTCTGTGGTGGTTTCTTTAATAGAAATCGGAAGGGAAACCCTCTTTTGCTAAAAAAATATGCTTAGAGTTTCCCCCTTTTATGATCACTATACGATCAGAATATGTGCTTCGTGTCATAATAACACTGCTCCACCCATCAAGCTAAACAAGCTTAGATGTTCAAATATGAATCTAATATTATTAAAACAGAGTTGTTTAATTGGTCAGCTAAATGTTCCTAAATTAGTTTCGAAAATGCATGTTTGCTGCTCGGGTGTGTATCTGTACAGGGTGCCCACGGTGGGTCGGCCCACCCTTGGATTTTGGGCCGTCCCAGGCCCCGATTCCCCTCTGTTCTATTGCGCGCTTCCGATCTCTACTCACCCCCAGCCGCCTGCCTCACTGGCGACTTGCCGTCCCCGGATGGCATGACTCTAGGAGGATACGCCAGACTAACAGGAGGCCAGGAGCCGCTCGCCCAACAGCGTCACCGCTGCCCGGGCGCGCCGCCGTGCCTACCTTCCCAAATCCGTTCGGGGCTCGGCGTGCAGCACCCACCAAGCCAGCCCGATTTATCCTGAGATACGTCCTCAACACTCAGCAGCCATTCCTCATCACCCATTTTCTAATTGATTCATTACTCATTAGGCGGGACTGTCATTAGGGTTTGTTGTGTGCTCGGTGCTACCTACACTTAATGGTTGAGATGTATTTGGTAATCTTGATTACCTCTAAAGTTCACGGGGTTTTCAAAATT
Organism: Aegilops speltoides; assembly: GCA_021437245.1. Classification (NCBI taxonomy): domain Eukaryota; kingdom Viridiplantae; phylum Streptophyta; class Magnoliopsida; order Poales; family Poaceae; genus Aegilops; species Aegilops speltoides. The sequence continues at coordinate 181,960,453 of CM038146.1, forward strand.
CGGCCCTCGGGCGAAACTAGTCATTTTGGATTGTTGGGCGTAGTGACATTGACCAGATTACTACTGCAAGCCAAGTTTGTTGACAATTTTACTTGTCTTTCTTACTCATTCGATATAATATCCAATTATTCACGTCGATTAGTTGCAAATAATAAGTGCTAGACAAACTTATTCATTCAGATTTTGGACGGTCTCTTCTTTGCGATTACAATTCGCATACTTGTCCTAATAAGCTCACAAGTAAATGATTGATTCACTACATCTATGCTTGCCTTGTCATATTTGTTGTCAATATTCTTTTAGGGTGGACCACCCTGTTTCTAAATACTGGAACCGTAGACATGAGTGAATAGTATTTCTCTATGTGATCTCTTCCATCATGTGTGGGTAACGAACACTGCATTTTATAGAAAGAAAGTGTCATTTCCAGCTTTTACATAGGTTTCGATCTTTTACATGGAATACAATCTGCCTACTTGCTTTGTGTCGCACTACCAACACTCCACCCTTGAAGCTAAACATTACGCCACTCATAATTGCTTAGTTTATTTGTTCAAATACGAATTTCATATGATTCTAATGTTCCTACTTCAGTTTTGAAATGTGTGCCTGCCTATTATAGTGACATAAGGGGTTTGTATTTCTGTGTGTGGTCTGGTCAGCATGGTTGGGGAGGTGAACTTTGCATATGCAGGGGTTTATGGGGAGACACTCTCCGAGTTGAATCCGGAATGCATTCCATAGATAATCTGACTACTTTTTATGTTTTCATGAATCTCAGATTCTAAACAGCATCATAATGATTATGAGCTTGCGCACATGAAAAGAATAAAGCAGAACAATGCCATGGCTGTCAAACTTGGCATTAAGGGACTGAAATCAAGTCTGGATGCAATGCAATGCAAACGCTCTCCACCTACAGATTCATGCTCAGGATATGATCCTAACAGTGATTCTGAACTAGAGGGAGACCTAAGTCACTGTAGCTCCCTGGTGGAGGAGTCAGAGGAAGATGCCCTATCTTATTCACCCATCAAGGTACTTGCTCTAACATTCCAAGGTTACATTGCTCGCACATATCTTGCAACTGATGATCTGCATTGCTTCTACTTTGTTGAACTGCCATTAGCTTAGTTTACACATCATGTATGTGAATCATACTGCCTATCCATTTTGATTACATATTCCATCTGTCATCATACCATATTTATCCATTCAAATGTTGTTCTTGTGTATCGACGTTCAAAAGGAAGAGGCGATTGCTGATCATGGAGGAGCACAAGCAAAGTATTTGGAAAAGGTAGTGGCACTGATAAATCAAATAGCCCATTAGGTGTAGTTGCAATATCACCCGACCCACAAAATACCCAAACTCTAGCAGACTCTAGCCCTACTACATTTGGTCATTTCGATGCCCCAACTCAATGCAGACCCCAAGCGCAGCAAGCAGTATGATTATGCCGATTGACATAGCACTAATCATGACGACGCAAAACCCCATTCCAGCAAAGAGTACACCAAATCCAGTTGCCAAATCCCTTTTCGAACCAGAGAGAGCCCCAATTGCAGCAAATAGGACCCCTGTTCCATTTCTTCCCAGTTTAGAAGACAAAGCTTATGTTGTTGTCAGGAACTTTGTGCGCATCTTTCCTTCATGGAAAGATTATACCGCAGACACAGAACAATTTCCAGTCTTCCTCCGCAACTTATACGTAAGTAATGTGCTAATGTTATTCATGGTCATTACTGCATATGTTTCTGCTGACAGAAGACACAAGATTTCATTCTTTTAAATAGGCGAGGAGCAAACTGGATTGTGATGACGAGCAAGAGTTGGTTGCGCTTTTCAAGCACTCATTGATGAAGTATCGTTCCTACCTGAGGCAAGCGCACTTCAATGGCAAGCCTCTAAACGAAATTTCTGTAAAGTCTCCGGTGCTACATTTATCCGACGATGACTGGAATAATCTTGTTACACATTGGTCTCGGCTGCAGTGTAAGGTACTGTCTATGATATCACAGCACAATTTGGACTACATTTCGCATTTGCCTTAATGTCTCACTTGTCTGGCTGTTAGCGAGAAGAACATTCGTTCTCAAGGGACCACAGAATCTCGCAACTATCTTGCATAATTGCATTGCTCTTGTGAGTACCTCTTGCCCTGTATGACCATACTTACTTTCATAGTTGTTTGATTATGTAGCATCACTGCACATGTTAGCCTCATAATCGTCCATTTGGTGGACATTATAAGATCTGTATGGACTCTTACATAAATTTAGAATCAACCCAATGCTTTTGAAGAGGTTTAGCTCTGCGATCCTCTTGTAATGATTTGTCGTGGTCATCCTTTGTACTTACATTAACAGCTACTCCTCCGTCCCATAATATAAGAACGTTTTGTATAGTACACGGTGTTCAAAACACTCTTGTATTATGGGAAGAGGGATGATTCATTTTGTAGCATTTGCATCTTATCTCCTCGCCCACCATTTACTAAAAAGATCGGATCTATATTTAATCTTACCAACAAGTAGAATACATGAGACAATGCGGTGTAGAAGTGTAGCCCATTGCTCTTGTCAGTACATTTTGTCCTATAACGCTTGTACTTCCAGGGATTGGTAGTTGATTATGTAGCATCAATCTGCATCTTATCTTCATTATCCTCTATCCCTTCCAGTATTATCATATCAATAATTACTCTACAAAATGTAGAGTACAGGCAATGCTTATGAAGAAGATTCTTGCTAAAATTCTTGAGTTATCCTTCCCTTGACATGGAGAAGGGCATTATAAAGCCGGTGTTAACTGTTAATGTAAGTCATACCTGCTAAAGCCTTTATCCTCAACTGCTGTTTAATTTGCTCATACTCCCTATCGTTTACTGCTGTTTAGTTTGTTGTTTCTACCAAAATGCATGTTCGTAAGAACCGTAAGTTCTAAGTTTTACTTGTAAAACCAAATTTCTTATTCATACCATGCACATTACTTAATACTCCCTATATGTATGCTTGGTTTTGTGGATCTATAATCCGATGTGTGGTGAAGCAGCCCACGTTTGCACCTTGTCATCTCTGTTTTATCTTCTTGATGTGGTGATGATATGAACAACATGCCATCCACATTATCCAAAATAGATACAATGATTTTCTTTGCCCTTCATCTATGCTTGTTATGTTGACATGGTAATCCAGTAGTGTGGTGAAGCTCCCCACATTATGAACAATGCCAAATTATGCTATTGATATTTTGAACTTACTCTTTATTTTCTAATTTGAAATTGGATAGAATTGACAGGATAGTTATCATCTTTGTTTATACATGTGCAAAACCTGTCAACTCTCTGCTTTGTTTCAGGGTGATATGCCTGATGGCATGCACAAGTCTGCTGAAGGCTGTGAGACAAACCCAACATATATTGCAGCAAAGAAGGCAAAACATCTTGAAGATAGCGAGACCCCAAAGTCTTGTCTTGATGCAGTGTTCAAGTTACTTGAGACTAACAGTCAGACAAGCTCACAGAATTCGTTGTCTGAATCAGTTCGACTTATTCAGTCCCAAGTTCTAGCAGAAAGGCATTCTGCAACTCAACTTTGACTTGAAGTCCTATCTCTAAGAAAGATTGCGGAGAACACCAATGAGAACCTCATCGCTAAACAGCTACACCTGGAAGCTATGACCGACATGCTAGGCGGTCTCACATACCTTTTTCGGCTTGACTATGCAGTTCCCCATAAGGCTAACCTTTCTTGAACTGTCTTGGAAGTGGTCTCGGTTCAGTATTATTTTGTTACGCTGCAATGGTGCCTAGTTTTTCTAATCTGCTTCTTCCTTGCGCTTTATGATCACTAGTGGTGAACTTCGATGCCCAGTGGATGTAATATACCTTAAATCCTTTATTGTATAGTGTAGGTTTATTCTTAGTTACTATGCCGTAATTTCTTTATTGTATAGGGTAGGTTTATTCTTAATTCCTACTAGTTACTGCCATCATTCGCTATCTGAAAAAAAATCAGATGTACTCGACCGGGCCGAAACATTCGACTCTAAAGGGCCAGTTTTTTAGCGGGCCACGATTGGGCCGGCTGAAGGAAATATGCCCTAGAGGCAATAATAAAGTTATTATTTATTTCCTTACATCATGATAAATGCTTATTATTCATGCTAGAATTGTATTAACCGGAAACATAATACATGTGTGAATATATAGACAAACAGAGTGTCACTAGTATGCCTCTACTTGACTAGCTTGTTAATCAAAGATGGTTATGTTTCCTAACCATGAACAAGGAGTTGTTATTTGATTAACAAGATCACATCATTAGTTGAATGATCTGATTGACATGACCCATTCCGTTAGCTTAGCACCCGATCGTTTAGTATGTTGCTATTGCTTCCTTCAGGACTTATACATGTTCCTATGACTATGAGATTATGCAACTCCCGTTTACGGAGGAACACTTTGTGTGCTACCAAGCGTCACTGGCGTAGCGGGTGATTATAAAGGTGCTCTCTGGTGTCTCCAAAGGTACTTGCTGAGTTGGCGTATTTGAGATTAGGATTTGTCACTCGAATGTCGGAGAGGTATCTCTGGGCCCTCTCGGTAATGCACATCACTTAAGCCTTGCAAGCATTGCAACTAATGAGTTAGTTGCAAGATGATGTATTCGGAACGAGTAAAGAGACTTGCGGTAATGAGATTGAACTAGGTATTGGATACCGACGATCGAATCTCGGGCAAGTAACATACCGATGACAAAAGGAACAACGTATGTTGTTATGCGGTTTGACCGATAAAGATCTTAAGTAGAATATGTAGGAACCAATATGGGCATCAAGTCCGCTATTGGTTATTGACGGAGGCGATGTCTCGGTCATGTCTACATTGTTCTCGAACTGTAGGGTCCCTGCGCTTAAGGTTTCGATGATAGTTATATTATGAGTTAATGTATTTTGATGTACGAAGGTTGTTCGAGTCCGGATGTGATCACGGACATGACGAGAGTCTCAAAATGGTCGAGACATAAAGATTGATATATTGGACGGATATATTTGGACACGGAAATGTTCCGGATGAGATTGGGATTATCTGGGAGTTAGGGAGGTTACGGAACCCCGGTAAGTATATGGGCCTTATTGGGCCTTAGTGGAAGGAGGAAGAAGGAGAAAGGAGGGCGCCCCCAAGCCCAATCCGAATTGGGGGGGGGCGGCCCCTTTCCTTCTTTCCTCCCCTCTTCCTTCCTCTCCTACTCCTAATAGGAAAGGGGCCAAACCTACTTGGAGTAGGTTTGCCCCCTAAGCGCGCCTCCCTCTTGGCGGCCCCTCCTCCTCCCTCCTTTATATCTGGGCGGGGGCACCCATAGACACACAAGTTGATCATCGTGATCATTCCTTAGCCGTGTGCGGTGCCCCCTCCACGATATTACACCTCGGTCAAATTGTAGCGGTGCTTAGGCGAAGCCTGCGATAGTTGAACATCAAGATCGTCACTGCGCCGTCGTCTTGTGAAACTCCTCCCGTACCTCTCTTGGATCGGAGTTCGGGGTTCATCATTGAGCTGTCGTGTGTCAAGAACTCGGAGGTGCGAATGCGGTGCTTGGATCGGTTGGACCGGGAAGGCGTCGACTACTTCCTCTATGTTGCGTCAGCGCTTCGCTTGGGTCTACGAGGGTACATAGACAACACTCTCCCTCTCGTTGCTATGCATCACCATGATCTTGCGTGTGCGTAGGAAATTTTTGAAATTACTCGTTCCCCAGCAGTGGTATCGAGCCTAGATTTTATGGTTTGATGTTATATGCACGAGTAGAACACAAGTGAGTTGTGGGCGATATAAGTCATCTTGCTTACCAAAGCATGTCATACTTTGGTTGGTGGTATTGTTGGATGAAGCGGCCGGACCGACATTACGTATGCTTACGCGAGACTGGTTTTACCGCCGTGCTTTGCACCACGGTGACTAGCGGTGTCGGTTTCTCAACTTTAGTTGAACCGAGTGTGGCTACGCCCGGTCCTTGCGAAGGTTAAAATAGCATCAACTTGACAAACTATCGTTGTGGTTTTGATGCGTAGGTGAGATTGGTTCTTGCTTAAGCCCATAGCAGCCACGTAAAACTTGCAACAACAAAGTAGAGGGCGTCTAACTTGTTTTTGCGGGGCATGTTGTGATGTGATATGGCCAAGACATGATGCTATATTTTATTGTATGAGATGATCATGTTTTGTAACGAAGTTATCGGCAATGGCAGGAGCCATATGGTTGTCGCTTTATTGTATGAAATGCAACGCATACAGTAATTGCTTTACTTTATCACTAAGCGGTAGCGATAGTCGTAGAAGCAATAGATGGCGTAAACAACAACGATGCTACGATGGAGATCAAGGTGTCGCGCGGTGGCGATGGTGATCATGATGGTGCTTGGAGATGGAATCACAAGCACAAGATAATGATGGCCATATCATATCACTTATATTGATTGCATGTGATGTTTATCCTTTATGCATCTTATCTTGCTTTGATTGGCGGTAGCATTTTAAGATGATCTCTCACTAAAATTATCAAGAAGTGTTCTCCTGAGTATGCACGTTGCCAAAGTTAAATCGTGCCCGGACACCACGTGATGATCGGGTGTGATAAGCTCTCGTCCATCTACAGCGGGTGCAAGCCAGTTTTGCACACGTAGAATACTCGAGTTAAGCTTGACAAGCCTAGCATATGCAGATATGGCCTCGGAACACGGAGACCGAAAGGTCGAGCGTGAATCATATAGTAGATATGATCAACATAAGATGTTCACCATTGAAAACTACTCCATCTCACGTGATGATCGGTTATGGTTTAGTTGATTTGGGTCACGTGATCACTTAGATGACTAGAGAGATGTCTGTCTAAGTGGGAGTTCTTAAGTAATATGATTAATTGAACTTAAATTTATCATGAACTTAGTACCTGATAGTATCTTGCTTGTCTATGTTGATTGAGGATAGATGGCCCGTGTTGTTGTTCCGTTGAATTTTAATGCGTTCCTTGAGAAAGCTAAGTTGAAAGATGATGGTAGCAACTACGCGGACTGGGTCCGTAACTTGAGGATCATCCTCATTGCTGCATAGAAAAATTACGTCTGGAAGCACCGCTGGGTGCCGAACTTCTTCTTGATGCTGGCCAGCGGCGTTAAGAGCGTCTGGCGAGCAAAGCTGATGACTACTCGATAGTTCAATGTGCCATGCTACGGCTTAGAACCGGGACTTCAACGGCGTTTTGAACATCATGGAGCATATGAGATGTTCCAGGAGTTGAAGTTAATATTCGGAAGAATGCCGGATTGAGAGATCTGAAGTCTCAATAAGTTCTATAGCTGCAAGATGGAGGAGAATAGTTACGTCGGTGAGCACATACTCAAGATGTGCAGGTATTGTAATCACTTGATTCAAGCTGGGAGTTACTCTTCCGGATGATAGCGTCATTGATGAGAATTCTCCAATCACTTCCACCAAGCTACAAGAGCTTCGTGATGAACTATAATATGCAAGGGATGGATAAGGCGATTCCGAGCTCTTCGCAATGCTAAAGGCTGCGGAGGTAGAAATCAGAAGGAGCATCAAGTGTTGATGGTCAACAAGACCACTAGTTTCAAGAAAAGGGCAAAGGGAAGAAGAAGGGAACTTCAAGAAGAACAGCAAACAAGTTCTTTGCTCGGAAGAAGAAACCCAAGTGCGGACCTAAGCACTGAAATCGAAGTGCTTCTCTGCAAGCGGTAGTCCTTTGGAGCGGAACTGCCCCAAGTATTTGGCGGATAAGAAGGATGGGAAGGTGAACAAAGGTATATGTGATATACATGTTATTGATGTGTACCTTACTAGAGCTCGCATGAGCTTTGGGTATTTGATCTGGTTACATTGCTAATATTTGCAACTTCGAAGCAGGGACTACGGATTAGCGAACAACGGCAAAGGGCGAGGTGTCGATCTTGGCGTGGGAAATGGTTCCAAAGTCGATGTGATCGCGATCGGCACGCTACCTCTACATCTACCTTGATTTGTATTAGACCTAAATAATTGTTATTTGGTGCGGCGTTGAGCATGAACATTATATCTGGATCTTGTTTGATGTGAGACGGTTATTCATTTAAATCAAAGAATAATGGTTGTTCTATTTATATGAGTAATATCTTTTATGGTCATGCACCCTTGAAGAGTGGTCTATTTTTGATGAATCGCGATAGTAGTGATACACATATTCATAGTATTGAAAACAAAAGATGCAGAGATGATAATGATAGTGCAACTTATTTGTGGCACTGCCGTTTAGGTCATATCGGTATAAAGCGCATGAAGAAACTCCATACTGATGGTCTTTTGGAACCACTTGATTATGAATCACTTGGTACTTGCGAACCGTGCCTCATGGGCAAGATGACCAAAACACCGTTCTCCGGTACTATGGAGAGAGCAACAGATTTGTTGGAAGTCATACATACAGATGTATGTGGTCCGATGAAGGTTGAGGCTCGTGGCGGCTATCGTTATTTTCTCACCATCACAGATGATTTAAGCAGATATGGGTATATCTACTTAATGAAGCATAAGTCTGAAACATTTGAAAAGTTCAAAGAATTTCAGAGTGAAGTTGAAAATCATCGTAACAAGAAAATAAAGTTTCTACAATCTGATCGTGGAGGAGAATATTTGAGTTACGAGTTTGGTCTACACTTAAAACAATGTGGAATAGTTTCGCAACTTATGCCACCCGGAACACCACAGCGTAATGGTGTGTCCGAACGTCGTAATCGTACTTTACTTGATATGGTGCGATCTATGATGTCTCTTACAGATTTACCGCTATCATTTTGGGGTTATGCTTTGGAGACAGCCACATTCATGTTAAATAGGGCACCATCAAAATTCGTTGAGACGACACCTTATGAACTATGGTTTGGCAAGAAACCAAAGTTGTCGTTTCTTAAAGTTTGGGGCTGCGATGCTTATGTGAAAAAGCTTCAACCTGATAAGCTCAAACCCAAATCAGAAAAATGTGTCTTCATAGGATACCCAAAGGAGACAGTTGGGTACACCTTCTATCACAGATCCGAAGGCAAGACATTCGTTGCTAAGAATGGATCCTTTCTAGAGAAGGAGTTTCTCTCGAAAGAAGTGAGTGGGAGGAAAGTAGAACTTGATGAGGTAACTGTACCTACTCCCTTGTTGGAAAATAACACATCACAGGAACGGTTTACGTGGCGTCAAAACCAACTAGTGAGGAAGTTGATGATGATGATCATAGAACTTGAGATCAAGTTATCTGAGAACCTCGTGGGTCGAGCGAGTAAGATCCGCACAGTGGTATGGTAATCCTATTACGGAAGTCATGCTACTAGATCATGATGAACCTACAAACTATGAAGAAGCGATGGTGAGCCAGATTCGCAAAGTGGCTTGAAACCATGAAATCGAGATGGGATCCATGTATGAGAACAAAGTATGGACTTTGGTTGACTTGCCCGATGGTCGGCAAGCAATTGAGAATAAATGGATCTTCAAGAAGAAGGTGGCAGACGGTAATATTCTTGTCTACAAACATCGACTTGTTGCAAAAGGTTTTCGACAAGTTCAAGGGGTTGACTACGATGAGACCTTCTCACCCGTAGCGATGCTTAAGTCTGTCCGAATCATGTTAGCAATTGCGCATTTTATGATTATGAAATTTGGCAAATGGATGTAAAAACTGCATTCTGAATGGATTTACGGAGGAAGAGTTGTATATGATGCAACCAGAAGGTTTATCGATCCAAAGGGAGCTAACAAAGTGTGCAAGCTCCAGCGATCCATTTATGGACTGGTGCAAGCCTCTCGGAGTTGGAATAAACGTTTTGATAGTGTGATAAAAGCTTTTGGGTTTATACAGACTTTTGGAGAAGCCTGTATTTACAAGAAAGTGAGTGGGAGCTCTGTAGCATTTCTAATATTATATGTGGATGACATATTATTGATTGGAAATGATATAGAATTTCTGGATAGCATAAAGGGATACTTGAATAAAAGTTTTTCAATGAAAGACCTCGATGAAGCTGCTTACATATTGGGCATTAAAATCTATAGAGATAGATCAAAAGGCTTAATTGGACTTTCACAAAGCACATACCTTGACAAAGTTTTGAAGAAGTTCAAAATGGATCAAGCAAAGAAAGGGTTCTTGCCTGTATTGCAAGGTGTGAAGTTGAGTAAGACTCAAAGCCCGACCACTGCAGAAGATAGAGAGAAAATGAAAAGTGTTCCCTATGCTTCAGCCATAGGCTCTATCATGTATGCAATGCTGTGTACTAGACCTGATGTGTGCCTTGCTATAAGTCTAGTAGGGAGGTACCAAAGTAATCCAGAGTGGATCCTTTGGACAGCGGTCAAGAACATCTGAAGTACACGAAAAGGACTAAGGATATGTTTCTCGTATATGGAGGTGACAAAGAGCTCATCGTAAATGGTTACGTTGATGCAAGCTTTGTCACTGATCGAACGATTCTAAATCGCAAACCGGATCGTGTTTACATTAAGCGGTGGAGCTGTCGGTTGGTGCAGTTCAAAGCAAAGCGTCGTGGCGGGATCTACGTGTGAAGCGGAATACATAGCTGCATCGGAAGCAGCCAATGAAGGAGTGCGGATGAAGGAGTTCATATCCGATCTAGGTGTCATACCTAGTGCATCGGGTCAATGAAAATCTTTGTGACAATCTTGGGCGATTGCCTTAGCGAAGGAATCCAGATTTCACAAGAGAACCAAACACATCAAGAGGCGCTTCAATTCCATCAGGGATCTAGTCGGTGGGAGACATAGAGATTTGCAAGATACATACGGATCTGAATGTTGCGGAGACCGTTGACTAAGCCTCTTCCATGAGCAAAACATGATCAACACCAAGACTCCATGGGTGTTAGAATCATTACTATGTAATCTAGATTATTGACTCTAGTGCAAGTGGGAGGCTGAAGGAAATATGCCCTAGAGGCAATAATAAAGTTATTATTTATTTCCTTACATCATGATAAATGTTTATTATTCATGCTAGAATTGTATTAACAGGAAACATAATACATGTGTGAATATATAGACAAGCAGTGTCACTAGTATGCCTCTACTTGACTAGCTTGTTAATCAAAGATGGTTATGTTTCCTAACCATGAACAAGGAGTTGCTATTTGATTAACAAGATCACATCATTAGTTGAATGATCGATTGACATGACCCATTCCGTTAGCTTAGCACCCGATCGTTTAGTATGTTGCTATTGCTTCCTTCATGACTTATACATGTTCCTATGACTATGAGATTATGCAACTCCGTTTACGGAGGAACACTTTGTGTGCTACCAAGCGTCACAGCGTGGCGGGTGATTATAAAGGTGCTCTCTGGTGTCTCCAAAGGTACTTGTTGAGTTGGCGTATTTCGAGATTAGGATTTGTCACTCCGAATGTCGGAGAGGTATCTCTGGGCCCTCTCGGTAATGCACATCACTTAAGCCTTGCAAGCATTGCAACTAATGAGTTAGTTGCAAGATGATGTATTCTGAGCGAGTAAAGAGACTTGCGTAGCGAGATTGAACTAGGTATTGGATACCGACGATCGAATCTCGGGCAAGTAACATACCGATGACAAAAGGAACAACGTATGTTGTTATGCGGTTTGACCGATAAAGAACTTCGTAGAATATGTAGGAACCAATATGGGCATCCAGGTCCCCTATTGGTTATTGACCGGAGACGTGTCTCGGTCATGTCTACATTGTTCTCGAACCGTAAGTCTGCAGCAAGGTTTTGATGGCGGTTATATTATGAGTTTATGTATTTTGATGTACGAAGGTTGTTGAGTCCGGATGTGATCACGGACATGACGAGGAGTCTCGAAATGGTCGAGACATAAAGATTGATATATTGGGCGGATATATTTGGACACCGGAAGGTTCGGATGAGATTGGGATTATCTGGGAGTTAGGGAGGTTACGAGAACCCCGGTAAGTATATGGGCCTTATTGGGCCTTAGTTGAAGGAGGAAGAAGGAGCAAGGAGGCGCCCCCAAGCCCAATCCGGTGGGAGGGGCGGCCCCCTTTCCTTCTTTCCTCACCCTCTTCCTTCCCTCTCCTACTCCTAGTAGGAAAGGGGGGCCAAACCTACTTGGAGTAGGTTTGCCCCCATAGGGCGCGCCTCCCCTCTTGGCCGGCCCCCTCCTCCCTCCCTCCTTTATATATGGGGGCCGGGGGCACCCCATAGACACACAAGTTGATCATCGTGATCGTTCCTTAGCCGTGTCGGTGCCCCCTCCACGATATTACACCTCGGTCATATTGTGGCGGTGCTTAGGCGAAGCCTGTGTGATTGAACATCAAGATCATCACCACGCCGTCGTCTTGTGAAACTCCTCCCGTACCTCTCTTTGGATCGGAGTTAAAGTGCGTCATCGAGTTATCGTGTGTCAAGAACTTCGGAGGTGCGAATGCGGTGCTTGGATCGGTTGGACCGGGAAGGCGTCGACTACTTCCTCTCGCTGCGTCAGCGCTTCGCTTGATCTCACGAGTGCGTAGACAACACTCTCCCCTCTCGTTGCTATGCATCACCATGATCTTGCGTGTGCGTAGGAAATTTTTTGAAATTACTACGTTCCCCAACACCGGCCTGCGTCTTTCTTGGGCCCGAATGATTGGGGCCTTCACACATTGTGCCAGGCCCAAACTTACACCGGCCTATATTTTAGTTGGGCCTTTTGTTGACCCAGCGCTTAGTTTGGCCCACGTAGCATTGGGCCATTAACAGGCTGAATATTGTACTGGCCTGTTACGACCGAGATGAAACCACGGGCCTTTAGCAGGCCAAAATTCATGTTGGGCCTCAATTTTCACTAGTCGTCGACGGGCCTTCAGCAGGCCGAAATGTAGACCGGGCCTGTATGGGCCCAGTTAGCTCACGGGCCATTACCAGGCCGGAACATATCTCGGGCCTTAGTTGTCCCACTGATATCGTGGGCCTTTAAGAGGCCGAAAGCTTAGTACAGGCATCAACGGGCCGAATTACGCGATAGGCCTTTAACAGGCCCAAAGTCATGTCGGGCTTAACTGTTGCCACCTTTAGCACGGGCCGTTAGCGGGCCCGATGTCCCGTCGGACCATATATGGCCCATGGGCAGCACGGGCCATTCCCAGGCCGAAAGTCACACCAGGCTGAAATGGGCCCATGTCTACATCAGGCCTTTAACAGGTCGAAAGTCACTGGGCTGTAGTTGGGCCCGAATATTCGGCGAACAATTAACGGGTTAGATCTGGCTTCGGGCCACAAATGGGCCCGAATATTGGGCGAACAATTAATGGGCCAGATCTGGCTTCGGGCCGTAAATGGGCCCAAATATTGGGCGAACAATTAACGGGCCAGATCTGGTTTTGGGCCGTAAATGGGCTGGCCCACTAGTACCTGATTAAGCTCTACGGGCCTTTGACTGGGCCGGCCTTTTTAACCTATATGGGCCTCTGTTGGGGCCAGCCACGTGTCGACGTACCATAGGCATGTCTCCTCCAATGGACGGGCGACATCGGCCCCTAACTGGTGACGGTGTTCCTGTGCCAATCAATTTTACATGTGGAAATTTCCCATTGGTCGGGGCTGTTAACGGGTTATCGGATCCAAAATCCGACCCAATAGCTTAACGGCGTTTTGTTACGGTGATGCCACGTGTCGGTCACCCTTGACGAAAGCACTTCTGTGACGCGCGATTTATCGTCATGGAAGTGGACACTTCCGTGATGATAATTTTGGTAATGTCATGGAAAACTTCTACGACAGCACAGGTACGACTATCTTGATTCTGTCGTAAATTTGTCATGGATGTACATGCATGACAAAAAATGCAACCTATTGTGACAAACACGTATCATCACGGAAGTGTATTTTTTGTAGTGATTTGGGGGCGAGCTGAACTATAGGACGAAGAAGATCGTTTTTTATGTCGCCAAGATCCCCTTGCCCTATAATGGGATCCTTGGCCACCCAGCACTGGCCAAGTTCATGGCGGCATCACATTACGTCTACAACATGTTGAAGATGCCCGGGCCAATGAGCATCATCACCATCCCCTCTGACAAGAAAGACGCGCTCATCTGCACCGACCAACTCTACCGAGAGGCAGTTGCAGCGGCTGCCGCCAAGGCACTTGCTCCTGCCATTGAAGCCTCGGGAGGGAAGAGAGCCAGCAAGCCCCTTCCGGTGAGACCTCTTCCGGCAAGACCTCCTGCACCCACTCCGGCAAGCACGCCTCTTCAGAGTGCTGCGCTCCCATCAAGGGCGTGCCAGAGAGCTCCACCGGCAAGAGCAAGAAATCCAAGGCAGCACCACCTGAGACCAAGAAGGTGCCCGTCAAGGAGGACGGCACGGGTGGGGCTTTTACTATAAGCTCCACCCTCGACAGCAAATAGGAAAGCGCGCTCGTCGCCTTCCTGCGGGTGAATGTTGATGTGCTTGCATAGCAAGCATTCGACATCCCCGGTGTTCCCAGGAAGGTGATTGAGCACCACCTTGTTGTCTGTCCCCATGTGCGGCCCGTCAAGCAGAAGGTTAGAAAGCAAGCTTTGGAGCGACAAGAGTTCATCATCAAAGAGATCAGGAAGTTGGAGGTGGCAGACTTGGTCAGAGGAGTGCTCCACCCCATGTGGTTGGCCAATCTGGTGGTAGAACGTAAGGAAAATGGGAAGTGCAGGCTGTGTATTGACTACACAGATATCAATAAGGCCTGCCCAAAGGATCCTTTCCCCTTGCCACGCGTTTACCAGATAGTGGACTCCACTGCCGGGTGTGACCTGTTGTCATTCCTCGACGCCTACTCACGATACCACCAGATCTTCATGATGAAGGACGACGAGGAAAAGACCGCGTTCATCACCCCATGTGGTATGTACTATTTTGTACGGATGCCTTTCGGGTTGAAAAGCGTTGGTTCAACATTTGCCCGAGCAGTCCAAATTGGTTTTGAGCCACAACTGCATAGGAATATGGAAGCTTATATGGATGATATAGTGGTCAAAACCAAGGACAAGGCTACGCTTGTGCAGGATCTGGAGGAGACATTTGCAAACCTACGCAAGATCAACCTCAAGCTCAATCCAGAGAAGTGCGTGTTCGGCATCCCGTCCGGCAAGCTTATTGGTTTCTTTGGGTCTCAACGCGGAATCGAAACAAATCCCAACAAGATCAAAGCGATTGAGCAGATTGAGGCGCCAAGATGGGTCAAGGACGTCCGTAGGCTCGCCGGCTGTGATGCTGCTCTAAGTAGGTTCATCTCCAAATCTGCTGAGCGCGCCCTCCCCTTTTTCAAAGTTTTGAAAAAGGCCAGTCCAATGAAATTGAGTCCGGAGGTAGAGGCAGCGCTGCAAGATCTGAAGAGGTACCTCTCCTCCACGCCAACACTGTTCGCGCCTAATCCACACGAGCCGTTGCTGCTATATCTAGCAGCAACGAATCAAGTGGTCAGTGCTGCGCTAGTGGCACAGAGGGAACTTGGGGAAGAAACAGCAGCGGCGGCCTGATACATCTCCAACGTATCTATAATTTTTGATTGTTCCATGCTATTATATTACCCCTATTGGATGTTTATGGGCTTTATTTTACACATGTATATCATTTTTGGGAGTAACCTACAAACTGGAGGGCCAGTCCATATTGCTGTTTTTTTGCCTATTTCAGTATTTCGAAGAAAAGGAATATCAAGCGGAGTCCAAGCGGAATGAAACCTTCGGGAGGCGTGATTTTTGGAACGAACGTGATCCAGAGGACTTGGAGTGCAAGTCAAGAAGCAGCCAAGGCTTCCACGAGATAGGAGGGCGCCCCCCCTATAGGGCGTGCCCCCTGTCTCGTGGGCCCCTCAGGCGGCCACCGACGTACTTCTTCCTCCTATATATACCTACGTACCCCGAAAACATCCAGGAGCACCATGAAACACAATTTCCACCACCGTAACCTTCTGTATCCGCGAGATCTCATCTGGGAGCCTTCGTCGGCACTCTGCCGGAGGGGGAATCGACCACGGAGAGCTTCTACATCAACATCCTTGCCCCTCTGATGAGTTGTGAGTAGTTTACCACAGACCTACAGGTCCATAGTTATTAGCTAGATGGCTTCTTCTCTCTTTTTGGATCTCAATACAATGTTCTCCCCCTCTCTTGTGGAGATCTATTCGATGTAAACTCTTTTTGCGGTGTGTTTGTCGAGATCCGATGAATTGTGGGTTTATGTTCAAGTTTATCTATGAATAATATTTGAATCTTCTCTGAATTCTTTTATGTATGATTGAGTTATCTTTGCAAGTCTCTTCGAATTATCAGTTTGGTTTGGCCTACTAGATTGATCGTTCTTGCCATGGGAGAAGTGCTTAGCTTTGGGTTCAATCTTGCGGTGTCCTTACCCAGTGACAGAAAGGGTTGCAAGGCACGTATTGTATTGTTGCCATTGAGGATAACAAGATGGGGTTTATATCATATTGCTTGAGTTTATCCCTCTACATCATGTCATCTTGCTTAATCGTTACTCTGTTCTTATGAACTTAATACTCTAGATGCGAGGCGAGGAGTCGGTCGTTGTGTGGAGTAATAGTAGTAGATGCAGGCAGGAGTCGGTCTACTTGTTATGGACGTGATGCCTATATACATGATCATGCCTAGATAATCTCATAACTATGCGCTTTTCTATCAATTGCTCGACAGTAATTTGTTCACCCACCGTAGTACTTATGCTCTCGAGAGAAGCCTCTAGTGAAACTTATGGCCCCCGGGTCTATCTCTTATCATATTTGCTTTCAATCTACTTTTATTTGCATCTTTACTTTTTGCATCTATCTTATAAAATACCAAAAATATATTTATCTTATCTTACTATCTTTATTAGATCTCACTTTCTTGAAGTGGCCATGAAGGGATTAGCAACCCTTTATTGTGTTGGTTGCGAGTTCTCGATTGTTTGTGTAGGTGCGTGGGACTTTTGAGGAGCCTCCTCTTTGGATTGATACCTTGGTTCTCAAAAACTGAGGGAAATACTTACGCTACTATTGCTGCATCACCCTCTCCTCTTCGAGGAAAACCAACGCAAGCTCAATACTTAGCAAGAAGGATTTCTGGCGCCGTTCCCGGGGAGGTCTTAGCTCAAGTTAAGACATACCAAGTACCCATCACAAACCCATCTCCCTCGCATTTACATTATTTGCCATTTGCCTCTCGTTTTCCTCTCCCCCACTTCACCCTTGCCATTTTATTCGCGCTCTCTTTCCCAATCTCCTTCTCTCTTTTGCTTGCCCTTTCATTTGCTCGTTTGGCTGGAATAGATGCTTATTTATTGCTAAACAGAGAACTTAAGATCTATGGATCCTCATCCGCTTGCTAATCTTTTTAAGAGATCCAATTATGATGAACCAATTGCTAGTGAGTTTTCTGCACTAGATTATCTTTATGAAGCTTTGCTCAAAATTTGTGAATCTGAAAATTATGATGAAGAAATTTATGAAGAGATTCACGATAACTCCTTGAATAAAAACCATGATTGCAATGATTTTCCTATAAATTCTCTTGATGTCAATTGTGCTAATAGTATGCAAAACCCTAAGCTTGGGGATGCTAGTTTTGCTATGTCTACTACTTGTTGTAATGATTGGGGTGATTCTTCTTATGATCTTGAAAATTTATTTAAGCCCCATGATGAATATGAGATTGATAATAGTGTTTGCAATAACATTGAAAGTTGGTTTGGAAGAGTGTCAACTTTAGATCCCACATATTTGGAGTATGTTCAATCTTATGATATTTTTGATAAAAGTGGGTTCGGAAAGGTCATGACTTTAGTTAATGTTAATCCCACTATCTTGGAAGAGTGTCAACTTTACATGCATGTGGATCGTGTTAAGAATATGTTATGTGCTAAATATTTTGTTGAATTTGCCTATGATCCTACATGTAATTATTATGAGATAGGAATGCATGATCGAAGAAATTTTTATCTTACTAAATTACCTCTCGTCATGTTGAGATTGCTATCGTCTCTTTCTTATTCCTTGCTTATGCTAGTTTTTGTTTGCCTTGCAAAATTGTTTGCTTATAATATGCCTATGCATAGGAAGTATGTTAGACTTAGATGTGTTTGTCACGTGTTTCATGATGCTCTCTTTGCGCTTCAATTCTTATCTTTCGTCTGAGCATCATTAAAATTATCAATGCCTAGCTAAAAGGCTTTAAAGAAAAGCACTGTTGGGAGACAACCCAATATTTTTCCTTGCTGTTATTTAATAAATCTTGCATCTACCTTCTGTTTATATTTGTTTTTATCTTTTAATTAGTGTTTGTGCCAAGTAGAACCTATAGGATAACCTACGATGATAGTTGATTTGATTCTGCTGAAAAACAGAAACTTTGCACGCACGAATATAATTTTGTTAAATCCCAGGATCGTGATTTTATGTTGATTCTTTTTTATGCTGTTCAACAAGCAAATTTTCCAGGACTTCCTATTTTGGTAGGATTTTTAGAGTTGCAGAAGTTTGCGTTAGTTACAGATTGCTACAGACTGTTCTGTTTTTGACAGATTCTGTTTTTCGTGTGTTGTTTGCTTATTTCAATGCATCTATGGCTAGTAAATTAGTTTATAAACCATAAGGAAGTCGGAATAAAGTCGGTTTAACACCAAAATAAATAAAGAATGAGTTCATTACAGTACCTTATGTGGTGGTTTTGTTTTCTTTCACTAACGGAGCTTATAAGATTTCCTGTTGAGTTTTGTGTTGTGAAGTTTTCAAGTTTTGGGTAAAGCTTTTATGGACTATGGAATAAAGGGTGGCAAGAGCCTAAGCTTGGGGATGCTTATGGAACCCCAAGATATTCAAGGATAGCCAAAAGCCTAAGCTTGGGGATGCCCCGAGAAGGCATCCCCTCTTTCGTCTTCGTTCATTGGTAACTTTACTTGGAGCTATATTTTTATTCGCCACATGATATGTGTTTTGCTTGGAGCGTCGTGTATTATATTAGTCTTTGCTTTTTAGTTTACCACAATCATCCTTGCCGTACACACCTTTTTGGAGAGGCCTATTTGATTAGAATTTGCTAGAATACTCTATGTGCTTCACTTATATCTTTTGAGCTTGATAGTTTTTGCTCTAGAGCTTCACTTATATCTTTTAGAGCACGGTGGTGTCTAAATTTTGAAGAAATTACTAGTCTCTCATGCTTCACTTATATATTTTTGAGAGTCTTTTAGAACAGCATGGTAATTGCTATGGTTTTAAAGTTGGTCCTAGAATGATGAGCATCCAAGTTGGGTATAATAAAAACTATCATAGAAAGTGAATTGGATGCTATGATCAATTTGATGCTTGATAATTGTTTTGAGACATGGAGGTAGTGATATTAAAGTCATGCTAGTTGGGTGATTATGAATTTAAAGAATGCTTGTGTTGAAGTTTGTGATTACCGTAGCATGCACGTATGGTGAACCGCTTTGTGATGAAGTTGGAGCACAATTTTATTTATTGATTATCTTCCTTATGAGTGGCGGTCGGGGATGAGCGATGGTCTTTTCCTACCAATCTATCCCCCTAGGAGCATGCGCGTAGTGCTTTGGTTTTTGTTGACTTCTAAATTTTTGCAACAAGTATATGAGTTCTTTTGACTAATGTTGAGTCCATGGATTATATGCACCCTTTCACCCTTCCATCATTGCTAGCCTCTCTTGTACCATGCAACTTTCGCCGGTACCATACACCCACCATTTACCTTCCTCAAAACAGCCACCATACCTACCTATTATGGATTTCCATAGCCATTCCAAGATATATTGCCATGCAACTTTCCACCATTCCGTTCATATGACACGCATTACTTTTTTCATATTGCTCTTTGCATGATCATGTAGTTGACATCGTATTTGTGGCAAGGCCACCTTCATAATTTTCATACATGTCACTCTTGATTCATTGCATATCCCGGTACACCGCCGGAGGCATTCATATAGAGTCATATCTTGTTCTAGCTTTGAGTTGTAAATCCATAAAACTGTGATGATCTTCATTATTAGAGCATTGTCCTAGTGAGGAAAGGATGATGAAGACTATGATTCCCCCACAAGTCGGGATGAGACTTCGGACTTTACAAAAAGAAAAAAAAAAAAAAAAAAGAAAAAACAAGAAAGGCCAAAAAAAGGCCAAAGAAAAAAAAGAGAAAAAAGAGAAAGAAAAAGGAAAAAAAATATAAAATGAGAGAAAAAGAGAGAAGGGACAATGCTACTATCTCTTTTTCCACACTTGTGCTTCAAAATAGCACCATGATCTTCATGATAGAGAGTCTCATATGTTGTCACTTTCATATACTAGTGGGAAGTTTTCCTAATAGAACTTGGCTTGTATACTCCAATGATGGGCTTCCTCAAAAGTGCCCTAGGTCTTCGTGAGCAAGCAAGTTGGATGCACCCCCACTTAGTTTCTTTTGTTGAGCTTTCATATATTTATAGCTCTAGTGCATCCGTTGCATGGCAATCCCTACTCACTCACATTGATATCTATTGATGGGCATCTCCATAGCCCGTTGATACGCCTAGTTGATGTGAGACTATCTTCTCCTTTTTTGTCTTCTCCACAACCGCCATTCTATTCCACCCATAGTGCTATGTCCATGGCTTACGCTCATGTATTGCGTGAAAGTTGAAAGAGTTTGAGATTATTAAAGTATGAAACAATTGCTTGGCTTGTCATCAGGGTTGTGCATGATTAAATACTTTGTGTAATGAAGATAGAGCAACAGCCAGACTATATGATTTTGTAGGGATAACTTTCTTTAGCCATGTTATTTTGAGAAGACATGATTACTTTGATTTGTATGCTTGAAGTATTACTATTTCTTATGTCAATATGAACTTTTATTTTGTATCTTTTAGATCTGGACATTCATGCCACAATAAAGAAAATTACATTGAGAATTATGCTAGGTAGCTTTCCACATCAAAAATTCTCTTTTTATCATTTACCTACTCGAGGACGAGCAGGAATTAAGCTTGGGGATGCTTGATATGTCTCCAACGTATCTATAATTTTTTATTGTTCCATGCTATTATATTACCCCTTTTGGATATTTATGGGCTTTATTTTACACATTTATATCATTTTTGGGACTAACTTACTAAATGGAGGCCAGATCCATATTGCTGTTTTTTGCCTATTTCAGTATTTGAAGAACAGGAATATCAAGCGGAGTCCAAGCGGAATGAAACCTTCGGGGCGTCATTGTTGGAGCGAGCGTGATCCAGAGGACTTGAGTGCAAGTCAAGAAGCAATGAGCTTCCATGAGATAGGAGGCGCGCCCCCACATGAGGCGCCCCTGTCTCATGGGCCTGAAGCGACCACCGGCGTACTTCTTCCTCCTAAATATACCTCACGTGCCCGAAAACATCCAGGAGCACCACAAAACACAATTTCCACCTGCTGTAACCTTACGTATCCGCAAGATCTCATCTTGGAGCCTTCAAGCACTCTGCGGGGGGAATCGACCATGGAGGGCTTCTACATCAACATCCTTGCCCCTCCGATGAGTTTTGAGTAGTTTACCATAGACCTACGGGTCCATAGTTATTAGCTAGATGGCTTCTTCTCTCTTTTTGGATCTCAATACAATGTTCTCCCCCTCTCTTGTGGAGATCTATTCGATGTAAACTCTTTTTGCGGTGTGTTTGTCGAGATCCGATGAATTGTGGGTTTATGATCAAGTTTATCTATGAATAATATTTGAATATTCTCTGAATTCTTTGATGTATGATTGAGTTATCTTTGCAAGTCTCTTTGAATTATCAGTTTGGTTTGGCCTACTAGATTGATCTTTCTTGCCATGGGAGAAGTGCTTAGCTTTGGGTTCAATCTTGCGGTGTCCTTACCAAGTGACAGAAAGGGTTGCAAGGCACGTATTGTATTGTTGCCATCGAGGATAACAAGATGGGGTTTATATCATATTGCTGGAGTTTATCCCTCTACATCATGTCATCTTGCTTAATGCGTTACTCTGTTCTTATGAACTTAATACTCTAGATGCAGGCAGGAGTCGGTCGATGTGTGGAGTAATAGTAGTAGATGCAAGCAGGAGTCGGTCTACTTGTTATGGACGTGATGCCTATATACATGATCATGCCTAGATAATCCCATAACTATGCGCTTTTCTATCAATTGCTCGACAGCAATTTGTTCACCCACCGTAGTACTTATGCTTTCGAGAGAAGCCTCTAGTGAAACCTATGGCCCCCGGGTCTATCTCTTATCATATTTGCTTTCAATCTACTTTTATTTGCATCTTTACTTTTTGCATCTATCTTATAAAATACCAAAAATATATTTATCTTATCTTACTATCTTTATTAGATCTCACTTTCCGCAAGTGGCTGCGAAGGATTGACAACCCCTTTATTGCGTTGGTTGCGAGTTCTCAGTTTGTTTGTGTAGGTGCGTGGGACTTTTGAGGAGCCTCCTACTGGATTGATACCTTGTTCTCAAAAACTGAGGGAAATACTTACACTACTATTGCTGCATCACCCTCTCCTCTTCGAGGAAAACCAACACAAGCTCAAGACGTAGCACGGTCGAGGCGTCGGATGATGGACCGGGGC
The DNA here is from genome assembly GCA_021437245.1 of Aegilops speltoides. Classification (NCBI taxonomy): domain Eukaryota; kingdom Viridiplantae; phylum Streptophyta; class Magnoliopsida; order Poales; family Poaceae; genus Aegilops; species Aegilops speltoides. The sequence goes on from CM038146.1 coordinate 181,983,097, forward strand.
ATTCCCCGGCACGGCCTGACGCCGGCAAGGTGGGACCCCCGGCAAGGCCTGATCCCGGCAAGACAGAGTCTGTGCAAATAGGCGAAATTGAACAGAAGAAGAAGGTGGTGGAGCACCCGGATTATTTTGTCAGTTCTCTCTTGGAGGGGGCTAGATCAAGATATTCTGGTATGCAGAAGCTACTTTTTGGCGTCCTCATGGCCTCGAGAAAGCTGCGCCACTATTTCCAAGCACATGAGATCACCGTCGTCACCCGCCTCCATTTGCAACGAATCTTGCACAACCCAGATGCGACTGGGAGGATTGTGGAGTGGGCATTGGAACTGTCGAGCTTTGGCCTCAAGTTTGAAAGTACTTCAACAATCAAGAGCCGAGCCTTGGAAGAGTTCATAGCAGAATGGACCGGAAACGCCCGACGAAGAGATTCAAGAGACCACCCTTCCTGGCAAGGAGACGTGTCGCGATTGGATTATGTACTTTGATGGAGCTTTCTCGCTGCAAGGTGCTGGTGCCGGCGTGCTACTCGTTGCGCCCAGCGAAGAGCGCCTCAAGTATGTAGTCCAGATGCACTTTCCCCAGGAAAAATCAACGAACAACACGGCGGAGTACGAGGGATTGGTTGCCGGTCTCAGGATCGCGGCAGACCTTGGAATCTGGAAGCTCATCATCAGAGGTGATTCGCAGCTCGTTGTTAAGCAAGTTAACAAGGATTACCAGAGCCCGTTGCTGGAGGCCTATGTGGATGAAGTGAGGAAGTTGGAAGAGCGCTTTGACAGACTGCAAGCAGAGCATGTTCCCCGAGCAGAGAACAGCATTGCCGACGACCTGTCAAAACGCGCTGCCCTCAAGTTGCTTGTGGAACCAGGTACCTTTGTGCTTCGGTTAACTCAGCCATCCATAGAGCCATCAGCAGGATAGAACAAGCGAAGGAAGGCAGGCCCCGGCAAGTACTTTCCTGCTGAGCTCCCACGATCCGCTGACAAGGAAGTTGCCTGGTATCGCAAGCTTGCCGAGGAGCAGCAACCTCCGACAGGGCCCCAAGCCCTGACCGTAGAGGCAGCCGCCCCTATAGCCGAAGATGAGCCTTTAGTCCTTGTCGTCGAGCCCCAGGCTCCGGCATGGGCGCAGCGCATCGTCCGTTTCCTCCAAATGGGGGAACTCCCTGAGGAACAGGAAGAAGCAGAGAAAGTAGCCCATCGGTCCAGCATGTACCATTTTGTGGATGATACCCTATATAGAAGGACACCAAACGGTGTGAAATTGAAGCGCATTCCTCAGGAGTACGTACTGAAACTGTTGGCAGAGATACATGGAGGCATATGTGGCTCTCACATAGGATCAAGGGCCCTTGCCGGCAAGGTTTCTTCTGGCCCACTGCTCTCCAGGATGCAACTGCACTAGTAACCAAGTGTGAAGCATGCAAGTTCCATTCAAAGAAGCTTCATCAACCAGCCCAAGCCCTTCAAACAATTCCTCTTTCCTGGCCCTTTTCGGTCTGGAGGCTCGACATACTGAGCCCCTTTCCCCATGTTGTCGAGGGCTTTGAGTACTTGTACGTCGCAATCGACAAGTTCACAAAGTTGCCAGAAGTGGAATCGGTGAGAAAGTGACAGCACAATCATCCGTCAAGTTCTTCAAGGGATTAGTCTGCCGTTTTGGTGTGCCCAATAGAGTCATCACTGACAACGGCATGTAGTTCACAAGTCGCACCTTTATGCAGTATACTCAAGACCTCAGCGGCAAGGTTTGTTTTGCTTCTGTTGCTCATCCCAGAAGTAACGGCCAGGCTGCAAGGGCAAACGCAGAGGTGTTGCGGGGCCTCAAGACCAGGACTTTTGACAGGCTACACAAGTGTGGAAGTTGCCGGATTGATGAGTTGCCAACGATTCTTTGGTCGATCAGAACGACACCAAATCGAGTCACTGGCCAGACACCCTTTTCCCTGGTATACGGGGCAGAAGCAGTTCTCCCCATGAAACTCATATACGGTTCATCTCGAGTGCTCGCTTATGATGAGCTTGAGCAAGAGCAATGTTGCGCCAAGATAATGCGACACTCCTTGAGGAAGATTTTCTTCGGGCTGCTGTGCAAGCCGCTCGCTACCAGCAAGCCTTGCTCCACTACCATAGCCGCAAGGTTCATGCCCGAAGCCTTGAGGAAGGCGACCTTGTTCTTCGGCGAGTTCAATCCGCCAAGAATTCCAACAAGTTGATGCCAAAGTGGGAAGGCCCTTATCGAGTAATATGAGTCACCAGGCCCGGTGCAGTCCGCCTGGAGACCGAAGATGGTATCCCAGAGAGCAACTCCTAGAACATCAAACATCTTCACAAGTTTTACCCATAAGGCGCGGTTGTCAGGCCCCCCGACAGACCACTTTTTGTATAAGCCTTACCGACAAGGCATGTAACCCTTTGTACAAAGCCAGGCGCAGACCCTGAGCAACAGATAAAGCGCTGGCGCCCTAGAAATTAGCATGCATGCTAGGTTGAGTGTCCCTCTCCGGTAGGGTTGATAGTGCTTGGCGGTAACTAACCCCTAGCATAGAGGTTGAGTGCGTGTCTTTCTGTCTCTTCCAGTCCTTTTTGGTTCGCAGGCTGCACAGGCGCTTTTGCAAAACCACTTGGAGGAAAGAAGACGGACCGACACCCCCAACCCCGGCAAGTCGGGGTTGCCGGGGGCTGCAGATTTAGATTAGTCTTTTCTCCCCGTCTATGCACTTCCGTATGAAACTTGAATGTACGAAACTTTGTTCATTCCTATGCCACCGTGCTCCCTCCTTCCTATACCCGAAATCCCTATCAGGCTAGAATTTGGTTGTAGCTGCGGTGGAAGGGAAACAAATGAAGGGCCCGATCCTACTTTGCCCCTACTCCCGCCAAGGGCGTGGGTATAATCGTGGTATAAAGCGGGAGGACGACAAGGGTTGTTGCCGGGCAATGTTGTTTGCTTAAAATAACAAGTACTCACTCCTTAGTGTGGGCCTCGCTCACACACAAAAGAACCTGGCAAACACCCTTTTTAATTATTACGTTTATTAAACAAATACAATTCATATGGAACATAAACATGAGCAAGGGGTTACAAAGTCTAAATTCGACAAGTGCCCGCAGGCTTAAGATCTAAAAAAGATAAGATGCCCGTAATCCCTTTCTTGTCCCTCTCCTCAGGAAGCGGATCAGAACAGCAGGAGGGCGAAAGGAGTGCCTAGGCGAGGTACGAACAGCAGATGGAGCCAAGAGAACGTCCCGGTGGCCGCCCAGAAGAGGGTTGGTGATGACGGTGCCGGGGCAGAAGCCGATAGATGAGGCAGCGAGCCGGCAATACGAGACAAAGGCGTCGATGCCATCGTACTCCGACTTGACGGCCCGCCACCCGCATTCTTCGTCTTCACCAGCCTTCCGGCGCCAGCCGCCAGAAGCAACGGCCCCGAGAAGTTCAAGGAGTTGGCTCGAGGAGCCACCGCCAAGAACTACCCCCCGGCAAACCATTCTGCCGGGGAGAAGGCCAGGTGCAGATGGTGCTTGAGGGAGTCCTGGACTAGGGGGTGTCCGGACAGCCGGACTATCAATATCCGCCGGACTCCCAGACTATGAAGATAGAAGATTGAAGACTCCGGCTCGTGTCCGGAAGGTACTTTCCTTGGCGTGGAAGGCAAGCTTGGCGTCTGGATATGTAGATCTCCTACCATTGTAACCGACTCTGTGTAACCCTAGCCTCTCCGGTGTCTATATAAACCGGAGGGCCTTGAATCCATAGGGCGAACATTACATCTCAACAATCATACCATAGGCTAGCTTCTAGGGTTTAGCCTCCTTGATCTCGTGGTAGATCTACTCTTGTACTACCCATATCATCAATATTAATCAAGCGGGGCGTAGGGTATTACCTCCATCGAGAGGGCGAACACAGGTAAAAACATTCGTCCCTCGTCTCTTGTTACCATCCGCCTAGGCGCACAATTCGGGACCCCCTACCGAGATCCACGGTTTGACACCGACATTGGTGCTTTCATTGAGAGTTCCTTTGTGTAAATGTCGCCGATAGGCGGATGCCTCAGCCCGTCTTCAAAGGCGGTGTTTTTCGCCGGAGGGCCTTGGCTGCGGTCAAACAATCCGGCTTGGTGGCTTCCTTATGGCCGCCTCTCCGGCCGTCGCCGACAATGACTTCTCAAGTCGTCGAAAGCAATCTTAGCGTCAGCCCTAAAGATCTTGAGCAGTTAGATCAATCGAGCTCTCGTCATCAGCGAGCTCTTGGATCGCATCGCCGCTCTGAGGAGTCCCAGCGGACTACAATCAGATTGGGCTTAAAACCGATCGAGAGATTAACTCTCCCGGGCTACCCCCACGTCGAAGTGGTAGAAGAACAACTCGTCAAATCGTTGCCATTGTTGAAAACAATCTGTGTCCGGATTCCCGAACCCTCCATGCGGATTCAGCGGAGGATGGACTCTGATCGAGCATTGAACCTAAAATCATGCGTTGCTCCGGACTCATTGGGCTGTTTCCAGCAAATCAAGCTTCGAATTGGAAGTCCCTCGACCATTGAGCCCAAAGATGGGCAGGGATCCGGATTTTATTCCACCCACCGCCCGGACATATGCGACCTAACTCTAATTGGCAAGAGCCCTCGAAGCGATTACATCATTCTTGGGCGATTCCTCCTGGTTATGGGCGGGATAAAGGACTGCCGAGAGGAAAGCATAATCTCAATATTCGCAATAGCGCACGGACAAGGGAATCTGAGCGCCATTGATCGTCGCAAGATTACGCGGTTCACCGATCTGGCGTCCATAGTACGAAAGTACTGCGCGATGGAGAGTTTCCGGAAAACCGAAAATCAATTTTGGGATAATCCGGCCCCAAACCAAGTCCGCGGTAAAAGGGCGCCTCACAATCGGGCCCCGGATGCAAAAACCAAAAAGCAAAAACCCAGCAAGGAAGCGGAACCGTCTTTGGAGGATGGCTCAATGGACCTGTAAACTTCATAATCTGAGGAGGCTGTCCCAACACACAGCCTTGAGCATGTTGGATACTCGGCGGTGGCCAAAAGTGGCGAATAGCTTCTAGCTCGGTAACCACTCCAACAATACCAGCATGGTCTCAACGATCTTGAGACTTTCGCATCAAATAATATCACAACGAACAATCCGTGAACTTCTTGAAGTCTACCAAGTAGCAACAGCAAATCCATGGGCGACACGGCTATCACCTTCAGCGCCCGGCGACGAGCCCACATCTCGAACTACGAGCCCGGCCGCCTTTGGTACTTAGTCCCATAGTGGGCTGACTTTCGGTGACAAAAGTCCTCATGGATGGCGGCGGCGGACTAAAACTCATTCTGAGAAACCCTGCGGAAAATGGAAATCGATTGGAGCCGTGTCGGCGAAGCAAGCACAACCTTCAGAGGAATAATCCCTAGCGGGAAGCGCTGCTGCCGGAAAAATCACACTTGATGTGGTGTTCGGCTCTCGGACAATTCTGAGATCCGAAGAAGTCACGTTCGGTAGCCCCGTTCAGCAGCGGCTATCATGCCATATTAGGACAAGAGGCATTCACAATTTTTCAAGCAATACCCCATTACGGGTACATGAAGCTCAAAATGCCTGGGCCCAGCGGAAAAATCACCCTCATCAGTGATCCGGACACAGCACTCCGCGCTGAAAACAAGACAGCCGCACTAGCCCTCGAAGCACTATCCGAAGCCTTAGCGGCAGAGGAACTCACAGCATTGCGCTCTCACGGTAGCAGGGGCGATGTGATACTTGATAAAAGATCGAGTCCACCTCCTTCAAACCAGCAGATGAGATAGTTAAATTTCAGGTCCACCGCGGACCCAACAAAGCGGCCTCCATCGGGCACAGTTGAACCGAAGTTGGCGCCGCCTTTCTTGCGATTTCCCGGGAAAATTGGGACATCTTCGCTGGCACCCTTGAGACATGCCGGAATCCCTCGCGGGTTGGCGAGCATAGCCTAAACATCCTAAAAGGATTCAAGCTAGTCAAACAGGCTCTTGACGATCTTCCGAGCCCAAGAGGCGAGGCAATGGGAGAAGAGCTAGCCAAGTTATTGGAAGCGGATTCATTAGAGACATTAAACATCCGGATTGGCTAGCAAATTTGGTGATGGTACCAAGAAAGATAAATCCTGGCGCCTCGTAGCCGACTTCAAAGACCTCAATAAGGCTTGCCCAAAGGATCCTTTCCCCTCCTGCATCGATCAAATTATCGGCGCCACGGCGGAACACGACTCGTTGTGCTTCACGGGCGCATACTCGGCTATCATCAAATCAAGATGGCGAAGCGAATCAAGCCATAGCGGCATTTATTACTCCATACGGACCATTACGCTTCAACACGATGCCCTTCGGACTTAAAAGCGCGGCGCAACATATCGGCGCATGATTCAAACATGTCGGCTACCGGATAGGCAAAGCGATCGAGGCATACGTGAGCGGCGTGGTCGTCAAAACAAAGCTCGTCGAAACTTTAGTAGGCGATTTGAGGCTCACATTCGACAACCTTAGAGCATATGACATCAAGCTGAATCCGGAAAAATATGTTTTGATTGTACCAGCCGGAAAAGCTCTTTGGGCTTCATCGTATCCGTAGAGGAATTGAAGCAAATCCGGCCAAAATCGAGCTCTGTCGCGATTGGATATTCCAAAAGACCTCAAGCAAATACAAAAGTTAACGGGATGCGTGGCTGCCCTAAGCCGTTTATTTCCGTTTAGGAGAAAGGCGTTGCCCTTTATCGCTTCTAAGGCGCGCGAACACTTCGAGTGGGCGAATGCGCCCTGCGGACTCGAAGAAATAAAAGCCATATTGGCAACAAATCCGGTCTGGCTGCGCCCACCACGGGCGAGCCAATGTTATTATCATCGCTGCAACACATCAAGTTGTAAGCGTTGTCCTCGTCGTCGAGCAGCATAGCGAAGGGCATAAATTCCCTCTTCAAAAACCGATGTATTACGTGTCCTTTGTGTTAACCCCTGTAAATCCGTTACCGCACTATCAAAAGATAGCATACGCGGTGTTCATGGCGTCTCGGAAGCTCGGGCACTACTTTCAAGAGTGTTCGATAACGATTTATACGAAGTGCCACTCAATGACATTATAAATAACCATGGCCTTAGCGGCAGGATTGCAAAATAGGCCATTGAGCTCTTGCCATTCGACATAACCTACAAACCTCGGCGAGCCATAAAGTCACAAGTTTTGGCTGACTTCGTCGCCGAATGGATATGGCGAACTACCTAAAAGTGCGGCACATACTCCAATTGGACTATACGCCGGCGGCTCCAAAATGTTGGCGGATGGGGCTGGCGTCGTCTTGGCGTCCCCATCGGAATCTGATCAATCGTACTTCAAATAATGTACGGACTCCAACAATGCAGCCGAATCTGAGGCCTGTTACATGGTCTCCGGATGGCGATCTCCATGGGCATCAACGCTGGAGGTCTTGTGAGGATTCAAACCTTGCAATATCCCAAATAAATGGAACTTGATGCCAAGGATCCGAAAATGGCAGCATATCGTAATGTTGTCACGAAAATGTCATTTCGGTTTGAAGGACTCGAATTCCATCACATCGCCGAGATAATAACCAAGCGGCCGACATCACAGCGCGCATCGGTGCGAAGCGTGATCTTGTCCTCAAATATCTTCTGGAATGGCTCTTCAAGCCATCCGTACTATGGGAAGAGGAGTCGGTAGCGACAAACCGAGAAAGCCGCACCAAGCGGTGATTCAGCAGACGACATAACACCATCCGCCCACGATATAATGGCGATAATCGCCGCGTGGACAGAACCTTTCTAGCCTACTTACTTGGCGGGAACTCCCGAAGACCAAAATGAGGCCCATTTGCATAGTCCGGCGATCGAAGGCCTACAAGGTCCATGAGGAGAACTTTATAAGAAAACTACTACGGAGTCCTTCAAAGGTGTATCTCCGAAGAAGAAGGCGAAACCTCTGGCTGAAATCCATGCGGACTAGGTGGACACCACGCAGCAGCCGGGCCCTGGTAGGAAGGCATTCCGTCTGAGGATTTTATTGGCCGACGGCTCGGCGAGCATACGGGACTTGGTCAACGATCGTTGGTTGCCACTCTTTGCTAATCGAGCCATATGCCACCCCCGCCCTCAAAACCATACCCATTACACGGCGTTCGCGATGCAGGGGCTTGACATGGTCGGACCCCTTAAAGGGAACCCACAAGAAAAATACACATTGGTCATGGTGGATAAGTTCACCAAATGGATAGAGGCCAAACCGGTCAAAGCGGCGAGTCGGACTAGTGATAGACTTTATATCGGAGGTGGTACACCGTTCGGAGTCCCCACAGCATCATCACCGACAACGGCACAAACTTCACGGCCGATGAGGTCAAGTCATGGTGCAAAAATATGGGCATTAAGCTCGACTATCGTCGGTCTATCACCCTCAAACCAGCGGTCAAGTGGAAAAAACAAGCGGTCTAATAATGGCGGCATCAAACCCAGTTGGTGAGGTCACTCGCCAAATCCGATACCAATGGGTCGAGGAGCTCGACTCCGTACTCACGGGGGCTGCGGACAACGCCTAACCATACTACGGATTCACACCATTTTTTATGGTATCTGGCAGAGGCGTCTTGCCTGCGACATTATTCATGACTCACCTCGGTGCGCATGTATGAGGAGAAGAAGCCGAGCTAGATCGGCGGGACAACTGGACACATTGGAGGAAGAAGCGTGACATCGCGAAGGCTCGTTCCGCATTCTATTAGCAAAGCAGGCCGAAGATATCGAGGCGGAAGCACGAGCCAAGACCTATAACGTTGGCGAACTAGTTCTCGCTGCCGGACAAGAAAAGGACAAGCTCAAGCCCGGATGGGAAGGCCCCTTCATTATTGATCAAATCTTGACGGCGGGCGTACCATCTCTGAAATCGTCGGACAACCGACTCGAGGCGAACCCATGGGCGCAGCCCGACTCAAGCGATTCTATGCCTAGCGCCGGACTAAGAGTTCGTCCCCTTCCCCGTCCAACCTTTTACATTTCGGCTGTCCTCTTTTCTCCTTTTCCTTTTAAATTAACAAGCCCCTCGGGATATATTTTCGCATTTTTTGCATACATACGATGTGCCATCAATTTTCGTTATTCTGAGGGCTTCTTTTACGAAGCTCAACTATCTGGGTTTTATACCCAACACATGTGTCACGCTTCCACATGTACCTTTTACTCGCCATTACATGCATCGATATGACTTAAGTTTTGGCCAAGCTAGGTTGCACGCTCTCTGTGCTTACCCCTCGTTCCCGATTGTTCGGCTAGGTGGTAAAGGAGCACCTCTGCGATTATTCTTGCGGGTCGGCGGATGTGTACCTCGGTGGGTGAAGCGAAAGCTAAGCGTTCTTAAGGGAATATTGATCGGTGATTTAAAGATGACTTTTACCTATTTTTCCATCTGCCCCGGATGTTTCTTTGCTCTCTTGGCGATCGGACATACACTTTAGGGCATGCCACCCAGCGAAAGGAACCCTTAGCGGAACTATTCTCCTGGAAGATGTTTCTTACTAACCATGTAATATAACATAACTAGTTGGGCACTTATGCGATAAAGCACTAATGACCCCTCGCTTTGGTCTCCATGCATACCACGGTTATTTCTTAACCTAAAAGGTATTCGGACACACTCCGGACTCTAGGGTCACGAGGTTGAAGCGAAAAGGTCGGCAAAGACAAACGATCTACAATCCGGCTAGAAGGCATTTCATATGTCATTTTTAAAGGATAACATACATTGTCAAGTTTATTGATTGTATTCCTCCTCAATCCCGTCTAACAAGCTGTCTAGTTCTGATCCGTTGGGAAAATTTAGCAGCCAGTTCTACGGCTGTACACTAAACTCACAGGATCTCCTTCCCGCCGGGCCCCACGGTCCAACTTGGCCATATGGTTGGCATCCGCCTTCTTATGTAGCGTCTTTACCATGGCCCAAGCCTCCACAGCACCTTGACGGCAAGCGAAACCTTCCATAAGCAGGCGCTGCCGCACTCCTGCAGCTTCTCTGCAAGCTCCCGAGGCCCTCGGGCGGGGTGAGGATGGCCATAAAGCACCTGCAGCGCCACTCATTGCTGCCGAACTTCGTTCGAGTAGCGCAATAGTTCGGAAGTTGATCACCCATGGATCTGGGCATCTCCTCTGCGGGGCGACCCGTGAGTATACCTACAAGACATATCATGTCAAAACATTTCCTCGCCGAACTCTTCTCTTCAAAAGAGTTCGCTCAAGCACTACTATATATGCCGCGGCGAAGTCGTTGATTCTCCTTAACGGAGCCGGACAGCTCGGCCTGTGCGCCTTTCAACTCTTCCCCGAGCTTGGCGTTGGCATCTTGGAGCTTGTTCCTTTCCTGCTGAACTCTGTTCAGCACATTCTCGCCGGCCTTCAGCTGGCGCAGCAGCGTTTGCCTATCCGGATCTTGTTCGGCGGCACCTGCAGTGTCATTATTAGACTCACGCGCATACCGCACAGTGCTTATATTAATTTATACAAATGTGTTACCAGGAGGGGTCTTTCCGTCTCCTCCTGCGGCAGCAAGTGTGGCCTCAAGTTGGGCCTTGCAATCTTGCAGCTCCCGAGACAGCCGGGCATTCTTCTCGTTAAGGGCCTGAAATTTCAAATGATCCTTAAATCAGTTAGCATAACTAATTTAAGTCTCGGGAACTCTTGGTGTATACAACCATTAAAATTTCCTTACCGTATGTCTTTAACATCTTGCTCCGTAGCTCTGGTAAAACCATTTTGAGCAGCACGGAGATCGCGTCCCCTGCGTTAAAGGCGTCCAATGCCTCAGGGGAAAAGCACGCTTCCTGAAAAACTGTCCGGCGACGTCTATGATTCATAGCGCTCTCTAGCTCCGACTTGGTGGCGGACAATATGTCGGTATCCTCTGTTGGAGCAGGATCCGGTTCGCGTCTTGCACTTGCCTCCCCCTCCAGTCCGGGCGCTGGAGCCTGGCTGGTGTTGTTTGGGTTGGCAATTCCTGCGCTCGTAGTCTGGCGAGTGCTTTTCCTCCTGTAAAGATCATGAGCACTTAGACGTTTCCTCGGGACGTTGCTCGAAAAGATCAAACACGAGCCATACCTCTGCGGCGACGTTTCGGCCCGCACGGCGCTCCTCTTTCTCCTGCTAGTTCGGACTGACCTCTGTGGGTCGGCCGCGCGAGCTCGACTTCTGCCGTAGTGGCGCTTCTGCAAAATACCATCGTTCGTGAAGGTCGAGAAATAGGCAAGGATAAGATAGCGGTGTCGGACTTGGTCTTGGTCACAGGATGCGAACTTAGCCGGGGTAGTCCGCCGTAATGGCGACCAACGCATCGTCAATCTGAGCTGGTGGTACACCCGTCGATTAGCTCCACCCGAGGTCGGATCCTCTTGGAGGCGGACCCGGGATCCTCAGGTCCTCGGGTTGCGGGCGGGACTCACCATGTCCTCCACGATCCGGCGTAGACCTGCGCCAAAGGCGTAACAAGAACCTTAAACCGAAGATACGGGTAAGGGCCCTTTTGAGATGTTAAACACCCATCCTCTAGGGTTGACCATGGAAAACCCATCTACGAGGTTCGGACGAAGAAAGTCCTCCTTCTCCCCCTTATGCAGACCGGACGGGATCTTCACGAGATCCTCGGTCGAATCCGCCCTTCTTGGCCGTCGTCGGTGGCATCGTCCTCCCCATTGAAATCCCACATGGGGTGGCCTCTGTATTGCTGGCTGCACCCCCGCTTGATGCTGCGTCGCCATGACTCCTATCATGGTCAAGCGGAATGAGCCATTAATCTTATCCGGCCCATCAAGTAATGGGCGCTCTTGTCTTCCTCCAAGCAGGGGGCTCATGAGCGCCACCGAGGCGTTCCTCAAGGGAGCGACATCAAACTCCGGAGGCCAATCCGGACTGGGTCGGGCGGCAGGCGTCTACGATATAAAACCACTCGAGGCCAGTCTTGGACGCCCTCTTGGGAGTGCGGATAGGTATCCGGTCCGGTGATCGCCATATTTGGCGCCGCCCACTTGATATATGGACCCCTGGTGAGAACGGGGCACGAGGCAGAACAGCCTCTTCCACAATGCGAAATGGGGCTCGATGCTAGCTCGCAAAGGGCTACGTAGCCCGCGATGTGCAGCACAGAGGCGGGCGTGAGGTGGTGGAGCTGGAGTCCGTAGAACTTCAGGAGCCCGCGGAGGAACGGATGTATTGGAAATCCGAGCCCCTTATTAGATAGGGGACGAAACACACCCGCTCCCCCTTGTTGGGGCTTGGGGTGTCCTCCGCCTGCCTCCCACCTCGATAAGTAACCAGTCCGGCTCGGACCGGAACCATGAAGGCCGGGGGAAGCAGTCCCTCCGTCTGGAGCTTTACCAGCTCGCCGTGCGGAATAGAGCACCTCCTCCAATCCCCCGGCGATGGGCTGGGAGCACGTGAGGAAGAGTCGTGTTGACGATCCATGATGGAATGGATTTCAGGTTCAGAGGCGCTTCAGTGGAGTATACGCGGGAGGAAGATGGTGCGGTTTGGATCTGGATCCCTGCCCCTTTAATAGGCAGGCGACCCGCACGATTAGGGGGTAAAATGTAAAGGACTCCCTGGCTTTTCGCATTCGTGCGACGTGTGGAAGAGGGCCATAATTTGGCGTAGAAGCCAAGAAGCACAGTATTCGAGGTAAAGCCGGACACTATTCGGCAGGAACATGGAATTTGAAGGGAGAACCCGCCTTGCAACGCCGAAGACTACAAGCACGCTGGACTTATCGTCATTGAAGCCTGGTTCGGAGCTCTTGAGGAGTCTGGACTAGGGGTGTCCGGACAGCGGACTATCAATATCCGCCGGACTCCCGGACTATGAAGATAGAAGATTGAAGACTCGGCTCGTGTCCGGAAGGTACTTTCCTTGGCGTGGAAGGCAAGCTTGGCGTCTGGATATGTAGATCTCCTACCATTGTAACCGACTACTGTGTAACCCTAGCCTCTCCGGTGTCTATATAAACCGGAGGGCCTTAGTCCATAGGGCGAACATTACATCTCAACAATCATACCATAGGCTAGCTTCTAGGGTTTAGCCTCCTTGATCTCGTGGTAGATCTACTCTTGTACTACCCATATCATCAATATTAATCAAGCGGGGCGAGGGTATTACCTCCATCGAGAGGGCCGAACACAGGTAAAAACATTGCGTCCCTCGTCTCTTGTTACCATCCGCCTAGACGCATAGTTCGGGACCCCCTACCAGAGATCCGCCGGTTTTGACACCGACAGTGCTGCTGCCAGCGTCGCCTAGGGACGGGGCGTATGACATCTAGTCAGACCCGTCCCCGTTGTCCTCCCCACTGGTCCCCTCCTCGTCGCCGTCGCTCGAGGAGGAGCTCTCGTTGTCGGTCGAGCTCTCCGCGCAGCACCCTAACCTGATTCCTGAGCGCCCGAAGACCTTGATGGAGAGCAGGTCGCTCTCCACTAATTTGAAGTGGAGAACATGCCCCTTCATCAAGCAGTGGGCACGTGCGAAGGTTTTCCAACCCCGACGAAGAAGCATTACATGAGGGATGGGGAACCTTGTGTTCACCCACATGTCGCCATTGCAACACCCCTTCATGTGAAGCCTCATCCTCGGCGGCCGGTCAATCTCCAGCACCCTCGCGAACGCCTCGGGAAGACGAAGGCGGCTACGCAGTGGCTCGTGCAACTGCAAGATGAACTCCAGTGCTATGTCTCCGACATGGCCACTCGACAAAGTAGGAGGAGATGGTGGCGGAGACGGTGGCGTCGCGGGTGTCCCCCTTCCGCGCCCAGCTCTTCCTCGACCACCTCGCCGACCGTGACCCCGTCCGGTGCCTTCGCCTTGAGTGTCTGGCTCTTCCTTAACTGCCACAGCTCTCAGGCGGGAGGAAGACCTAGTCACCTCCATAGAAGGATGGCCATGGCCACGCCCTCTCGGCATGGTAGTAGATGGAGAATGGGGAAGAAGGGAAGACACGAGAGGATGCCTCTCCTCCTCCTCCTGGTCCCTTTTTTATAGCCAAGCAAAGAAGGCTGAAGACCGGCTCTACACCTCTGAAGAGCCCTTTCAAGTCCGGCTCATTATGCCATTGGTAATGAGTGAGGTCATCGACTGCCCTCCCCCGCCAATCAAAGGCACGTGGGTATCGGCCATGGCATGCTTTCCCATACCCTGCACCTACCCCGCACCATGCATGCAGCATACATGGCAAAAAAGACGGGCGTGGTGGGAAACATGGAACGGTGGTTCCAAGATTGGAAAGGGCGCGGAGGGTAAATGAGCAGCGCCCCTGCAATTTCCTCTTTTTTATGGGGAAGGCGCGGGCCGCCTCTTTACTATTCACCGCAGGATGACACAAGCATGCTGCGGCCACTCCACGCACGATCCCCACGTCACGTCTCAATGCGGATCGTGGGGAAGAACAACTCGCGAGGGAGTTACCATAGTTAAAACTCTGCCACACATGCCCGCGCACCATTCTGGGCCTGGCCCAACAACGCCTTGCGCTTGTGTGTGGCCCAGGACCGGGGGCTCCTGTCGGTGTACAAAAGTAGGGGCCTTTACGGTACCCCTTTACTTGTGCACGGGTAGTCGTAGCCACGCCTGCGGCCGGGCTTGGCAGGGCAGAGGAAGGGAAAGTACAAGGCTGCCGAGGCAGCACTCAAGCCAGAAGCATGAAGAGCAAAGGGGCAAGGCGGATTCCCCCGGCAAGACCCTTGCTGGGGCGGGCTACACAACCCCGGCAAGAGCCTTGCCGAGGGAACTTGCCCAACGCCAGCAAGGCCTCCACCCTTGAGCCTGAGAGTCCTGACACCATCGACAAACATCCAGACCAAGGCTCAGGGGCGCCTGCGTGGTGGCATGCAGATCTTTGTGAAGATCAAAGACCTGCAAATCTAGATGGGAACCAAAAGACGAAGACCCTCGGCGAGATCCTTGATGGGGACAGACGAAGGCCCCCGGCAAGAACCTTGCCGGGACGGCTGCGAGACCCCCGGCAAGATCCTCGCCGGGCACGCCCACAAGACCCCGGCAAGACCCTTGCTGACCCTGGCAAGACCCTTGCTGGGGACATCTGCGGGGCCACAACCAGGCCCACACCCACCAAGCTTTCGCTGTCCCACGGCCATTCCAATGCAGCAACCAGCCTACCAAACTGGGCACGCACCTACGTGGAAGCAAGCAACCTCTAGGCCAACCAGCCAAGCACCTACGTGGTGGCATGCAGATCTTCGTGAAGACCCTGCCACCGCACCAGTGCAGCAGCCAGCCAGCCAGCGTGGCGCTGCATGCCTTGTCAGCTTGGACGCGCATCGGAGCAAGGCAAGGCGGCGACAGACGGGACGAGCTTCGTTACCGACCCCGATAAAGCAAGAGGACACGCAGGAGGCGCATTAAATGAGTTTGTCCCACGATGTCAGGGATAGACTTGTACACTGTAGATGCATTCCACCTCCTATGTGACATTGTGGCGACCTGTCGTGGGAACACACCTATGGGGCTGGCGGACCGGGCCCCTTTCGGTTCGGCGGGGGGCGGAGATCGCCTGAAGAGAGCGGATCGGCGAAGCTTACCTGGCGGTTTACCCAGCGGAGCTCTCGGAGAGATAATACTCCCTACCGCTGCCGTGGTTGTATTGTGTTCTTGCTCGGGCGCTGAGTGCTCTGATACACTCTAGCTGCTAACGAGACCGGCGTGAGTGCCTTTTGGTTCGAACCCCCCACGTTGCGCATGGGCCTCCTTTTATATGCTCAAGGGTCACCGACAGGTGGCAGCGAGGCAAGGGTAAAATGTAAAAGAACTGCGGTTGGTACACCTACTTGTACAGCGTATCCTACCTAACCACGGCGGCGGGGGACAAGGGCATTAAATGCCCGTCTGCGTCGCCCAAACAAAGGCAAGCGAGGGACCGTCGGGGCGCCACCGCTTACCACGATGGCTATCTTGTCGGCGCCGCTTGCCACCTCGCACGCTGGCTGCTGACCTCTCGCCGCCACGCGCTGGAATGGTCGAGGCGACACGTTGGTGGATGTGCTGGAGCGTAGGTACAGAGTGGTAGCTTGCCGCGGCAAGCGCCTTGCCGCGCTCACCGGGCCTTGTCGGGATGCGTGGCGCGTTGTGGCAAGTTCCTTGAAATGCCTTGGTTGGCCTTCCCGGAAAGCTCCTCTTGCCGGGGTCTTGTCTCCTTGGCTTAAACACTTTGTTCTTGAATGGCTCCAAAGGAACCACGGAGGACCTTGGCGGTCACCCGGCAAGCCTTGCCGCGGGGCGCTGCGACTGCCCGTGCACAAGTTCGGGATACTAGGGTACCCCTACTCTAGTACACCGACAGGAGCCCCCGGGCCTGGGCCACACATGGTGCCGAGCGATGTTGGGCCAGGCCCAAAACAGGGCACGGGCACGCGCGGCCTGGTTTACACCGTATCTTACTCCGTATCCACCGCGCCCTCCCCTAACGGCACGCGTTGAATGCGGCATCGTGGGAGAGATCGTGGGTGGTTCTTTATTCGGAAAAATGGAACGTCCGCCCCCTCCCTCTTTATAAGCATGGGAAACAGGGGCAGTTCCTCCATCTCGCCAGTTGCTACTTCCAATCTCGAAATCTCGCCGCTCCCCCTTCTTCCAAAGCCGAGAGAGAGAGCAGTGCTCTGTCCCCCATCGCCCTTGGCGCCACTAACGCCGATCTCCCCACTACCTTCGCCATGGCTCAAAGCCGGAAGGCTGTGAAGTCGGCCGGGCGCGGCTCGAGGCGCCGCGAAGGAGCGGCACTTCCCGAGAGCTCGCCGCGAAGGAGCTGAGGAGTGGTACTACCTCTTCGTCGACGGAGACGCGAGCGCATCCGCAAGACGAAGGTACTCTCCGCCGCCGCTTGAACGGGCTCGAATGGATATCCTTTTCGCCTTGTTCTTCTCTGCGGGCTCGCCGCCCTTCTCTAATTCTTCTGCGATATTATGAACACCTACGGGTTCCACCTCCTTGACTTCACCCCCAATGTTGTTCTGACCATGGCAGTTTTCGCGCATCTCTACGAAAACTTTGTCGGAGTCCACCCAAACGTAGCACTTTTCCGCCATTTCTTCATGCCCCGGGTTGAGACAGGAGAGCCTCTATCCGGCGGAATCGCCTGGATCTCGAGATCCGGCAAGAAGGAAGCTTATCTGGAGGGGGAGCTCCGCAGCAAATGGGAGGAGTGGAGAGCAGACTGGTGCTGGATCGTCGAGGAGAACCGCAGCGTTTACATTGCCCAAAGACCAAGCCCAAGAAGCGCGGCAACGATTGGAGCAACTTGGCGCCGGAAGACGATAGGCTGAAGATTGCCGTCACCCGGATCCTGCGCCTCAGGCTTGCCGGGCTTACTCTAGGCGCCGTTGGCGCAGATTTTCTTCGCTGCCGCATCGCCCCCCTGCAAGAGAGGAGGAGACCCGCCTGGGAGTTCGGGCGCCCGGCGGACATCATGAGGCTGCGCCCGGGCCTCAACTTCAACTTCACTGTCCTGGAGCTGGACGCGATGCTCAAGGAGCTGTTCAAGCACGACCCTCAGCATCCCGAATGGTTCAGGTTGCCGCAGGGTGTCGTTCCGCTGTGCAACAATTCCTCGCTTAACCGCATCCGTGCAATGATGCCGCTGTGCGATTCGCATGGAATTGTTCCAACTTGGCAGGAGCCCGCAGACGATGTCGTGCAGCAGTTCTTTGATGGCCTGGTGGAGGTGGCGGTCCGCTCCGATGAGCAGAAAAGCCTCACCCGCGACACCACCGACGCGGAGATGCGGCGCATCGCCACTAGGGCGGAAGAGGCGGCTGCCGCGGGCGAGTTTGGATTCACCGTGGAGGAGGCAGAGGCAGCAGAGGCTGCAAGCCTTGCCGATCGAGATGAGCTTGCCGGAGAGCTTGCCGGCGAGGGAGAGCTTGTCGAGCCTGAAGCCGAGTCGAGCGAGCCCGCCGAGGGTGCGAGCGGCCCGCCATCTTCAAGCAGCTTGCCACAAGCAGAGCCCCCAGCGCAGCCCCCAGCTCCACCAAGAAGGCATCTCCGCAAGGCCGGGGACGTAGTAGGGCGGCAGATGAGTCAGCAGCCGTCGCGCCGCGGGACACGCTCCACCGCGACAAGCACTATTGCCGCGGGAGCGCCTCACGCCATTGTGTGCAGCGGAGGCGGGGTCCTCCGGACCACCACTTACGCTCCTGCCGCTGCCCCCCTAAGCGATCAAGGAACCTACTCTGTGAGGATCGAAAGTATGTCTAGAGGGGGTGATTAGACTACTTGACAATATAAAAGTTTAGCCTTTTGATTAGGACAAGTTTTTAGCAAGTTCACAATGATGATCAAGTCAAGTATCACCCTACACATGCAATTCTAGAGTAATGGCAGCGGAAAGTAAATTGCACATGTAGTAAATAGAGGTGGAGAAGAGCAAAGCGCAATTTGGAGACACGGAGATTTTTCTCGTGGTTCCGATAGGTGGTGCTATCATCAATCCACGTTGATGGAGACTTCAACCCACGGAGGGTAACGGCTGCGAGAGTCCACGGAGGGCTCCACCCACGAAGGGTCCACGAAGAAGCAACCTTGTTTATGCCATCATGGCATCGCCCACGGAGGACTAGCCTTACTCGGGGTAGATCTTCACGAAGTAGGCGATCTCCTTGCCCTTACAAACTTCTTGGTTCAACTCCACATCTTGACGGAGGCTCCCAAGCGACACCTAACCAATCTAGGAGGCACCACCCTCCAAAAGGTAATAGATGGTGTTGGTGATGATGAACTCCTTGCTCTTGTGCTTCAAATGATAATCTCCCCAACACTCAACTCTCCTCACCGATTTGGCTGTGGTGGAAGAAAGGATTGAGTGGAAAGCAACTTGGGAAGGCTAGAGATCAAGCTTCATATGGTGGGAGTGGAGCAACTTGATCTCAACACAAGGGTAGGTAGTTTTCTTCTCGAAATGTAAGGTAGGAGTGGTAGTTCTTTCGATGGCTCTCTCCACGAATGAAGAGGAGGTGGAGGGTATTTATAGCCTCCACACAAAATCCAACGTTACACACATTTGACCAATCTCGGTCGGACCGAAGTTGACAACTCGGTGAGACCGAAAGTTCAAATCTTGTGAGCGTTGGGATTTTCAGTGGGACCGAAAATACAATCTCGGTGAGTCCGATTCTTCCAAAGACTAGGGTTTGCCAATCTCGGTGGGACCAACTTTATCATCTCGGTGACACCGATTTGATTCTGAATGTTCTGAAGGTTGGCAACACTAGTTTGGTGAGACCGAGTTTGGAATCGGAAAATCTGAAATTTCTAGGGTTTGGCTATATGGTGAGGTGGTTCATCTCGGTGTGGTGAGTTTATGGAATCGGTGGGACCGAGATTACTTATGAGTATATGTTGGAATGAAAGATTGCGATAGTTTGGGAGATAAATCACTAAGCACTTTGAGCAACCAAATCATTATCATAACCTCATCCCTTTTAATAGTATTGGCTTTCCTATAGACTCAATGTGATCTTGGATCACTAAACCAAAAATGGAGTCTTGAGCTTTTGCCAATGTTTTCCTTAGCATTTTGAGGGTCCACATCTTGAGTCATTGCCATACCCATATCCTTGAACTTTCGAAATGATACTCAAGAAACAATTAGTTCAATGATATATATGTTGTTATTAATTACCAAAACCACCCGGGAATTAGTTGCACTTTCAATCTCCCCCTTTTTGGTAATTGATGACAACATATAGATCAAAGCTTCGACAAATGATATAATCAATGAATAATATCGTCGCTTTGAGAAGTATGTGATAAGCAAGAGCTCCCCCTAAATTTGTGCATTATTTAAGATTTGCGTTTGAATGCAAATGCACAATCGATTAGGATCATGGGTCACTCTTCCATGTCACATACATCTTGGTGGAGCGCACAAAATGATAAGAATGAATAGCATGCACCCAATCACCAAGACATGAGTAAATGATCATACAAGATATGAATAGCATATGATAAGCATTAAGCACACATTAAGGCATAGTATGATCAAGCACTCATCAAAGTAAAGCAAACGTAGTATCAAACACACGGAATGTCTCGGAAAACTCAAAAGTATCTCAAATAAACCGCAAATGAAAGAGCAAAAGCGAGCACTCTCTCTCGAAGTCCTATGATCTATACAATTTCTCCCCTTTGGCAACAAGTTACCAAAAGTTCGAAGGTATAGAGCTAAACGTCACTAGGGACTCTCTTTGGCGGCTCTGTCTAGGTTGATGGAGTTGAGATAGCTGCATCTGCAAAGGCTTGGCTGAAGTCTGTGGAGCTGGAGGAGTGGACACCGGAGCTGGAGCTGGAACCGATGGAGCTGTGGGAGGTCTTGATCAGTAGCCACAGGTGTCATCCTTTGGAATAGCGGTGACTGGTCTTGTGGGAACCGGAGCAGGCTGCTCATAGTCATCTGGACAAGGTCATCCTGCATCTCCTTCATGAGCTCTTCCTTCTCCCTCTTGGCTTCCTCGATATCCGCCTCAAGCTTGTTGTGATGACTTGCACTTGATCGACTTGACATCCAGAGCATGGAACTTGTCTTCAACTATCCTCTCAAGACTCTCCCGAGGCGCACTATCTTTGGCAGGCGTAGTTCAATCCTCTGGGTAGCTTCAAGGAGCTGCTCTCCAACACTCTTGGGTTTAGCTGCTGCTGCTGCTGCTTCCTTCTCAGCTTTGGCTTGTTTGGCAGCTTCAGACTTAGCTTGACCTTAAACAGACGTGGGATCATCCTCAGTCATCACAACTTCATTATCCTCATGCTCAGGCTGCAGTGGCAAGTGGGGTCTATCCAACAAGTAGGTGCCCGTGCCAAACTTGGCATTGATGAGCATCTGAATGTGCGGGGCAAACCCACATGACCTCTTCTGGTCTGCTGCAGTCCTCTTGATAGTCTCAACTATCAGGTCCATCACCTTGAAAGGTGCCTTCTGATCTAGTATATGCAGCATGTTGATAGAATAGCCTCTTATCATGCGATGATCTCGGACTTGGGCATCAAGGTATGCCTCGAATTGTGCTTGTGGTTGGGAGACTGCACTGGAGGTGATACACCGAGCCGAGCTTCAGATCTCTACATCCTTGGCTGGTACCTCATTGTACATGTTCTTCATAGACTCATGGTTTTTCTTGGGAATTCCATAGACATCAACATCATCTTCTCTTGACACTGGAGCATTCAGCAGTGCTGCCCACTCTTCAACAGTTGAAGAGAATCTCTGGCCTTCAGTCATCCATACAATTCTGCCATCTGGATAGAAATGAGCTGTGGCATAGAAGTGCATGATCATCTCATCATTCCAAGCTGTCAGCTTCTGACCAACGAACTCTGCAACACCACATGCAGTGAAGCTCTCATGCACATGTGGAAAGTAGTCTCTGTGCTCTTCACTGTCAATATATGCCCAGTCAACATAGCGAGTGTCAGCAACAATGGGCTTCTTGTCCATAAGCACAGTCTCATAGAAATCTTGCTGCTCTCTGGTGTGGAACCTTGGGTCAACAGCAGTCCTTCTCCTGGTGGCATATGGATCAGCTTGCCTCCATAGCCTGAGACCTTTGTCCTTTCTTTCCTTCATGTTTTCAGCTCGAGGATGAGCATCATTGTGGACTGGCAGTCTCTGACGGAGTTTCAGCAATACATGTGCCTCATCATCTGACCCAGCTGGTGGCACATTGTCTTTCTTCTTCTCTGAAGCAGGAATGTTTCTCACTGTTTTCTTGGGCTTGGCAAAGAGGCTTGGCTTGAGCTGCCTTTCTTTGGAGCCGATGGCTTAGACTTAGTAGGTGCTCCTGCTTCGATGGCATCTCCCATCAACTTAGGCTTCGAGGAGGTGGGAGCTTCCTCATCGTAATCATCATCACCGCTTCATCATGCACAATCCTCTTCCTCTTGGAAGTTTTCTTTACCTTGCTGGATGTTTCTTCTTCCATGCTCAACTTCTTGGCAAGCTGTGGACTTCTTCACTTTTTCTGGTGCCTTTCTTGGTTTGTTGCCCTTGATGCTCTTTGGCAACCACTTTCCTCTTAGGCTTAGATGTGATCTCTTCCTCAAAGAATAAAGTCAGAATCCTCTTCATCGAATTTCTCTTCTTCACGGCCCCGTGGCAGCAGGAGGCAAACCACTTGGTGTGCTCCTCTCACCATCATCGAGAAAAACTGCTGGCTTCGGGACTAGTGCTCGCCTCTGGAATCTCAGCATTGGTGATTCAGACTGTTCGCTGTCTTGGCATCGACATGGTGACAACCTGTGAATAGATAAGGTATAGGCAGAATAGAAGAGTTATCACAAACTCCAGAAGATTTTGCAAAAAAATGAGTTCAAATTTCAGTTATAGGTTTTCACAGAATGCATTTTGGTCAGACCGAGTCTAAAATTCGGTGAATCCGAGGTGTCTAAACAGAACCATTCACACCACTTTCGGTTGGACCGAAATGGGTTTCGTCTAGCCGAGAACACTAGGGTTTCACTAAATCCTCATTTCGTCGCACCGATTTGCACAACTTCGGTTGGACCGAAAAGTGCTTGAGGCAATGGCAGAGGCCAAATCGGTCATCCGAGAATGTAGAATCGGTCTCACCGAGATGTGTTCGCGGAAACCTAACCCTAAAACTTTTACTCGAATTTCGTTCTAAGAACTAATCTGCTGGATAGGAAGATCTCAAACGTGGCAAGAAGCTAGGCAAACCAATCGTGCATAGAATCGGAGGTTGAAACACGAGAGGGATCGAAACTCACCCTAACTTGGTGGAGTTTTCTCTGGCGGCAACGGCGCCGAGAGATTGACCGCTGACGGCGACGGAGACTGCGGCGAGGGCGCCTGAGCATTTACAGGGACAATCCGGAGACCACGGCGACGGCAGCAAAGGGTTTGGGGGCGAGACGTTTTGAAGAAAGAATCAACGCGCGCTGCCCTCAGGTATATATACCCTTCAGCTGTCGGTGGGACCGAGTTGTAAAACTCGGTGGCACCGAGATGGTTAACTACAAGCAGTTACTCACTTCGGTCACGCCGAAATTTGAAACTCGGTTTCACCGAGGTGAAAACCTAGATCAATCCAAGTGCTTTCGGTCTGTCCGATTTTGAGTGGGTTGGTCTGACCGAAAATACTTAGAAGGTTTTGGAAGTTAAGTTTTTGACGGATCGGTGGCTCCCAGTGCTCCTCACTCGGTCTGTCCGAAAAAGACTTGTCCAAAGTTTGTGATATAAGCATGAATAGAGTTTGAGACAAGAAAGCATAGATAGCTAGGGGAGGAACTTAGGCATTCTTGTCCATCCATTTGGTCAAAAAGAAAAATCCAAAAGATCATAGCAACAAATGGATGTCCTCGAATGGATAAAATTATGCATCCAACATGCTCACACAATAAGATAGCAAATGAAATATGTGTCAAACATGCACAAACAAAACTCTAGCAACTAGCACACAATTTGTCGATGACTAGGTCATCTATATATATGAGTATATTGACTTAGGAGTCAAATGAGAACATTTGATCATAGGTCATACTCATCGTTTAAGCACAAGTGGGGTTTCCACTTTTACATAAAGCATTAATGTGTTCACATCATTTGGAGATGCTTTAGCTCAAATCTTTAGAGCAAAGCTCCCCCTTGATGTGAGAACCCCTTTTAAAGGGTCAAACTAACCTTGGGTTGTCGTAGAAGACTTCATGTAGATGTTGAAGATGTGGATGCTCAATGTTGATGAAGATCATCAAGAGTTGGGAGCAATCCTTTGGATTCGGGCACTTTCAATACCTGCATGGGTTAGTCCCACAAGGAACAAACAAGGATATCCATGGACATAGATTGAAGTACAAAATAGATGATGTCCACGAATGCAATGATTACCTTGTCCCTTGACTTACCAACAAGAGGGTTTGTGACTCCATGAACTAGTGCATGATGTGGAAGTTGATTGCACAAGTTCTTGCCAAAATGAATGTGAGTGAAATATGTTGGCGGAGTCACCCTCAAGAACTCTCTAGTTCTTCTTCTTCGGGATCCACATCATCTTGATGGGAATCCTTGGGGTAGTAGTTAAGCTTGACGAAGTAGAACTTGAAGTTTCCTTGGGAACCCACTTGACCATGGCCTTGGGTGCTTCAATAAATGCATCAATCTCCTCTTGAAGCTTGTCCTTGCCTTTTAGCTTGTGGTCTTGTGGTGGAAGGTCATCTTGAGCTTGTTCCACATTGGAAGAAGTAGGATCATACTTCTCCTTTTGAGAAACAAACTTTGGAGTGGGATATTGACCTTCTTCCCATTCAACACCCTCGGCGTTGAACTTTCGCTCAAAACCAATTCCTTGATTCTTCGGTGCCTTCCTTGCTTGCGAACAATTTCCTCAAAGTTCTTGCTTCCGGCAAGGCTCTTGTAGACACCTTTCTCTATAATCCCTTTCAATAAACTATTTTCTTGCTCAAGTGTAACTTGGCTTGAAACATTGTTAGTGGAATCAAGAGAATTACTAGAAGCAACAATATTGGATTTAGCATGGTTATTGTTACTACTAGATGAAGATTTTTCTTATGCTTGTCATGCTTAGTTTTAATAGGTGGCAAAAATTAGACAAGAGAAGTCGTTTGGCAAGATATGAAGAACTCTTCTTTCGAAGATCGTCATTGATAGCTTTTAGAAACTCATGTTCTTGCTCTAGATTGAGCTTCTCGAAGCGTAGCTTCTCATGAGATCTTAGGAGCTCTCTATGATCTTCTTGAGTTGTTTCATGAGCTAACTTAAGAGTGTTTAGTTCTTTAGTTAGACGCTCAATCTCCTTCATAGCATTGTCATTCGACTCTTCTCGACTATAAAGACTACTAGCATGTTCATCATTACTAGGCTCATTGGATTTATCAAGCAAGAGCTCATCTTCACCAAGCAAGTCATCCTCATCACTATTGAAGTCAATGAATTCAGGGTGTGATACCTTGGGGCCTTTTGCCATGAAGCATCTTCCAATTCCCTCATTTGGTGAATCAAACAAGTCATAGGAGTTGGAGTTGGAGGATACGAGAGCAAGACCGCAACACCTTCATCTTGATTGTATTCGAGTTGGAGTGATAGCTTCTTTGGAGTGATTGTCGAGTCGGAGCCGGAGACCCATTCACCTACATGAGCTTGATGTTTTCTTCTTGTGTAGCTCCTTGATGACTTGTCTTTCCTTTCCGAATCCTTGCTTCTCCGAGAGGATCTTCGTTCATAGCGATCATCTCTACTCCTTCTCTCTTTCGAGGTGACTCTTCTCTTGAGCTTCTTCTTCTTGGAGATTCTTCTCTTCTCTTGTGGGGAGTCGAACACTCATTTGAGTAGTGTCGGGTCTTCCACAATTGTAGCAGATTCGATCACGACTAGAAGATCTCTTTTCATCATATGATCTAGACTTTGAGCTTCTTTCCTTGCTTCTACTCTTGTAGAATTTGTTGAAGTTCTTCACCATTAGGCTTATCTCTTCATTGGAAACTAGCTTGTCACTTGAGGTTGTGGGAGCTTCAACTGTAGCTTTGTAAGCACCACTTGACTTGTTGTGAAGCTCTTCCTTATCTTTAAGTGTCATCTCATGAGCAACAATTCTTCCAATGACTTGGTAGGCTTGAGATTCTTGTAGTTTGGCATCATTTGGATCAAAGTGCACACGGTGTCATACTTTCCATCCAAAGCTCTGAGAATCTTCTTGATGATGAATCGGTCGGTCATTTCTTCGCTTCCTAAGCCGGCAATCTCATTTGTGATGAGAGCAAGCCTAGAGTACATTTCAGCGACTCCTTCACCTTCCTTCATCTTGAACTTGTCAAGTTGACCTTGAAGAACATCTAGCTTTGATTCCTTAACGGACTCGGTACCTTCGTGCATTTCGACCAAAGTATCCCAAATCTCTTTTGCATTCTCAAGGCGGCTGATTTTGTTGAACTCCTCGGGACACAAAGCATTGAAGAGAATGTCACAAGCTTGAGCATTGTTTTGCAACATCCGCAATTCATCCGCTGTAACCAGCGATCCGAACTTTTCCTTCCTCGAAGAACTCACCTTGCAAGCCAACACAAATAATGCCCCATGCGGCGGGGTTATGTCCAAGAATATGCATTTTCATTTTATGCTTCCAACTAGCAAAATTTGAACCATCAAAGTAAGGACCTCTCTGAAAATTACCCTCACTAGGCGCCATACTCTCCTAGGTTGTGAAACCAAGCTTATGGAGTCAATGCAATGGAAACCAATCCAATGGAGACCAAAGCTCGATACCACTTGTAGGATCGAAAGTATGTCTAGAGGGGGGGTGATTAGACTACTTGACAATATAAAAGTTTAGCCTTTTGATTAGGACAAGTTTTTAGCAAGTTCACAATGATGATCAAGTCAAGTATCACCCTACACATGCAATTCTAGAGTAATGGCAGCGGAAAGTAAATTGCACATGTAGTAAATAGAGGTGGAGAAGAGCAAACGCAATTTGGAGACACGGAGATTTTTCTCGTGGTTCTGATAGGTGGTGCTATCGTCAATCCACATTGATGGAGACTTCAACCCACGGAGGGTAACGGCTGCGAGAGTCCACGGAGGGCTCCACCCACGAAGGGTCCACGAAGAAGCAACCTTGTCTATGCCATCATGGCATACGCCCACGGAGGACTAGCCTTACTCGGGGTAGATCTTCACGAAGTAGGCGATCTCCTTGCCCTTACAAACTTCTTGGTTCAACTCCACATCTTGACGGAGGCTCCCAAGTGACACCTAACCAATCTAGGAGGCACCACCCTCCAAAAGGTAATAGATGGTGTTGGTGATGATGAACTCCTTGCTCTTGTGCTTCAAATGATAATCTCCCCAACACTCAACTCTCCTCACTGATTTGGCTGTGGTGGAAGAAAGGATTGAGTGGAAAGCAACTTGGGAAGGCTAGAAATCAAGTTTCATATGGTGGGAGTGGAGCAACTTGATCTCAACACAAGGGTAGGTAGTTTTCTTCTCGAAATGTAAGGTAGGAGTGGTAGTTCTTTCGATGGCTCTCTCCACGAATGAAGAGGAGGTGGAGGGGTATTTATAGCCTCCACACAAAATCCAACCGTTACACACATTTGACCAATCTCGGTCAGACCGAAGTTGACAACTCGGTGAGACCGAAAGTTCAAATCTTGTGAACGTTGGGATTTTCGGTGGGACCGAAAATACAATCTCGGTGAGTCCGATTCTTCCAAAGACTAGGGTTTGCCAATCTCGGTGGGACCGACTTTATCATCTCGGTGACACCGATTTGATTACAGAAGGTTACAGAAGGTTGGCAACACTAGTTTCGGTGAGACCGAGTTTGGAATCGGAAAATCCGAAATTTCTAGGGTTTGGCTATATGGCTGAGGTGGTTCATCTCGGTGTGACTGAGTTTATGGAATCGGTGGGACCGAGATTACTTATGAGTATATGTTGGAATGAAAGATTGCTGATAGTTTGGGAGATAAATCACTAAGCACTTTGAGCAACCAAATCATTATCATAACCTCATCCCCTTTTAATAGTATTGGCTTTCCTATAGACTCAATGTGATCTTGGATCACTAAACCAAAAATGGAGTCTTGAGCTTTTGCCAATGTTTTCCTTAGCATTTTGAGGGGTCCACATCTTCAGTCATTGCCATACCCATATCACTGAACTTTCTGAAATGATACTCAAGAAACAATTAGTTCAATGATATATATGTTGTTATTAATTACCAAAACCACCCGGGGATTAGTTGCACTTTCAACTCCTCCGCCCCCTGCTGTCGCGGTGGGCTCGTCCTCGATGACAATCACCAGAGCCTTGGCTCTCTTCGCCTCCCTCTGGGCCAGGGTCCTGAAAAGAATGAGTTCAGAGTAAAGCAAATCAGATACAAGACAAAAATAGCAAGAATTGAAGAACTACAAGTACAGCAAAGAATCTTACTCTTCTTCTTCCTCGTCGGAACTGAGTGCAGAGAGGTCGAAGTCCGGCCCACCTTCGGATAGATGTCGTGGGAACGGACACCTATGGGGCCGGTGGACCGGGCCCCTTTCGGTTCGGCGGGGGGCGGAGATCGCGCGAAGAGCGGATCGAGGCGAAGCACACGAGCGGTTTACCCAGCTTCGGAGCTCTCTGGAGAGATAATACTCCTACTGCTGCTTTGTGGTTGTATTGTGTTCTTGCTCGGGAGCACTGAGTGCTACAGTACACTCTAGCTGCTAACGAGACCGAGCGTGAGTGCCTTTTGGTTCCGAACCCCCCTCTACGTTGCGCATGGGCCTCCTTTTATATGCTCAAGGGGTCACCGACAGGTGGCAACGTAGGCAAGGGTAAAAATGTAAAAGAGCTGTGGTTGGTACACCTACTTGTACAGTGTATCCTACCTAACCCTGACGGCAGGGGACAAGGGCATTAAATGCCCGTCTGCGTCGCCCAAACAGTGCAAACAGGGACCGTCAGGGATGCCACCACTTGCCACGCTGGCTATCTTGTCAGCGCCGCTTGCCACCTCGCACCGCTAGTTGCACATCCTCTCGCCACGTGCGCTTGGAATGGTCCCAGGGCGACACGTTGGTGGATGTGCTGGAGCGTAGGTACAGAGTGGTAGCTTGCCGCGGCAAGCGCCTTGCCGCGGTCGTTGTCTTGTCGCGTCCGGAAGCTTGTCGCTCACCGGGCCTTGCCAGGACGTGTGGCGCGTCGCGGCAAGTTCCTTGAAATGCCTTGGTTGGCCTTCCCGGCAAGCTCCTCTTGCCGGGGTCTTAGCTCCTTGGCTTAAACACTTTGTTCTTGAATGGCTCCAAAGGAACCACGGAGGACCTTGGCGGTCACCCGGCAAGCCTTGCCGCGGGGCGCTGCGACTGCCCGTGCACAAGTTCGGGATACTAGGGTACCCCTACTCTAGTACACCGACACGACCCCTTTGACATATAAAAGGAGGCCTGAGGCATACTGAGGGAGGATTCAAACTTTTTGGACTAGGCATGCACCGCAGCTAGTTCAAGAGCTCAGGAACACTCAATACACGCAAAGCAGGACTAGGGTTTTACACATCGTTTGCGGCCCGAACCTAGGTAAAAATCCCTCCCCGCGTTGATCTTCTAGACACGCTATTTGCGCAGCTTCACGCCCGTCCAACCGTAGTAGGGATTCCCTGTGATCCCATAGGTGTCGTTCCTGAGCCCCAACAATTTCCCTCAGTGATGAGACCAAGGTTATCAAACTAGTAGGAGAACCACACAACACTACATGAACGGCACCTGCACAAAATAACAAATACTCGCAACCTGACATATTAAAGGGGTTGTCAATCCCTTTCCGGTAACGGCGCCAGAAATTGGCAAGTAGACGGGATAAAAGTTGTGACAGATTGGATAAATAGATCTCGCGGGAACGCAAGATAAAATAAATAAATAAAAATTGCAGCAAGGTATTTTTGTATTTTTGGATTAATAAATCTGAAAATAAAATCAAATAAAAATAGATCGCGAAGGCAAATATAATAAAGAAGAGACCCTGGGGCCGTAGATTTCACTAGTGGCTTCTCTCGAGAAAAATAGCATACGGTGAGTAAACAAATTACTGTTGGGCAATTGATAGAACTTCAAATAATCATGACGATATCCAGTCAATGATCATTATATAGGCATCACATTCAAGATAGTAGAGCGACTCCTGCCTACATCTACTACTATTACTCCACACATCGACCGCTGTCCAGCATGCATCTAGTGTATTAAGTTCATGGAGAAACGAAGTAATGCAATAAGAACGATGACATGATGTAGACAAGATCTATTTATGTAGAAATAGACCCCATCTTGTTATCCTTAATAGCAAGGATACATACGTGTTGGTTCCCCTTCTGTCACTGGGATCAAGCACCATAAGATCGAACCCATCACAAAGCACCTCTTCCCATGGCAAGAAAAATCGATCTAGTTTGCCTAACTAAACCAAAGATTCGAAGAAGAAATATGAGGATATAAGCAATCATGCATATAAGATATCAAAAGACTCAAATAACTTTCATGGATAAAAACATGGATCTGATCATAAACTCAAAGTTCATGAGATCCCAACAAACACACCGCAAAAGAGTTACATCAAATAGATCTCCAAGAGACCATTGTATTGAGAATCAAAAGAGAGAGAGAGAGAGAGAGAGAGAGGAAGCCATCTAGCTACTAACTACGGACCCGTAGGTCTACAATGAACTACTCACGCATCATGGAGAGGCACCAACCCCTCCGTGATGGTGTCTAGATTGGATCTGGTGGTTCTGGGACTTGTGGCGGCTGGAATTGATTTTCGTCAACTCCCCTAGGGTTTCTGGAATATTGGGGTATTTATAGAGCAAAGAGGCGGTGCGGGAGGCCATCGAGGTGGGCACAACCCACCTAGGTGCGCCTGGGCCCCCAGGCACGCCCTGGTGGGTTGTGCTCCCCTTGGAGCACCCCTCGGGTACTTTTAGGGCCCATCTGGTGTCTTCTGGTCCAGAAAAATCCACAAAAGTTTAGCTGTGTTTGGACTCCGTTTGGTATTGATTTCCTGGATGTAAAAAACAAGCAGAAAACAGCAACTGGCACTGGGCACTATGTCAATAGGTTAGTCCCAAAAAATGATATAAAGTTGCTATAAAATTATTGTAAAACATCCAAGAATGATAATATAACAGCATGGAACAACCAAAAATTATAGATACATTGTAGACGTATCAGCATCCCCAAGCTTAATTCCTGCTCGTCCTCGAGTAGGTAAATGATAAAAATAGAATTTTTGATGTGGAATGCTGCCTAACATGTTCGTCACATATTATTTTCTTTGTAACATGGACATTTGGACTTTTATATGATTCAAAGCAATAGTCTAGTTTTGACATGAGGATTTCAATACTCAACCATATAAACAAGCAACCATGTCTTACAAAATATCAACACTAAAGCAAGTTATCCCTAGCCCATTATGCTCAATCATTGATCCATTCATGAAGCACACTCGCATATTAGCTACACCCAATGCTCAAGTATGATCATAATGCCCCTTAGTTGGTGCTTTATAAGAGAGGATGGAGACTCACGTAAAAATAAACATTGCTTAAAGTAAAAGAAAGGCCCTTCGCGGAAGGAAGTAGGGATTTGTAGAGGTGCCAGAGCTCAAAGCGAAAGAGATAGAGATAAAACATTTTGGGTGGCATGCTTTTCCTGTCAATGAAAATGATCGAGTAGTTCCCAATACTTTCCATGCTAGATATATCATAGGCGGTTCCCAAACAGAAAATAAAGTTAATTCCTTTTTCAACCATACTTTCACTTTCCATGGCTAACCGTATCCACGGGTGCCTTCCATACCAACACTTTCCAAGGAATTTATTATTTGACAACATAAAGTAAATTGATTGTTCATTTCGGGACTGGGCATCCCTAATACCTTTGTCGTACTCTCGTGCAATGACAAGTGAATAAACACTCATCTTGAGAATAACACATCTAGCATGGAAATATATTAGCCACCCCCTACCATTTCATGAGCGGTACGAGCACGCAAAAGAGAAATTATTTTGAAAATTAGAGATGGCACATACAAATTTTCATAGAACGGCAAAATAATACCGCATATAGGTAGGTATAGTGGACTCATATGGCAAAACTGGTTTAAAGGTTTTTGGATGCACAAGTAGTGATTATACTTAGTGCAAATGAAGGCTAGCAAAAGATTGAGAAGCATCCAACCAAGAAATGAAAAATCTCATAAGCGAGCATTAAGCATAACTAACACCGAATAATGCACCACAAGCAGGATGTAATTTCATTACATAACTATTGACTTTCGTGCTTGCATAGGGAATCGCAAACCTTAACACTGATATTCTTACTAAAACATAATTACTCATCAACATGACTCACATATTATATCATCATATCTCAAAACTATTACAAAGAATCAAGTCTATTTTGTCCAATGATATTCATGAAAGTTTTTATTATATCCTTCTTGGATATCTATCACTTTGCGACTAGTTTCATATGTTGCTTTTGATAGCTCAAACAAATATAAGTGAAGAACATGAGCATCATATTTCTTTCTCTCAAAATAATTTAAGTGAAGCAAGAGAGACTTTATTAAAAAAATTACTAACTCTTGAATAAATCTAAGTGAAGCATGAGAACATTTCTTCAAAAATACTAAAGCACACCATGCTCAAAAATATATAAGTGAAGCACTAGAGCAATTCCATAGCTCATAAAGATTTAAGTGAAGCATAGAAAGCAATTCTAACAAGTCATAGCATAATTTGGCTCTCTCAAATAGGTGTGTCCAGCAAGGATTCATGACTTAAAATAAAAAGCAAAACAAGCAAAGACTCATATCATACAAGACGCTCCAAGCAAAACTCATAATATGTGACGAATAAGAATATAGCTCCGAGTAAAATACCGATGATCGTTAGAAGAAAGATGGGATGCCACTCGGGCATCCCCAAGCTTAGCTGCTTGATTCTCTTTGGATAATAGCTTGGTATGCCATGGGCATCCCCAAGCTTAGGCTCTTCTTACTCCTTATTCCTTCATCCATCGTAATATCACCCAAAACTTGAAAACTTCAATCACACAAAACTCAACAAAACCTTCGTGAGGTCCGTTAGTATAAGAAAGCAAATCACTACTATAAGTACTGTTGCAAACCCATTCATATTTTATTTTTGCATTATATCTACCATATTCCAACTTTTCTATGGCAAAAACTCTTCAAATGAAACCATAGAATCGTCAAAACAAGCACACAACATAAAGAAAACAGAATCTTTCAAAAACAGAACAGTCTGTAGCAACCTGGATATTTAGAATACTTCTCTAACTGCAAAATTCTGAAAAATTAAGACAACGTGAGAAATTTGTATATTAATCTTATTAAAAAACAATCAGTATTTTATCACCCTTATGTTAAAAATGAAAATTATTTTCGTGAGCGCAAAAGTTTCTGTTTTTCAGCAAGATCAAATCAACTATCACCTAACATGATCCCAAAGGCTTTGCTTGGCACAAACACTAACTAAAACACAAAAAACACAATCTTAACATTAGAATATTTGTGCAAACACTTAAGAACAGAAAGTAAAAGGCAAAAATAAATTTTATTCATTGGGTTGCCTCCCAACAAGCGCTATCGTTTTACGCCCCTAGCTAGGCATAATGCGAAGGATCTAAGTATTGTCATCTTTGTTTCTACGTCCATATGATGCCCTCATGATTGATTCATATGGTGGCCTAATTCTAGTTCTAGGGAAGTGTTCCATACCCTTCCTTAGTGGAAATTGAAATTTAATATTGCCTTCTTTCATATCAATCACGACACCAATAGTACGTAAAAATGGTCTACCAAGAATAATTGGACAAGACGGATCGCAATCAATATCAAGAACAATAAAATCTATGGGCACATAATTCCTATTAGCAAGAATAAGAATATCATTAATTCTTCCCATAGGCTTTTTAATAGTGGAATCTGCCAAGTGCAAATTTAAAGAACATTCTTCAATATCGGTAAGATCCAAGCACATCACATAAAGATTTTGAATTATAGAAACACTAGCACCCAAGTCACATAAAGAAAAACACTCATAATTTTTAATCTTGACTTTGATGGTAGGTTCCCATTTATCATGCAATTTTCTAGGAACTGAAACCTCTAATTCCAACTTTTCTTCCAAAGCTTTCATCATAGCATCAACAATATGTTTAGTAAAAGCTTTATTTTGTTCATAAGCATGGGGCGAATGTATCATGGATTGCAAAAAAGAAATGCAATCAATAAAAGAGCAACTATCATAATTAAAGTATTTGTAATCCAAAAGAGTGGGCACATCACTAGTTAAAGTTTTGACCTCTTCAAACCCACTTTTATCAATTTTCTCAACAGGATTTTCACCCTCCGGATTATCGGGACGCCTTCTAGCTAAAGTTGACTCTTATTCAGTCCCTTTATTATCAATCTTAATTTTACTTAACAAAGAATCAATAGAAGAAACACCAATATCTTCAGCACTTTTCTGAAAGCAATCACTAGAAAACGCTTTTTCTAAAAAATTCTCTTCTAGCTGTAGGCATAGAGGTTCTTTTCTTACTTTCAACCATAGAAACATAAAGAGCCTTAATTGATTCCTCAACCTTAGGCACAAAAATTTTCATCTTGAGATTTTCTACATCATGAGAAATTCTATCATTACTTCTAGACATATCATCACTCTTATTCAGGTTTTCTTCTATTGTAGCATTGAAAACCTTTTGAGTATTGATAAATTATTTAATATTATTCTCAATATCAGAGGTGTTCCTATTATTATTATAAGAAGTATTACCATAGGAATTACCATAATTATTAGACGAATTACTAGGAAAAGGCCTGGGATTAAAATTACCTCTATAAGCATTGTTATTGAAATTGTTTTACGAGATAAAATTCACATCTATGGCATCACTATTTTTCTCAATCAAAGTAGAAAAGGCACATCATTAAAATCAATAGGAGCACTTTTATTAGCAACCAATTTCATAAGAGCATCAACTTTTCATTCAAAGAAGAAATTTCTTCAACCGAATTAACTTTTTTACTAGTAGGAGCTCTTTCGGTATGCCATTGTGAATAATTTGCCATGATATTATCAAGCAATTTGGTGGCTTCACCCAAGTAATTTCCATAAAAGTACCACCCGCGGCGGAGTCAAAAAGTTTTCGAGAAAGAATATTCAACCCCGCATAATATTTTTGTATGATCATCCAAAGATTTAACCCATGAGTTCGGCAATTCCTTAGCATCAATTTCATTCTTTCCCAAGATTGCGCAACATGTTCATGCTCAAGTTGCTTAAAATTCATGATTATCATCCTAAGGGAAATAATTTTCGCATGCGGAAAATACTTAGTAATAAAAGCATCTTTGCACTTATCCCAAGAATTGATACTATTGAGGCAAAGAAGAAAACCAAATTTTTGCGCGATCTCGCAAAGAAAACGGGAATAATTTCAACTTCACAATATCATTGTCCACATCTTTTTTATTTTGCATATCGCATAATTCCACGAAGTTGTTAAAATGGGATGCGACATCCTCATTAGGAGTACCGGAAAATTGATCTTTCATAACAAGATTCAGCAAAGCGGCATTAATATAACAAGACTCTGCACTAGTGGCGGGTGGAGCAATCGGAGTGCTAATAAAATCATTGTTGTTGGTATTTTAGAAATCACACAACTTGGTGTTCTCTTCAGTCATTGTGACTACGCAACAAGATTGCACTCAAAAACAGATCTGACGAGAAAACGATGAACGAAAAAGAGGGCGAATAAAACGGCAAATTTTTGTGAAGTGGGGGAGAGGAAAACGAGAGGCAAATGGCAAATAATGTAAATTGCAAGGAGATGAGATTTGTGATTAGGAACCTAGTAGATGTTGATGATGTCTCCCCGGCAACGGCGCCAGAATTTCCTTTTGATGCGGCTTGAACTACGTCGGTATTTCCCCAAAGAGGAAGGGATGATGCAGCACAGCTACAGTAGGTATTTCCCTCAGTGATGAGACCAAGGTTATCAAACCAGTAGGAGAACCACGCAACATTACGTGAACGGCACCTGCACACAGATAACAAATACTCGCAACCCGACGTATTAAAGACTTTGTCAATCCCTTTCGGGTAACGGCACCAGAAATTGGCAAGTAGACGAGATGAAAATTGTGATAGATTGGATAAATAGATCTTGCGGGAACGCGAGATAAAATAAATTAATAAAAATTGCAGCAAGGTATTTTTGTGTTTTTGGATTAATAGATCTAAAATAAAAGCAAATAAAAATAGATCGCGAAGGCAAATCTTCTATATCTAAATAGGAGCCCCCCACTACCTGATTTTCTTGGATTCTCGTGCAGCCACATCACCTGAATTATTATTAGCCATTCGATCAAGTATGAACGCAATCAGCTGTCGTACGCTAACTCTCGCTGCCTTCCCCGACTTCCATCGCTTGGCCTTTACAAAGCCACGTACAAACTGCACGTGGTTTGCCCGAGCTGCATGTGGGTTGTGTTTGCGCACATGGGGCCAGATTCAATGTTAGTATGTTATGCATGTGGGTTGTATAGCACATGGGGGTCAACCACGGCACTAGGTCATCTTCTCCACTATGATTTTCTTGAAAAATAAAATATTTCCGCTATGAATCATCGTTGTCGTTATCTTTCTGTTGTCGTGGGCTCGCGGCCGAATCTCTCCCTGGCGCAAATGCACATGAAACCGAAACATTCATCACGCCTCATTACTTCGCCCTCCGTTACCCAAAGAAGAGGCTAGATTAAACGGCATGGCCACGACCTTCGCTTCTACAAACCTGTCTCTGCTACCATCTTCTCGCACCATCGATGCTCTTCCTCTGTCCTGTTGCCACTATGGGAGCGGGTCACGACGCGATTCCGTTGCCGAGCACCCACATCATCGTGGAAGACATGTCGTTGTGCACCCCATTGCTCTGCTTCGAATCTCCTATCGCACGCCAGCCGATTTTCCTCGCCTCGCCTGCCTGGCCTCCGGTGTCTCTTTGATGGTGGGAACACAAGATGGATTGTCGTTCCGCCGGATACCTAGAATCCCGGATCGTTGAAGAAGGGCACAACAACTGAGGCTTCGAAATGTCTTTGCTATGCCCCTGCGACTGCCATCGGTGACGAGGAATCCGACTCAATCAACAAACATGGCTTCCAATGGTACTCCATAGCGCATCAGCTCTGTGCGGTAGGTCATTCTGATTTTTCCTTTCCGGTCACTTCCCAGTCCCTACTCTGTAATCTGCAACATTTGCTCATCCGCTCCACACACGTCCGACACTCTCTGGTCTAGGCTTATAAGCTCCATGTGCTCCCATATGGACTTCATGAAGATGCTCTTTTACTTGGACATAAGGTACCGGATATCATTTTAGATTGTTAATGCAATTTTGATTTACTTTTTCCCATTCGTCCCACACAAGTGCTTGATTGATAATATATGTCTTTGAATTTCTTATGCCTTTTCAGCAGTGGAGATCTCTTTCACTTGGACATAAGGCAACATATATCATTCTAGACTATACAGTGTGATTTTGATTTATACCATGTTCATGCCTTGGCAAAATTAATTATTGTGGTTAATTGTATTGATTCAAAGTTTGTAACCAAAGTTTTTTTTATCGATAAAAGAAAACTTTCACATTGACAAGCTGATTTTTCATATGGAATGCTAGGGATCGGTAGAAATTGTAAAACCGAGCCACATATCGTAAGTTTTGTTTATGTGGATTCTCAATGTTATTTGCTTTGTATATGAGACTTATGTACGGGATTCTTTTTGCACCTGCGGCAATCCACGGGGCACCTACAAAATGTTTCTTTATATTTTATAACTGTTTTATCTTTAATTCTACGAATATGTATTTACGCATTTTGTCCCGCAGCAACACGCGGGGCATCATCTAGTATAATAAAGAAGAGACCCGGGGCCGTAGATTTCACTAGTGGCTTCTCTCGAGAAAAATAGCATACGGTGGGTAAACAAATTACTGTTGGGCAATTGATAGAACTTCAAATAATCATGGTGATATCCAAGCAATGAACATTATATAGGCATCACGTCCAAGATTAGTAGACCGACTCCTGTCTGCATCTACTACTATTACTC
Source organism: Aegilops speltoides (assembly GCA_021437245.1). Lineage (NCBI taxonomy): Eukaryota > Viridiplantae > Streptophyta > Magnoliopsida > Poales > Poaceae > Aegilops > Aegilops speltoides. The sequence continues at coordinate 182,020,830 of CM038146.1, forward strand.
CACACATAGACCACTATCCAGCATGCATATAGTGTATTAAGTTCATGGAGAAACGGAGTAATGCAATAAGAACGATGACATGATGTAGACAAGATCTATTTATGTAGAAATAGACCCCATCTTGTTATCCTTAATAGCAAGGATACATACGTGTCGGTTCCCCTTCTGTCATTGGGATCAAGCACCGTAAGATCGAACACATCACAAAGAACATCTTCCCATGGCAAGAAAAATCGATCTAGTTGGCCTAACTAAACCAAACATTCAAAGAAGAAATATGAGGATATAAGCAATCATGCATATAAGAGATCAAAAGACTCAAATAACTTTCATGGATAAAAACATAGATCTGATCATGAACTCAAAGTTCATCGGATCCCAAAAAACACACCGCAAAAAGAGTTACATCAAATAATTAAGAGACAACCCTAAGGCTCCTGTCAGTTGTCGATATTACAAAACATGATCATCTCATACAACAACCTATATCACATCACGTCTTGACCTTATCACATCACAACATGCCCTGCAAAAACAAGTTAGACATCCTCTACTTTGTTGTTGCAAGTTTTACGTGGCTGCTACGGGCTTCTAGCAAGAACCATTCTTAACTACGTAAAAACCACAATGGTAATAATCAAGTTTGTTGTTTTAACCTTCTTCAAGGACTGGCCATAGTCAAATACGATTCAGCTAAAGTAGGAGAAACAGGCACCCGCCAGCCACCTTTATGCAAAACAAGTTGCATGTCAGTCGGTGGAACCGTTCTCATGTGCATGGACATGTAAGGTTGGTCCAGGCCGCTTCATCCCACAATACCGCCGAATAAAAATAAGATGTTGGTGGTAAGCAGTATGACTGTCACCACCCACAACTCCTTTGTGTTCTACTCGTCCATATCATCTATGCATAGACCTAGCTCGGATGCCGCTGTTGGGGAACGTTGCATGGAAAACAAAAAAATTCTATGCACACACAAGATCTATCCATGGAGATGCATAGCTACGAGAGGGGGAGAGCATCTTCATACCCTTGAAGATCGCTAAGAGGAAGTGTTTATCAACGCGGTTGATGTAGTCGTACACCTTTACGATCCGTCCGATCAAGTACCGAACGTACGACACCTCCGCGTTCAGCACACGTTCAACTCGATGACATCCTCGCCATCTCGATCCAGCAAGAGAGGTGAAGTAGTAGATGATTTTCGGCAGCACAATGGCGTGGTGATGGTGGTGGTGAAGAACAATCTCTGCGGGGCTTCGCCAAGCACAATGAAAACTATGACGGAGGATAAACTAGAGGGGGCGGGGTTGCCCGCACATGGCTTGGTGAATCTTGATGTGTCTTGGGTGCTAGCCCTGCCCCTCTATTTATATGTTGAGCCCTGCGGTCGAAACTTGGAGTAAAAGTCTCCTCAAAGTCGGATTTGCCCGAAAGGCAAGAGTCCTTCTCAGACTCCAGGACCAGACGCCATGGTCCCCGGCGTCTGGACCCAGACGCCAGGGTGCCTGGCGTCTGACCCCTGGCCTTTGCAAAACTTCATTTTGCACTTTCCAAAAGCCTCGTGGGCTTTACCCCTTGGCCCAAATAAAGTCTTCTCGCAGCAGAACATTTCAGGAGACATCAGAAACCCCTTCCAGTGAATTCCAGAACCCTTCCGAAGACCAAACACTATTATCCTATATATCAATATTTACCTACGGACCATTCTGGAGCTCCTCGTCATGTCCGTGATCTCATCCGGGACTCCGAACAACATTCGTTTACCAACATACATAACTCATATAATACTATATCATCAATGAACGTTAAGCGTGTGGACCCTACGGGTTCGAGAATGATGTAGACATGATCAAGACGCTTCTCCGGTCAATAACCTATAGCGGGACTTGGATGCCCATATTGGTTACTACATATTCTACGAAGATCTTTATGAAGGAAATATGCCCTAGAGGCAATAATAAAGTTGTTATTTATATTTCATTATATCATGATAAATGTTTATTATTCATGCTAGAATTGTATTAACCGGAAACTTAGTACATGTGTGAATACATAGACAAAACAGAGTGACCCTAGTATGCCTCTACTTGACTAGCTCGTTAATCAAAGATGGTTATGTTTCCTAGCCATAGACATGTGTTGTCATTTGATGAACGGGATCACATCATTAGAGAATGATGTGATGGACAAGACCCATCCATTAGCTTAGCATAATGATCGTATAGTTTTATTGCTATTGCTTTCTTAATGACTTATACATGTTCCTCTGACTATGAGATTATACAACTCCCGAATATCGGAGGAACACTTTGTGTGCCATCAAACATCACAATGTAACTGGGTGATTATAAAGATGCTCTACAGGTGTCTCCGATGGTGTTTGTTGAGTTGGCATAGATCAAGATTAGGATTTGTCACTCCAAGTATCGAGAGGTATCTCTGGGCCCTCTCAGTAATGCACATCACTATAAGCCTTGCAAGCAATGTGACTAATGAGTTAGTTGCGGGATGATGCATTACAGAACGAGTAAAGAGACTTGCAGGTAACGAGATTGAACTAGGTATGATGATACCAACGATCGAATCTCGGGCAAGTAACATACCGATGACAAAGGGAATAACGTATGTTTTCATTATGGTACGACCGATAAAGATCTACGTAGAATATGTAGGAACCAAGATGATCATCCAGGTTCCGCTATTGGTTATTGACCGAAGATGTGTCTCGGTCATGTATGCATAGTTCTCGAACCCATAGGGTCCGCACGCTTAACGTTTGATGACGATTTGTATTATGAGTTATGTGTTTTGGTGACCGAAGTTTGTTCGGAGTCCCGGATGACATCACAGACATGACGAGGAGCCTTGAAATGGTCGATAGGTAAAGATTGATATATTGGAAGGTAGTATTCGGACACCGGAAGGGTTCCGGAGTGTATCGGGTACATACCGGAGTACCGGAGGGGTTACCGGAACCCCCCGGGAAAAGATACGGGCCATAGGAGGGAGGCTAACCCGCCCACAAGGGGCTGGCACGCCCCCCACAAAGGAGGAGGCTGAATTGGATTAGGGAAGGGGGCGGCGCCCCCCTTTCCTTCTCCTACTCCCTCTCCTTTCCCCCTTTCCCCCTTCGGAAGAAGGAAAAAATGGAGGGTCGAATCCTACTAGGACCGGAGTCCTAGTAGAACTCCCCTCTCCATGGTGCGCCCCTTGGTGGTCGGCCTCCTCCTCCCCTCCTTTATATACGGGGGCAGGGGCACCCCAAAGCACATCAATTGTTCTCTTAGTCGTGTGTGGTGCCCCCCTCCACAGTTTACTCCTCCGGTCATAGCATCGTAGTGCTTAGGCGAAGCCCTACGCGGATCACATCACCATCATCGTCACCACGCTGTCATGCTGACGAAACTCTCCCTCGACCCTCTACCGAATCAAGAGTTTGAGGGACGTCATCGATCTGAACGTGTGCTGAACACGGAGGTGCCGTATGTTCGGTACTAGATCGGTTGGATCATGAAGACGTTTGACTACATCAACCATGTTAACCTAACGCTTCCGCTCTCGGTCTATGAGGGTACGTGGACACACTATCCCCCTCTCGTTGCTATGCATCTCCTAGATAGATCTTGCGTGATCATAGGAATTTTTTTTCAAATTGCATGCTATGTTCCCCAACAGTGGCATCCGAGCCAGGTCTATGCGTAGATGATATTCATGAGTAGAACACAATGAGTTGTGGGCGATAATAGTCATACTGCTTACCACCAACGTCTTATTTTGATTATGTGGTATTGTTGGATGAAGCGGTCCGGACCAACATTACATGACCACGTTCATGAGACCGGTTCTACCGACGTGCTTTCGCACACAGGTGGCTGGCGGGTGTCTGTTTCTCCAACTTTAGTTGAATCAAATTTGACTATGGCTGGTCCTTGTTGAAGGTTAAAACAACACATTTGACGAAAATCATTGTGGTTTTGATGCGTAGGTAAGAACGGTTCTTCCTAGAAGCCCGTTGTAGCCACGTAAAACTTGCAACAACAAAGTAGAGGACGTTTAACTTGTTTTTGCAGGGCATGTTGTGATGTGATATGGTCAAGACATGATATGATATAAGTTATTATGAGATGATCATGTTTTGTAGAAGTTATTGACAACTGGTAGGAGCCTTATGGTTGTCGCTTTATTGTATGAAATGCAATCGCCATATAATTTCTTTACTTTATCACTATGCGGTAGCGATAGTTGTAGAAGCAATAGTTGGTGAGACGACAACGACGCTACGATGGAGATCAAGGTGTCAAGCCGGTGACGATGGAGATCATGACGGTGCTTTGGAGATGGAGATCAAAGGCACAAGATGATGATGGCATATGATGTCACATATTTTGATTGCATGTGATGTTTATCTTTTATGCATCTTATTTTTCTTAGTACGACGGTAGCATTATAAATTGATCCCTCACTAAGTTTCAAGGTATAAGTGTTCTCCCTGAGTATGCACTGTTGTGACAGTTCGTCGTGCCGAGACACCACGTGATGATCGGGTGTGATAAGCTCTACGTTCACATACAACGGGTGTAAGACAGTTTTGCATGTGCAGAATACTCGGGTTAAACTTGACGAGCCTAGCATATGCAGATATGGCCTCGGAACACTGTGACCGAAAGGTCAAACGTGAATCATATAGTAGATATGATCAACATATAGATGTTCACCATTAAAAACTACTCTATCTCACGTGATGATCGGACATGATATAGTTGATATGGACCACATGATCTTTTAGATGACTAGAGGGATGTCTATCTAGGTGGGAGTTCTTAAGTAATATGATTAACTAAACTTAAATTTATCATGAACTTAGTCCTGATAGTTTTTGCATATCTATGTTGTTGTAGATCAATAGCTTGCGATGTAGCTTCCCGTTTATTTTTGATATGTTCCTAGAGAAAAATAAGTTGAAAGATGATAGTAGCAATGATGCGTACTGGGTCTGTGATCTGAGGATTATCCTCATTCCTGCACAGAAGAATTATGTCCTTGATGCACCACTAGGTGACGGACCTATTGCAGGAGCAGATGTAGACGTTATGAACGTTTGGCAAGTTTGGTATGATGACTACTTGATAGTTTAGTGCACCATGCTTTATGGCTTAGAACCGGGACTTCAAAAATGTTTTGAACGCCACAGAGCATATGAGATGTTCCAAGAGTTGAAATTGGTATTTCAAACTCATCCCGTGTCGAGAGGTATGAGACCTCTAACAAGTACTTTGCCTACAAGATGGAGGAGAATAGCTCAACCAGTGAGCATGTGCTCAGAATGTCTGAGTACTACAATCGCTTGAATCAAGTGGGAGTTTATCTTCCAGATAGATAGTGATTGATAGAGTTCTCTAGTCACTATCACCAAGTTACTGGAACCTCGTGATGAACTATAATATGCAAGGGATGACGAAAACAATTCCCGAGCTCTTCGCAATGCTAAAATCGGCGAAGGTAAAAAACAAGAAAGAGCATCAAGTGTTGATGGTTAACAATAACACTAGTTTCAAGAAAAGGGGCAAAGGAAAAGAAAGGGAACTTCAAGAAAGAATGGCAAGCAAGTTGCCACTCCCGTGAAGAAACCCAAAGCTAGACCTAAGCCTGAAACTAAGTGCTTCTACTACAAAGGGAATGGTCACTGGAAGTGGGACTACCCCAAATACTTAGTGGACAAGAAGGATAGCAAAGTGAACAAAGATATATTTGATATACATATTATTGATGTGTACTTTACTAGTGTCCATAGTAGCCTCAGGGTATTTGATACCGGTTCAGTTGCTAAGATTAGTAACTCGAAACGGGAGTTGCAAAATGAACAGAGACTAGTTAAGGGCGAGGTGACGATGTGTGTTGGAAGTGATTCCAAGGTTGATAAGATCACCATCGCATACTCCCTCTACCTTTGAGATTAGTATTGGACCTAAATAAATGTTATTTGGTGTTTGCGTTGAGCATAAATATGATTGGATCATGTTTATTGTGATACGGTCATTCATTTAAGTTGGAGAATAATTGTGTTTCTGTTTACATGAATAAAACCTTCTATGGTCTTACATCCAATGTAAATGGTTTACTGAATCTTGATCGCAGCGATACACATATTGATAATATTAATGCCAAAACACGCAAAGTTAATAATGATAGTGCAACATGTTTGTGGCACTGCCGTTTAGGTCATATTGGTGTAAAGCGCATGAAGAAACTCCGTGCTGATGGGCTTTTGGAATCACTTGATTATGGAACACTTGATGCTTGCGAACCATGCCTCATGGACAAGATGACTAAAACTCCATTCTCCGAAACAATGGAGTGAGCCAATGACTTATTGGAAATAATACATATCGATTTATGCGGTCCAATGAGTGTTGAGGCTCGCGGCGGGTATCGTTATTTTCTGACCTTCACAGATGATTTGAGCATATATGAGTATATTTACTTAATGAAACACAAGTCTGAAAACATCTGAAAAGTTCAAAGAATTTCAGAGTGAAGTGGAGAATCATCGTAACAAGAAAATAAAGTTTCTACGATCTGATCGCAGAGGCGAATATTTGAGTTACGAGTTTGGCCTTCATTTAAAACAATGTGGAATAGTTTCACAACTCATGCCACTTGGAACACCACAGCGTAATGGTGTGTCCGAACGTCGTAACCGTACTTTATTAGATATGGTGTAATCTATCATGTCTCTTACCGATTTACCACTATCGTTTTGGGGTTATGCATTAGATACATCTGCATTCACGATAAATAGGGCACCATATAAATCCGTTGAGACGACACCGTATGAACTATGGTTTGGCAAGAAACCTAAGCTGTCTCCTACGTCTTGACCTTGCATTGGTTTTCCTCGAAGAGGAGAGGGTGATGCAGCAAAGTGTAGCGTAAGTATTTCCCTCAGTTTTGAGAACCAAGGTATCAATCCAAAGAGGAGGCTCCTCAAAAGTCCCACGCACCTACACAAACAAAGCGAGAACTCGCAACCAACGCAATAAAGGGGTTGTCAATCCCTTCACGGCCACTTCATGTAAACCGGGATCTAATAAAGATAGTATGATAAGATAGATATATTTTGGTATTTTATGATATAGATGCAAAAAGTAAAGATGCAAATAAAAGTAGATTGAAAGCAAATATGATAAGAGATAGACCCGGGGGCCATAGGTTTCACTAGAGGCTTCTCTCAAGATAGCATAAGTATTACGGTGGGTGAACAAATTACTATCGAGCAATTGATAGAAAAGCGCATAGTTATGAGATTATCTAGGCATGATCATGTATATAGGCATCACGTCCATAACAAGTAGACCGACTCCTGCCTGCATCTACTACTATAACTCCACACACTGACTGACTCCTGCATGCATCTAGAGTATTAAGTTCATAAGAACAGAGTAACGCATTAAGCAAGATGACATGATGTAGAGGGATAAACTCATGCAATATGATGTAAACCTCATCTTGTTATCCTCGATGCCAACAATACAATACGTGCCTTGCAACCCTTTCTGTCACTGGGTAAGGACACCGCAAGATTGAACCCAAAGCTAAGCACTTCTCCCATGGCAAGAAAGACCAATCTAGTATGCCAAACCAAACTGATAATTCGAAGAGACTTGCAAAGATAACTCAATCATACATAAAAGAATTCAAAGAAGATTCAAATATTATTCATAGATAAACTTGATCATAAACCCACAATTCATCGGATCTCGACAAACACACCGCAAAAAGAGTTTACATCTAATAGATCTCCACAAGAGAGGGGGAGAACATTGTATTGAGATCCAAAAAGAGAGAAGAATCCATCTAGCTAATAACTATGGACCCGTAGGTCTGTGGTAAACTACTCACAACTCATCGGAGGGGCAAGGATGTTGATGTAGAGGCCCTCTGTGATCGATTCCCCCTCTGGCAGAGTGCCGGCGAAGGCTCCAAGATGGGATGTCATGGATACAGAAGGTTACGGCGGTGGAAATTGTGTTTCGTGGTGCCCCTGGATGTTTTCGGGGTACGTAGGTATATATAGGAGGAAGAAGTACGTCGGTGGCCGCCCGAGGGGCCCACGAGACAGGGGGCGCGCCCTACAGGGGGGGCCTATCTCGTGGGGCCCTCGGAAGCTTCTTGACTTCCACTCCAAGCTCTCCGGATCACGTTCGTTCCAAAAATCACGCTCCCGAAGGTTTCATTCCATTTGGACTCCGTTTGATATTCCTTTTCTTCGAAATACTGAAATAGGCAAAAAAAACAGCAATATGGGCTGGGCCTTCGGTTAGTAGGTTAGTCCCAAAAATGATATAAATGTATAAAATAAAGCCCATAAACATCCAAAAGGGGTAATATAATAGCATGGAACAATCAAAAATCATAGATACGTTGGAGACATATCAAGCATCCCCAAGCTTAATTCCTGCTCGTCCTCGAGTCGGTAAATGATAAAAAAAGAAATTTTTGATGTGGAATGCTACCTAGCATAATTCATAATGTAATTTTCTTTATTGTGGCATGAATGTTCAGATCCAAATGAATACAAAATAAAAGTTCATATTGACATAAGAAATAGTAATACTTCAAGCATACTAATCAAAGTAATCATGTCTTCTCAAAATAACATGGCTAAAGAAAGTTATCCCTACAAAATAATATAGTCTGGATATGCTCTATCTTCATCACACCAAGTATTTAATCATGCAAAATCCCGATGACAAGCCAAGCAATTGTTTCATACTTTAATAATCTCAAACTTTTTCAACTTTCACGCAATACATGAGCGTGAGCCATGGACATAGCACTATATGTGGAATAGAATGGTGGTTGTGGAGAAGACAAAAATGAGAAGATAGTCTCACATCAACTAGGCGTATCAACGGGCTATGGAGATGCCCATTAATAGATATCAATGTGAGTGAGTAGGGATTGCCATGCAATGGATGCACTAGAGCTATAAATATATGAAAGCTCAACAAAAGAAACTAAGTGGGGTGCATCCAACTTGCTTGCTCACGAAGACCTAGGGCACTTTTGAGGAAGCCCATCATTGGAATATACAAGCCAAGTTCTATAATGAAAAATTCCCACTAGTATATGAAAGTGACAACATATGAGACTCTCTAACATGAAGATCATGGTGCTATTTTGAAGCACAAGTGTGGAAAAAGAGATAGTAGCATTGTCCTTTCTCTCTTTTTCTCTCATTTTTTTTCTTTTTTTCATTTCTTTGGCCTTCTCTTTTTTTCTTTTTTTCCTTTTTGGACTTTCTGTTTTTTTCTTCTTTTTTCTTTTTGTAAAGTCCAAAGTCTCATCCCGGCTTGTGGGGGAATCATAGTCTTCATCATCCTTTCCTCACTAGGACAATGCTCTAATAATGAAGATCATCACACTTTTATGGATTTACAACTCAAAGCTAGAACAAGATATGACTCTATATGAATGCCTCCGGTGGTGTACCGGGATATGCAATGAATCAAGAGCGACATGTATGAAAATTATGAAGGTGTCCTTGCCACAAATACAATGTCAACTACATGATCATGCAAAAAGCAATATGACAAAAGTAATGCGTGTCATATGAACGGAACGGTGGAAAGTTGCATGGCAATATATCTCGGAATGGCTATGGAGATGCCATAATAGGTAGGTATGGTGACTGTTTTGAGGAAGGAGTATGGTGGGTGTATGGTACCGGCGAAAGTTGCACGGTACAAGAGAGGCTAGCAATGGAGGAAGGGTGAAGGAGTGCGTATAATCCATGGACTCAACATTAATCAAAAGAACTCATATACTTGTTGCAAAAATTTAGAAGTCATCAAAAATCAAAGTACTACGCGCATGCTCCTAGGGGGATAGATTGGTTGGAAAAGACCATCGCTCGTCCCCGACCGCCACTCATAAGGAAGACAATCAATAAATAAAATTGTGCTCCAACTTCATCACAAAGCGGTTCACCATACGTGCATGTTACGGGAATCACAAACTTCAACACAAGCATTCTTTAAATTCATAATCACCCAACTAGCATGACTTTAATATCACTACCTCCATATCTCAAAACAATTATCAAGCATCAAGTTGATCCTAACATCCAATTCACTTTCTATGATAGTTTTTATTATACCCAACTTGGATGCTCATCATTCTAGGACCAACTTTTAGGATCATAGCAAATACCATGCTGTTCTAAAAGACTCTCAAAATAATATAAGTGAAGCATGAGAGACTAGCAATTTCTTCAAAATTAAGACACCACCGTGCTCTAAAAGATATAAGTGAAGCACTAGAGCAAAAACTATCAAGCTCAAAAGATATAAGTGAAGCACATAGAGTATTCTAGCCAATTCTAATCAAATAGGCTTCTCCCAAAAGGTGTGTACAGCAAGGATGATTGTGGTAAACTAAAAAGCAAAGACTAATATAATACACGACGCTCCAAGCAAAACACATATCATGTGGCGAATAAAATATAGCTCCGAGTAAAGTTACTAATGAACGAAGACGAAAGAGGGGATGCCTTCCCGGGGCATCCCCAAGCTTAGGCTTTTGTATATTCTTGAATATATTGGGGTGCCATGGGCATCCCCAAGCTTAGGCTCTTCCCACTCCTTATTCCATAGTCCATAAAAGCTTTACCCAAAACTTGAAAACTTCACAACACAAAACTCAACAGGAAATCTTATAAGCTCCATTAGTGAAAGAAAACAAAACCACCACATAAGGTACTGCAATGAACTCATTCTTTATTTAATTTGGTGTTAATCCTACTGTATTCCAACTTCTTTATGGTTCATAGACTGAATTACTAGCCATAGATGCATTGAAATAAGCAAACAACACACGAAAAACAGAATCTGTCAAAAACAGAACAGTCTGTAGCAATCTGTAACTAACGCAAACTTCTGGAACTCTAAAAATCCTACCAAAATAGGAAGTCCTGGAAAATTTGTTTATTGAACAGCAGCAAAAAGAATCAACGCAAAAGCACGTTCCTGTGACTTAAAAAAAATTATATTTGTGCGTGCAAAGTTTCTGTTTTTCAGAAGAATCAAATCAACTATCATCGTAGGTTATCCTATAGGTTCTACTTGGCACAAACACTAATTAAAAGATAAAAACACATCTACACAGAAGGTAGATGCAAGATTTATTACTAAACAGGATCAAAACAAAAAACATAAAGAAAATTGGGTTGCCTCCCAACTAGCGCTATCGTTTAACGCCCCTAGCTAGGCATAAAACAAAGATAGATCTAACGAGTGCCATCTTTGGCACTAAATTCATAAGTAGCACGCATGATAGATTCATAAAGTAATTTGAATTTCTTTCTTGGAAAGTGCTCCATGCCTTTCTTTAAGGGAAATTAGAATCTAATATTCCCTTCCTTCATATCAATAATTGCACCAATCGTTCTAAGGAAAGGTCTACCAAGAATAATAGGGCAAGAAAGATTGCAATCTATATCAAGAACAATAAATTCTACGGGCACCAAATTTCTATTTGCAACAATAAGAACATCATTGATCCTTCCCATAGGCTTTTTAATGGTGGAATCCGCAAGGTGCAAATTCAAAGAGCAATCATCAAGATCATGGAAACCTAGAATATCACATAAAGTTTTCGGAATCGTGGAAACACTAGCACCCAAATCACACAAAGCAAAATACTCATAATCTTTAATTCTAATCTTTATAGTAGGTTCCCACTCATCATTAAGTTTTCTAGGTATATAAACTTACAAATTAAGTTTTTCGTCATAAGATTGCATCAAGGCATCAACAATATGTTTGGTAAAAGCTTTATTTTGACTATAAGCATGAGGAGAATTAACAACGGATTGCAACAAGGAAATACAACATTTTAAAGAACAATTATCATAATCAAATTCCTTGAAATCCGAGATAGTAGGTTCAATATTATTAGAAGTTGAGGATACTCCAATCTCTCTTTTACCAAATTTAACATCAAGATCTAAAGACTCCGAATTTTTGGGACGCCTTCTAGGCAAAGTTATTCATCATCACTCCCATAATCATGAAAATTCATATTGCAAAACATAGATCTAATCGGAGACGCATCAATAACTTTAAGATCTTCATCATTATTTTCATGAAGACTAGAAGAACACGCTTTTATAAAGCTTTATTTTTTAGCACACAATCTAGCGGTTCTTTCCTTGCACTCGTCAATGGAAATTCTCATTACTTTGAGAGACTCATTGATATAATGCTTAGGATAAGAAGATCCAAGTTTAAGAGAATTAACATCAAGTGAAAGTCTATCAACGTTCCTAGCCAAATCATCAACTTTGAGCAATTTTTCTTCAAGCAAAGCATTAAAATTCTTTTGAGAAATCATAAATTCTTTCACACTATTCTCAAAATCAGAGGGCATCTTATTAAAATTACCATAAGAATTATTGTAGGAATTTCCATAATTATTAGAGGAATTACTAGGGAATGGTCTAGCATTAAAATTTCCTCTATAAGCATTCTTTCCAAAACTATTCCTACCAACAAAATTCACATCCATAGATTCATTATTATTCTCAATCAAGGAAGACAAAGGCATATCATTGGGATCAAGAGGAGTATTTTTAGTAGCAAACATCTTCATAAGTTCATCCATCTTTCCACTCAAAACATTGATTTCTTCTATAGCATGCACTTTTTTACTAGAAGATCTTTCGGTGTGCCATTAAGAATAATTAGCCATAATATTATCAAGTAATTTTGTAGCATCTCCTAACGTGATTTCCATAAACGTGCCTCCATGGCGAATCTAAGAGATTTCTAGAAGCAAAGTTCAAACCGCATAAAATTTTGTATGATCATCCATAAATTCAAACCATGAGTAGGGCAATTGCGAAGCATCAATTTCATTCTTTCCCAAGATTGGGCAACATGCTCATGATCAAGTTGTTTAAAATTCATAATATTGTTCCTAAGAGTGATGATCTTAGCGGGAGGAAAATACTTAGAGATAAAAGCATCTTTGCACTTGTTCCAAGAATCAATACTATTTTTAGGCAAAGACAAAAACCAAACTTTAGCACGATCTCTAAGTGAAAATGGAAATAACTTCAATTTCACAATATCGTTATCCGTATCTTTCTTCTTTTGCATATCACACAAATCAACAAAATTGTTTAGATGAGTAGCGGCATCTTCACTAGGAAGGCCGGCAAATTGATCTTTCATAACAAGATTCAGCAAAGCGGTATTGATTTCACAAGACTTAACATCACTAAGAGGACCAATCGGAATAGTAAGGAAATCATTATTATTGGTATTCGAAAAGTCACACAACTTGGTATTATCTTGTGCCATGGCAACAAGTAATCCAACACACAAGCAAACAGAAAAACGGCAAGCGAGAAAGAGAGGAGGAGATTGGGAAAGAGAGGGCAAATAAAACGGCAAGGGTGAAGTGGGGGGAGAGGAAAATGAGAGGCAAATGGCAAATAATGTAAATGCGAGGGAGATGGGTTTGTGATGGGTACTTGGTATGTCTTGACTTGAGCGAAGACCTCCCCGGCAGCGGCGCCAGAAATCCTTCTTGCAACGTCTTGAGCTTGCGTTGGTTTTCCTCGAAGAGGAGAGGGTGATGCAGCAAAGTGTAGCGTAAGTATTTCCCTCAGTTTTGAGAACCAACGTATCAATCCAGTAGGAGGCTCCTCAAAAGTCCCACGCACCTGCACAAACAAACTGAGAATTCGCAACCAACGCAATAAAGGGGTTGTCAATACCTTCACGGCCACTTGCGAAAGTGAGATCTAATAAAGATAGTATGATAAGATAGATATATTTTTGGTATTTTATGATATAGATGCAAAAAGTAAAGATGCAAATAAAAGTAGATTGAAAGCAAATATGATAAGAGATAGACCCGGGGGCCATAGGTTTCACTAGAGGCTTCTCTCAAGATAGCATAAGTATTACGGTGGGTGAACAAATTACTATCGAGCAATTGATAGAAAAGCGCATAGTTATGAGATTATCTAGGCATGATCATGTATATAGGCATCACGTCCATAACAAGTAGACCGACTCCTGCCTGCATCTACTACTATAACTCCACACACCGACCGACTCCTGCATGCATCTAGAGTATTAAGTTCATAAGAACAGAGTAACGCATTAAGCAAGATGACATGATGTAGAGGGATAAACTCATGCAATATGATGTAAACCCCATCTTGTTATCCTCGATGCCAACAATACAATACGTGCCTTGCAACCCTTTACATCCTTTGGGTAAGGACACGCAAGATTGAACCCAAAGCTAAGCACTTCTCCCATGGCAAGAAAGACCAATCTAGTATGCCAAACCAAACTGATAATTCGAAGAGACTTGCAAAGATAACTCAATCATACATAAAAGAATTCAGAGAAGATTCAAATATTATTCATAGATAAACTTGATCATAAACCCACAATTCATCGGATCTCGACAAACACACCGCAAAAAGAGTTTACATCTAATAGATCTCCACAAGAGAGGGGGAGAACATTGTATTGAGATCCAAAAAGAGAGAAGAAGCCATCTAGCTAATAACTATGGACCCGTAGGTCTGTGGTAAACTACTCACAACTCATCGGAGGGGCAAGTATGTTGATGAGGCCCTCCGTAATCGATTCCCCCTCCGGCAGAGTGCCGGTGAAGGCTCCAAGATGGGATCTCGCGGATCTGAAGGTTATGGTGGTGGAAATTGTGTTTCGTGGTGCCTGGATGTTTTCGAGTGCGTGAGGTATATATAGGAGGAAGAAGTACGTCGGTGGCCGCCCGAGGGGCCCACGAGACAGGGGGCATGCCCTACAAGGGGGCGCGGCCCCCTATCTCGTGGGGCCCTCGGAAGCTTCTTGACTTGCACTCCAAGCTCTCCGGATCACGTTTGTTCCAAAAATCACGCTCCCAAAGGTTTCATTCCATTTGGACTCTGTTTGATATTCCTTTTCTTCGAAATACTGAAATAGGCAAAAAAAACAGCAATATGGGTTGGGCCTCCGATTAGTAGGTTAGTCCCAAAAATGATATAAATGTGTAAAATAAAGCCCATAAACATCCAAAAGGGGTAATATAATAGCATGGAACAATCAAAAATTATAGATACGTTGGAGACGTATCACTGTCGTTTCTTAAAATTTGGGGCTGCGAGGCTTATGTGAAAAAACTTCAACCTGATAAGCTCGAACCCAAATCGGAGAAGTGTGTCTTCATAGGATACCCAAAAGAAATTGTTGGGTACACCTTCTATCACAGATCCGAAGGCAAGACATTTGTTGCTAAGAATGGATCCTTTCTAGAGAAGGAGTTTCTCTCGAAAGAAGTGAGTGGGAGGGAAGTAGAACTTGATGAGGTAGTTGTACCTTCTCTCGAATTGGAAAATGGTTCATCACAGAAATTAGTTCCAGTGATGCCTACACCAATTAGTGTGGAAGTTAATGATGATGATCATGAAACTTCATATCAAGTTACTACCGAACCTCGTAGGTCAACTAGAATACAGTCTACACCAGAGTGGTACAGTAATCCTGTTCTGGAAGTCATGTTACTAGACCATGACGAACCTACAAACTATGAGGAAGCGATGATGAGCCTAGATTCCGCAAAATGGCTTGAGGCCATGAAATATGAGATGGGATCCATGTATGAGAACAAAGTGTGGACTTTGGTTGACTTGCCCGATGATCGGCAAGCCGTAGAGAATAAATGGATCTTCAAGAAGAAGACTAACATTGATGGTAATATTACTGTCTACAAAGCTCGACTTGTTCTAAAAGATTTTTCGACAAGTTCAAGGTGTTGACTACAATGAGATTTTCCCACTCGTATCGATGCTTAAGTCTATCTGAATCATGTTAGCAATTGCCGCATTTATGAAATCTGGCAAAAGGATGTCAAAACTGCATTCTTTAATGGATTTATTAAATAAGAGTTGTATATGATGCAACCAGAAGGTTTTGTCGATCCTAAAGGTGCTAACAAAGTGTGCAAGCTCCAGCGATCCATTTATGGACTGGTGCAAGCATCTCAGAGTTGGAATATATGCTTTGATGAGTTGATCAAAGCATATAGTTTTATACAGACTTGCGGTGAAACCTGTATTTACAAGAAAGTGAGTGGGAGCACTAAAGCCTTTCTGATAAGTATATGTGAATGACATATCGTTGATCGGAAATGATGTAGAATTTTCTAGAAAGCATAAAGGAGTGTTTGAAAGGAGTTTTTCAAAGAAAGACCTCGGCGAAGCTACTTACATATTGGGAATCAAGATCTATAAGGATAGATCAAGATGCTTGATAAGACTTTCGATGAGTACATACCTTTATAAGATTTTGAAGGAGTTCAAAATGGATCACTCAAAGAAGGAGTTCTTGCCTGAGTTGTAAGGTATGAAGTTGAGTAAGACTCAAAACCCGACCATGGCAGAAGATAGAGAGAGAATGAAAGTCATTCCCTATGCCACAGCCATAGGTTCTATAAAGTATGCCATGTTGTATACCAGATCTATTGTGTACCTTGCCATGAGTTTGGCAAAGGGGTACAATAGTAATCCAGGAGTAGATCACTGGACAACGGTCAAAATTATCCTTAAAGGACTAAGGAAATATTTCTCGGTTATGGAAGTGACAAAGAGTTCATCGTAAAGAGTTACGTTGATGCAAGCTTTAACACCGATCTGGATGACTCTGAGTCTCAATCTGGATACATATTGAAAGTGGGAGCATTTAGCTAGAGTAGCTCCATGTGGATTATTGTAGACATAGAAATTTGCAAAATACATATTGATCTGAATGTGGCAGACCTGTTGACTAAACTTCTCCCACAAGAAAAACATGATCACACCTTAGTACTCTTTGGGTGTTAATCACATGGCGATGTGAACTAGATTATTGACTCTAGTAAACCCTTTGGGTGTTGGTCACATGGCGATGTGAACTATGGGTGTTAATCACATGGTGATGGGAACTATTGGTGTTTGAATCACATGGCGATGTGAACTAGATTATTGACTCTAGTGCAAGTTGGGGACCGAAGGAAATATGCCCTAGAGGCAATAATAAAGTTGTTATTTATATTTCCTTATATCATGATAAATGTTTATTATTCATGCTAGAATTGTATTAACCGGAAACTTAGTACATGTGTGAATACATAGACAAAACAGAGTGTCCCTAGTATGCCTCTACTTGACTAGCTCATTAATCAAAGATGGATATGTTTCCTAACCATAGACATGTGTTTTCATTTAATGAACGGGATCACATCATTAGAAAATGATGTGATGGACAAGACCCATCTGTTAGCTTAGCATAATGATCGTTAAGTTTTATTGCTATTGCTTTCTTCATGACTTATACATATTCCTCTAACTATGAGATTATGCAACTCCCGAATACCGGAGGAACACCTTGTGTGCTATCAAACGTCACAACATAACTGGGTGATTATAAAGATGCTCTACAGGTGTCTCCAAAGGTGTTTGTTGGGTTGGCATAGATCAAGATTAGGATTTGTCACTCCAAGTATCGGAGAGGTATCTCTGGGCCCTCTCGGTAATGCACATCACTATAAGCCTTGCAAGCAATGTGACTAATGAGTTAGTTGCGAGATGATGCATTACGGAATGAGTAAAGAGACTTGCCGGTAACGAGATTGAACTAGGTATGATGATACCGACGATCGAATCTCGGGCAAGTAACATACCGATGGCAAAGGGAATAACGTATGTTGTCATTACGGTACGACCGATAAAGATCTTAGTAGAATATGTAGGAACAAATATGAGCATCTAGGTTCCGCTATTGGTTATTGACCTAAGATGTGTCTTGGCCATGTCTACATAGTTCTCGAACCCATAGGGTCCGCACGCTTAACGTTTGATGACGATTTGTATTATGAGTTATATGTTTTGGTGACCAAACTTTGTTCGGAGTCCCGGATGAGATCACGGACATGACGAGGAGTCTCGAAATGGTCGAGAGGTAAAGATTGATATATTGGAAGGTAGTATTCGGACACCGAAAGGGTTCCAGAGTGTATCGGGTACATACCGGAGTACCGGAGGGGTTACCGGACCCCCGAGGAAAGATATGGGCCATATGGGCCATAGGAGGGAGGCTAATCAGCCCACAAGGGGCTGGCACGCCCCCCATAATGGAGGAGGCCGAATTGGATTAGGGAAGGGGGCGGCGCCCCCCTTTCCTTCTCCTACTCCCTCTCCTTTCCCCCTTTCCCCCTCCGGAAGAAGGAAAAAAGGGGGGCTGAATCCTACTAGGACTGGAGTCCTGGTAGGACTCCCCTCTCCCTGGCGCGCCCCTTGGTGGCCAGCCTCCTCCTCCCCTCCTTTATATACGGGGGGAGGGGGCACCCCAAAGCACATCAATTGTTCTCTTAGTCGTGTGCGGTGCCCCCCTCCACAGTTTACTCCTCCGGTCATAGTGTCGTAGTGCTTAGGCGAAGCCCTGCGCGGATCACATCACCATCATCATCACCACGTCGTCGTGCTGACGAAACTCTCCCTCAACCCTCTGCCGGATCAAGAGTTCGAGGGACATCATCGAGCTGAACGTGTGCTAAACACAAAGGTGTCGTACATTCGGTACTAGATCGGTTGGATCGTGAAGATGTTCGACTACATCAACCGCGTTAACCTAACGTTTCTGCTTTCGGTCTACGAGGGTACGTGGACACACTCTCCCCCTCTTGTTGCTATGCATCTCCTAGATAGATCTTGCGTGATCGTAGGAATTTTTTTGAAATTGCATGCTATGTTCCCCAACACTTTATTGATCGAACCTTTGTGACAACATACGTAAGTCCCTTTGTCTCTCGGTATGTTACTTGCCCGAGATTCGATTGTTGGTATCTTCACACCTAGTTCAATCTCATTACCGGCAAGTCTCTTTACTCATTCCATAATACACCATCTCGTAACTAACTCCTTAGTCACTTTGCTTGCAAGCTTCTTGTGATGTGTATTACCGAGAGGGCCCAGAGATACATCTTCGATACACGGAGTGACAAATCCTAATCTCGATCCATGCCAACTCAACAGACACCTTTGAAGATACCTGTAGAGCATCTTTATGATCACCCAGTTACGTTATGACATTTGATAGCACACAAGGTATTCCTCCGGTATCCGGGAGTTGCATGGTCTCATAGTCGAAGGATCATGTATTTGACATTAAGAAAGCAGTAACAATAAACTAAACGATCATATGCAACGGATGGGTCTTGTCAATCATATCATTCTTCTAATGATGTGATCCCGTTATCAAATGACAACTCATGTCTATGGTTAGGAAACCTTAACCATCTTTGATCAACGAGCTAGTCTAGTAGAGGCTCTCTAGGACACGGTATTTGTTTATGCATCCACACATGTATTTAAATTTCCAGTCAATACAATTCTAGCATGAATAATAAACATTTATCATGATTAAGGAAATATAATAATAACCACTTTATTATTGCCTCTAGGGCATATTTCCATCACCACCAACTGGTCGGTGGGGTGAAGGCGCGTAGGCGACCTTCCCCTCATAGCCCTTCCCTATGAAGGGCCCACAAGGGTAGCAGTACCAGTGGCAGTGCGGCTAGGACCCGAACCAACCCCGGGCTCTCTCTGCCCAGGGTTAGCGGTGGCCGGGGCGCCCAGATACCCATGCTCCGCTTGAGCACGAGCCTCATCTAAGATCTCCTTTGCACAGATGGCAAAGATCTGTTCAAGGCGAGGGCCCTTCTCACCTCGGAACACAATGTCACATTCCGAGGCCACCTCCCTCGGGTAGGAGATTCTTGAACGTGGTTAGTTTCTTATATTAAATAAAATACAAACATAGACACACACATCACATACGCACTCTCACCTTTATGAATCGATCTTGCGAGTTACCTTCATGGATCGACCTTCCTTAATACCAATGGACGTGGTTGTTCATATCACATGTTATATTATGTGTTTACTTTCATAGTTGCGTTCATGTTGCCGCTTTCTTGTGTTTTTTGATTGAGTGTTAGGTCAGGATACACGAGCCTCTTGAGGTCCTTTGCTCTCATTCACTTTACAAATTTTGTGGCAACTCTTTGACATGAGCCATTTCGAAATTTACTCCCCATGTTGTTTTTGTTTTTAGGGTAATGATATGGCATTTGATTGAATAATTGAAAATGCTTGCATAATTTCCATCATTTTTATTTATGTCCAAGGGGCAGGGAGTTGTGGACTGCTATGTCTACTGTTTGGAGGCTTCCTGCGATTAAGAATGTTGTGCGTACTGGGAAGGAGTGGCTGCTCAATGCACTAGAACCTATGGGTGCTACAGAACGTAGCATGTTCCTGTTGACACCGTGGAGAGCTTAGTTTATTCGCAACGAAATTGTTCATGATAAAGCTCCGCCGCCTCTTGAGGTCTCGAAACGCTTTCTCTGCAGTTATCTAGACACTCTAATCGCTATTAAGCATGATCCCTTCGCTGATTCATGCAAGGGAAAGTCGGTTTTGCACATGAATGTGATTTCCAGGTCACATGAACAATCGATCAAGATCGCTCAACCCTGCTGGAATATGCCTCCTGCTGGGTGGATAAAATTAAACGTAGTTGGGTCATTCACACCGGATGGATCTACTGGTACTTGTATATGGTTTTGTGTGATAATGAGGGCGCAATTATATTTTCTTCATGCAAAGTTCTTTACTTTTGTCGGGACGCGCTCGAAGTTGAGAGTTGGTGGGTCTTTCCCAAGCACTAATGAAAAGTAATCTACCTGTGATGGTTGAGATGGATTCGCTAGAAGCTGTTCATATGATCCAGTTAGGCGACATTGATAGATCGATTTATTCTTGTTTGGTCGAGGAGATTAAGCTACTTCTAAAACTCCATAGAACTAGTATTACTCATGTTAGACATTCACGGAACATGGCTAGCAGTTGTTTAGCTTTTTTTGCTCGTATGGAAGGTAGAACATTGACATGGTTGGGGTCTGGCCCTCCTCCAGTGATTGACGGAAAAACTTCATATCATTTATAACCCTACATAATAAATTCCATAGAAAAATTCATGAGAAATAAAAACCTTCGATCTTGTTAATGAAATTTCTGAGACTAAAAAATTGTCTATCACATCTGATGTCTTTTTGTTCATCTCGCGTGGGATCTATGCTGATACATAGAGGAGAGAACAGTTTTTTTACCTAGGAGCAGGCGTGCAGAAACCTACAAAACCTCCACCGAAGCTATTGCAGCAGCAATAAAACGTCAAGGCACCAAGAGCAAAGACCCAATTGGATTTCATTAAGAAGCAAAGACTCTCATCCATCAACAACTGCATTGTCATCTTAAAACTGCTCTTTTCAATGTTATTACTATCACAACCGAACCCAAACATGCATGTTATAGCAGTACAATCGCGTTTGCACAGGAGAACTGCTGAACATGTACACACAAACATCACTGGTAATGCACATGTTTTTGTTTTTTTATGTCAAAGAAATGGAACAAGAAGATTTGTGCCAGTAAATTATTGGCGCAGATAGCCCAATCGCTCGACCATTCCTGTAGAGGACTCGGTAGCAGCCATGTTTAGTTCGGTTCAGCCTCAGTGTTTCCTTCTCAGTAGGGAACGATGATTGATTCGATGAGCTCCTGGAGGGGAGCCAGTTCTTTCTTGTCAATCAGCCCAAATTCCTGCACCACAAGCCAATAGATGTAAATTCTTAGCTACCTTTCTATTTTCCCAGCCAAGAGCAGATCCACAATGCTCGATGGCACAATCACTGTCAATGGTGAGAGACTCACGTTTGTAAACAGAATGAAGTGCTTGAAGCAGGTGTTAAGATGAGCCTCCTCCTTGAGGCTGACAATCTTCTGAAAATGGGAATGGTATATGTGGGCATAAACACGAAACAAGCGCTTGAAAATTGTGTTTACAACATCCTTGAAGTTGGGTGGAAATGGTGTGCCTGGATAAAGGAAAATAACCCAGATCAGGTAAACTTGACAGCTCCACTAATATGAAGTACTTTTGAGAAACTAATGATCCAGGATGCGGGCAACATACCAAGCTTCTGAGGAAATAAGGATTCATTGTCAAGCTGGCCTTCAATCCAGTCCATTAGGTACTCCACGTATTTTGGTGCTGACACTTCTATAGGCTTCTTTATCTGTACACCGTCAGCCCATCGGTACTCATACCTACATGAAGATAGCAATTCTTTTGTCATGATATATCACCTAAATATTCAACTAATTATGAAGATAATTTACAGGGGATTATGGGCATGAGAAAGTCTAATTTATAATATATGGAGCGCTGTATGCCTGCATCATACTGCTATTGAAATGCTATCACATCTTGGAAATTCGATTCTTTCAGAAAGTGGTGTAACCACGACTATCACATTAGTTAATGTTAAAACCTAATTATATATTTGCCACAAAATGATAATTACGGAGTACATCAGGACAAGTGAAAGTAGCAGGACACTGAAGAGAATTCTGGGTGCAGAATAACATGGAACCATGAGGAATATATTTGCCTGGCGCAGTAATCTTCCTAAACCAAAACCTAAGCATTAACACCCTGATAATTAGACAACATTGAGCCGAATTTAAATAACATTACAACCTTTTTTCTTTTCTTGTTCAAATATGACAAAGAACTTCATTTGTCTACTAGCTTCAAGTAAAGAAAGATAAATCAGCTTGCATATACTGCTGTATATGGTGCCATATTCCCTCCATTCCTAAAAAATAAGGCGTGAAACCTTTTTCGCAAGGACCAAGGCAGCTGCTTCTTACAAGTTTTAGACCATTTTGCCTCTGGTAAATCACACACTGAGCAGTTATTAGCACACCACGTACGCTGTGCATGACCAATAAGAGGCAGCTAGCTCTACACGGATTGACACTGGCCATTACTCTCTTGATGCATGCATGCGGGAATAATGGCAAGAGGAGGTGAGCAGTTCACAATGCAGCTAAGTCAAGCATGTCTTTAGAGGGGCAGAGTGCAGCATGGAGGGGCATATTCGGTAAATCAGAGGGAAAATAGGAGTGCACCCTGTTTAGTGGAATTCTGAGAAAAGTTTCACGCCTTGTTCTTAGGAATGGAGGGAGCATGGTTAGGGAAATAATTAAAGACACCACGAGTCACTTGTTAAGCTTTTAGCATAAACATGGACAAAGAAATTAAACATGCACTCAGTAGAAGCTTTCACTAGTTATAAAATAAGATGTCAATTTAGAAGATCTACAGCAGATAATGACTAGGTGCTATAAATTGCAGCACCTTAAAACAATTTATCAAAATTAAATAGCAATCCCATGAAGAGACTAAAAAGGCTTCCAACTTGTTCCTTTTTGAGAAGTTCAAAGAATGAGAATAATGGACAAGCGTACTTTGGGCCTGCAGTCATTGTTGGGCAGCTCTCGGAAGTGCAGAACTCTGTGAGTGTGCCATACAGCAGGTTAACTTGATTAAAGAAATCCACAGCTGAGAAGCAAAACACACATGTTAGCTCTAGTGAATTTACTGGTTTCGATAACATTTTTTACAGCAGTATTATTCAGTACCAAGCACAGAATATTCTAGATCCAAAAAATACCAAAAAATATACATAGAAAGAAATATGTCAAGTATGGGTCACGGCAAAAAGGAAACTGAAGAACATTACTATTAACAGCAAGCCATTCATTGATATCCTCTCCAGGAGGCAGCCTCACAGCTTCCCTAAGGTTTCCACTGCCGAGCGTTGCATCTATGTGCTTTCGGAGCTGTGCCCCCTGCAGATAAAAAAAGGAAGACAATAAATGGATACTATCAAATTATGTACGGCATTACTCACGGTGTAACCTAAATGTTTCCTCCCAGTTTCTGAGTGGCGTATATAACTAGCAAACTGTGGCAAATTTAATCTACTGAGGACACCCCAGAGATGGATGTTCATTCCATGTAGCAAATCTAGTGATGGAAGTACATTTTATACCTAAATCTGCACCCATCTTTGGTGATTCAGGAACACAGGACAAGTAATAAAGATTGAATCTGCTAATCAACGACAAATGAGCATTGCTTAAGGCTTAGCCATCAATCCAGCACAAGTATTTGCAGACCAAACTCACCCTGAGCCGTGGCAGGTTTGTAAAACGCCCCATTTCCCATACAAACATGACGTACAATGAGTTACGATTCATTTCCATGATGTACTTCTATTAAAGGAATCCACTGCAGTGGATATATGACACAATGGATCGAATCTGAGAAGTTCGATACGACGAAATGTTTGATACTGCCTTTTAGGAATAGATGGGACCATGGGAGCATAGTAGGAACATTGACCATGCACTAAAACTTTTTCGCTTACCTGAACATAACAAAAACACCAAGCTCATGTCTATGTCGATGAAAGCCAACAAGAATATCAATCGAGTAACATGGTGTTTGACTTTGGAAAAGTTTGAACTAAAAGTAGATGAATCACAATTTGTCTACTTTACTTTTAAAACAAGTTCATTTCCCTGATTTATCATCACCAGTCCATGTATACCTAACAATAAAATATATTCCGCAATCCTCAAGTTCATGTAAACAATTGACTTGTTCTAGCTCCACCATATACATTTCCAATGACAAGCAAAATGTGCATGCCCCATAGATAGGTTATGACAACCAATGAAAGGCCTGGATGTAGCACCATTTAAGTAACACTAGTTATGACTATAAATAACCGCCTACTTACTACTTAGCCAGGAACCTGTTCATCTCCCAATCAACTCACACCACCACCGTAAACCACACAAATCTTGTGACGCAACTGGAATTTTACATGCATGGGGATAATTGCGAGCGAACGAGGAGGAATTTTATGTGAGAACTCAACCCACTCGTTGCTCTCTTCATCCCGCTGCGGAGAATCACGCAAATCTGATATCAGTTGTAATGCCTGACTTGATACAGATAACAATTGTTTGTGGGATACAATCAGCCTTGGTTGTTTGTGGATGCAACTTGTCACAAAATGAGGGAGCAAGAGACGCAGAGAGGACAGAGTAGAGTTCTACTTTCAGTTCATTCAATACATGCCGATCTCCTGGTTACAAGTTAGTTAATAACAACACCTGCTCATGCAACACGCGCGCCACCCACTCCACACCTCACGCTCGAGTCACGTGCTCGAAGACGTATTGTTCAGTGGCCCCTTCCCCTTGTCAGACATGGAATTCCTTCCAGTCATTACATCAGGCTCCTATACGAGCAGACCAAATTCCTTTCGTCGATGAAAACATACTAACATAGCAATTTCTATACACATACTACAGATGCTAGGATACTGAAATGCTGTGATTCACTGCCATTTGTTCTTGTTGGTACCGAATACAGTTGAATCAGAGACTTGGGAGGTCAGTTTCCTCACCTTGCTGCCTGATGGAGCACTTTTCTTGGGACGGAACGTCTTCTGATTCCTGGCGAAAAGGGAGAAGGGATTGTCAGGGTGATTGCGTCAAGAAGCAAAACAGGCCGGGAAGAGAACGAAGTTGAGCATAGTAGCAAAATTGCGGGAAACAAACAGCTAATGTATTACTACTCCATAGCAGCAAAATTGCGGGAAACAAACAGCTAATGTATTGCTACTCCATCAGGCATCATACAAAACCATGAAATCCGTCATAAACTGCATAGATCGGAGAGAAACAGCGATTTCGTTCTGTGAATCAGCAACTAACTCCGAGCAAGCTAGGGCTTGTCACCAGCTGAAGAAAACAGTCCTGCTCCGAACGGATCTCCACTCCAGTCCAGTGCAACAGACGAGTACGACGGGAATTTCCTGGAGACGTGGCGCGCTTCGGTCGGAAGAGATCCCGACGCGTGTTCGCCGGAGAGGGTTCAACGACGCATGGGGGTGAAGAAGAGCAGGATCGTGGAACAGAGCAAAGCAAAGGGGGAGGGGGGCGGGGGGCGGGGAGCTGGGGCTCACCGTCCGAGGCCGAAGAGACTCATCCCGCCGCCGCTTCCTCCTGGTCGGCCGGTCGCTCTCCCCTTCCGATCCGAGGAAGAAAGCAGGAGGGAGATGGTGATGGAGCTGCTGCTACTACTGCGGGGTGGAGGTAGGAAGGAAGGCTGCGTGCGAGTGCGACTCAGACAAAAATGATTTGGCCGCGGTCGCTGGCTGGCTCGTCAGCGCATGATGCGGCGCCGCGGGGCATCATGGGCCGGCGCGGTGGCAGCAGGGGCCGTCGGATCTGGGGGGCGGGCGGCGGATGGCCGGCCTGGCTGGCATCCATGATCCTGCATCCCGAGATTCCGGAGTCGGATCAAGATCTGGCTGTGGTGAGTAAGAGCATCTACAACCGGATCTCTCAAACCCTTCTCATACGCCCGGGTCTACGGTCACTGTCCGGTCATGATATTTTTACCTGGACAAGCTCCTTAAACGGGTCTCAAACGCACGGGCTGACCGGCGCCCTTCATATCCAGTACAAATACAGGCGAATATGGGGGCGTCCGGGCACGCCCGCCACATCGGACCCGACAGCCTGACCTCACCCTAAATTGCACCAAATCCACCAAAACCTTCCTACTCCTCCCGCCGCCCTCCAACGATCCCCGCGCTCGAACCCTCGCCATTCTCCACCTTTGCTCTCAATCCTCACCTCCAGTCCCTATCCACCGCCAGAGATGCCATCTAGCCCGACCCACACCGTCGCGACAGAGACGCGGTCCGCCTCATCCGTCGGCGGTGTAATTCGTCGGCTGCGACTTGCAAGGCGGAGAACGTCGCCCGCAAGTTGTGGCGATGCCGGCAGCGAGAGAGGGAGGCGGCAGCGGCGCCGCAGGGAGGATCAGACGTGGTGGATCAGCTTTCTCCTCCGCCGCGTCCGGATCCGCGCCCCTTCCCTCCGAGCGCCTACACTGATTCGTCGTCCGACCCCATTGGGATAGAGGATGATCCGACCGCTGGCTGGGCCATTCCGGAGAGCTTTTGCGACCATGCAGATGTCGGCGGTCGACGTGTGTGACTCGCCGCGGCTTGTTCGGGCGCGGATGAGCACGGGCTCCAGCAATGCCCTGGTTGCCCTTGACATGTTCGACGGAATGACCGAACAAGAGTCGGTGTGTTTTTTTGCTCTTGCCCGATTAGATTTTAGCATAGACTACTAGTTCATTTCGCTCATGATGAATGATTGTAAACTATAATCATGTAGGAGGCGTTCTTGTCGAACATGATCAATGACAATGAAGATCCGACCGAAATGAAGTATGAATCGGAGGCCACCATCGCATTTGAAGTTGGGACAACATTGATCCCAATCCGAGCAAGAAGAAGAAGAAGAAGACCAAAACGCCGAAGGCAAGAGGTCCGGCATTCTCAAGATTTGAGGACATCTTATTGGTCAAAGCTTGGTTGGCCACAACACTGGATCCAATATGCGGGCACCGAGCAAAAGGGGAACACCTATTGGACGAAGATTTGGAAGGAGTATCACGAGCAAAAGGAGTATGTGAAGCCGCATCATATC
Source organism: Aegilops speltoides (assembly GCA_021437245.1). Lineage (NCBI taxonomy): Eukaryota > Viridiplantae > Streptophyta > Magnoliopsida > Poales > Poaceae > Aegilops > Aegilops speltoides. Next base: position 182,048,395 of record CM038146.1, read on the forward strand.
ATGACCACTTGCAATGTGGCATCTCTCGAACATCATTGAGGGGTCATTCAAGGGAAAGTGAACAAGTACGTCGGCTACTACTCACAAGTGACCAACCGCCCTCAAAGTGGGATGGGAGTCGCAACTCATGTAAGCTCGATCGCCTCACCTTGTCGTCCATTGCATATGCTTCTTGTGTTTGCATTCTCGTACTCATACATATGTTGTTTGCTAGACGGCGGTGACAGCCACTTTGTATCACGAGGTGGGGAAGAAGTCATTTGCTTTTAGCCATTATTTGGTCATATTGAATGGCAAGTGTAGGACCTTGAAGTAAGTCTAGAGGGGGGGTGATTAGACTACTTGACCAATTAAAAACTTAACCTTTTCCCAATTTTAGAGTTTGGCAGATTTTAGCTATCTTAGGACAAGTCAAGCAATCATCACACAATTCAAGCAAGCATGCAAAGAGTATATGAGCAGCGGAAATTAAAGCATGCAACTTGCAAGAAAGTAAAGGGAAGGGTTTGGAGGATTCAAACGCAATTGGAGACACGGATGTTTTTGGCGTGGTTCCGATAGGTGGTGCTATCGTACATCCAAGTTGATGGAGACTTCAACCCGCGAAGGGTAACGGTTCTTGTGAGTCCACGGAGGGCTCCACCCACGAAGGGTCCACGAAGAAGCAACCTTGTCTATCCCACCATGGCCGTCGCCCACGAAGGACTTGCCTCACTAGCGGTAGATCTTCACAAAGTAGGCAATCTCCTTGCCCTTACAAACTCCTTGGTTCAACTCCACAATCTTGTCGGAGGCTCCCAAGTGACACCTAGCCAATCTAGGAGACACCACTCTCCAAGAAGTAACAAATGGTGCGTTGATGATGAACTCCTTGCTCTTGTGCTTCAAATGATAGTCTCCCCAACACTCAACTCTCTCTCATAGGATTTGGATCTGGTGGAAAGAAGATTTGAGTGGAAAGCAACTTGAGGAAGGCTAGAGATCAAGATTCATATGGTAGGAATGGAATATCTTGGCCTCAACACATGAGTAGGTGGTTCTCTCTCAGAAATAGTAAGTTGGAAGTGTAGGTTTGTTCTGATGGCTCTCTCCACGAATGAAGAGGAGGTGGAGGGGTATATATAGCCTCCACACAAAATCTAACCGTTACACACAATTTACCAAACTCGGTGGGACCGATTCAACTGACCCGGTCAGACCGATTTAGTAAACCTAGTGACCGTTAGTGATTTTCGGTGGGACTGACATGCAACTCGGTGAGACTGATTCGGTTAGGGTTAGGGCATAACGTAATCTCAGTAAGACCAATTACACAAACTCGGTGAGACCGATTTTGGTAATAAGCTTTCCAGAGAGTTGGTCAGGTAAACTCGGTGGGACCGATTTGCTCTTTTCGGTGAGACCGAAATGTTACAAAAGGGAAACAGTGAGTTTACATTGCAATCTCGGTGGGACCGATCGCTCACTTCGGTTAGACCGAAACGTTACAAAGGGAAACAGAGAGATTATAGTCCCATCTCGGTGAGACCGAGATCCCTATCGGTAAGACCGGTTTGCTTAGGGTTTGTGGCAGTGGCTATGACTTTTGAAATCGGTGGCGCCGGATAGGAAGAATCGGTGTGACCGATTTTGGCTTTAGGTTTAGGTCATTTGTGGATGTGAGAAAGCAGCTGAGGGTTTTGGAGCATATCACTAAGCACATGAAGCAAGAGGCTCATTAAGCAACACCTCATCCCTCCTTGATAGTATTGGCTTTTCCTATAGACTCAATGTGATCTTGGATCACTAAAATATAAAATGAAGAGTCTTGAGCTTTTGAGCTTGAGCCAATCCTTTGTCCTTAGTATTTTGAGGGATCCACTTTCATCATCCATGCCATGTCATTCATTGAGCTTTCGTGAAATAATAGTCTTGGAATAGCATTAACTCAATGAGCTATATGTTGTTATGAATTACCAAAACTACCTAGGGATAGTTGCACTTTCAATCTCCCCCTTTTTGGTAATTGATGACAACATATAGATCAAAGCTTCGACAAATGATAATAAGATTTAACAACATTGTCGCTTTGAGAAGTATGTGATAAGCAAGAGCTCCCCCTAAATTTGTGCATACTTTAAGATTTGCTTTGGACTGCAAATGCATAATGAATTAGGCTCATGGGTTACTCTTCCATGTCACATACATCTTGGTGGAGCGCTCAAAATAATAAAGGTTAAATACATGCACTCATCACCAAGCAAAGTGAATGATCACATAGGATAGATAGGATAATATCATCAAACATGTATAAGTGTAGCTTATGATCAAACACATGATCATCAATGTCTCACAAGAATAGCATAGTATCTCAAGCAATCAAAAGCAAACAAGTTTAACCATCAAATCAAAACAAGAGAGAACAAAAGCAACACTCTCTCTCTCGAAGCCTATGATCTATACATTTTTCTCCCCCTTTGGCAACAAGTTACCAAAAAAGTTCAGAGAAAATGCATAGTGCTAGATCGACTCTCGGGCTTGATCTTTAGGTGGTGGTGTCCGGATAACTCCAAGAACGAAAGCTTCAGTTGAAGTAGAGGGTGCTGGAGTTGATGCTGGAGCTGGTTGCACTGGAGCAGTAGGGGCTGTAGCTGGTGCAGAAGATGTTGCTCGTGTGTGCATCACAGAACCGCAATCGACCTCTGGGCTCTAGGCACTCTGGCAAACACATTAGTGGTAGTCTTGCCCTGCCTCTCCTGCATGTCATCCTGTAGCTGCTCCACAACTGACTGAATCTCAGTTACTTTGACATCAAGGTCATGGAATTTGAGTTCCATGATTCTTTCCAAGCTCTCCTGATTCTGGGTGAGGGTGGCCAATCCTTTCTCAATCCTCAATGTTGATGCTATTAAGTAACCAAGCTGCTCCTGCTTGTTCTTCAAGAAATACTCAGATGCCTCCTCTTGAGTTGGCATCTTGGTAGCCTTCTCCTTCCTTGCCTTCTCCTTCTTCTCTTGAGCATGTACAGATGATGGATCATTCTCATTCATGACAATCTCATTGTCCTCAAAGTCTGGATAAAGTGGAAAATGTTCCTTATCCAATTGATATTTCCCTGTGCCCATCTTTGAGTTAATCAACTCCCGAATCTGAGGGGCATATCCATAGCTCCTCTTTTGATCTGCTACAGTCCTCTTAATGGTTTCAATCATGAGGCTCATGACCTTAAACTTCTGTGGCACATCAAACAAATGCAACATGTTGATGGCATGCCCTCTGATCATGTTGTGGTCACTGACTTAGGCAACAAAGTATGCCTTAGGATCCAATTGATTGTGGGCATACAGCGGAAGAAAGTGGGTGATCCAAACTTATGTGTCTCAACAGCTTTGTCTAGGATCTCCTTGTACATGTGTGCCATGGAATTATGGTCCATCTTCTTCTTGGCATAAATGTCCAGGTCATCTTCATTTTCCTTTGGGGCATTGATCAGACTTGCCCATTCCTCAACAGTTGACTGGTACCTGGTGCCTTCTGACATCCGAACTATCCTTCCATCTGGATAGAAGTGTGCTGTGGAGTAGAATTGCATGATAAGTTCATCATTCCAGTTGGTGAGCTTTTGCCCAACAAAATCAGCAACTCCACAAGCAACAAAACTTTCTTGCACTCCAGGATAGTGCTCTTCATTGTCGTTTATGTAGGTCCAGTCGACCCACCTCATATCACACACTATGGGCTTCTTACCCAACAAGATTGTCTCATAGAAGTCCTATTGTTCCTTTGTATGGAACCTGTAATCAACAGCAGTTCTTCTCCTTGAGGCATATGGATCTTCCATCCTCCATATCCTCAACACTGAGTGCTTCCTGATCCTCATGTCCTCAGCCACAAGATGGGCATCATTGTGGTCTGGTATCTTGGGCTTGAGCTTCCTTAGGACTTGTCCTTCTTCATCTTCCTCATCAGCAACATTAGGCACTGGGGCCTTGTTCTTCTCAGCAGCTGGAATAGTATTCCTCTTTGGTGCAAGCTTGGCCCTGGGGCAGCTTTGGGTGCTTCCTTGGGCTTAGATGTTGCAGCCCCTGATCTAATAGCATCACCCATAAGCTTTGGTGCCTTGGGTGCTGGTGCAGCAACCTCTTCTTCCTCTTCAGAATCTCTTCTCATTGAGGGCTTTCCAAGAACCTGGGCAGTTGTGGTTCTTGCTCTCTTCTTCTTCTTATCTTGAGCAGCTTCATCCTCTGATTCAATGGTAAACTTCATTGTTTCTCCAGTAGGAACTTTCTTGGATTTGGAAGTTGTGACTTTCTTTTCAGGTGCCTCTTTGGGTTCAGTCTGTTCTGGCACTTGAGTGGACCTTCTGACCTTGGGCATAGGTGTCCTCTTGGCAGGAACTTTCTTATTGAGGCCAGGCTTTGTATGCTTTGCTGAGCCATACTCCTTTCTGAGCACTACTTTCTTGGAAGTAGCCTCATCTTCAGCTGCCACATAGTCCTCATCCTCTGAGTCTGAGGTTCTCTTCCTCCTTTGCCTGGTAGCAGCTTTAGGCAGATTACTTGGGGTGCTTCTGCTCCCATCATCTGAAGAGCTTGAGGGACTAGTGCCCTTGCTCATGTCAATCTGCTCTTCTGACCTGTTTTGGCTGTCACTCTGGTCTGACATGCTTCAAACACTGACTGCTGACCCTGTGAAGAGTTATAGATGAGATAGAATGGATGAGCATCACAAAATGCAGAGATTTTTGCAAAAGAATGATTCAAAAGTTCAGTTTTAGTTTTCCACAGAAAGCATTTCGGATCAACCGATTTTCAAACTCGGTGATACCGAAGCAGTTTTGGAACCTAAACTGATGAACTCGGTTGGACCGAGTCACGGTTCGGTGGCACCGAGACTGCTAGGGTTTCACAAAGTCCTAAAATCGGTCTCACCAATTAGTAATTCTCGGTCAGACCGAGAGTTACTAGTGCGATGGCATAAGCCAAATCGCTGGGACCGAGTTTTTCAACTCGGTGGGTCCGAGATGGTTTCGGCGGAAACCTAACCCTAAAATTTTGAATCTCATCTACTCTACAGATTGCATTGAGTGGATATGAGGGATCGAAGAAGGTGAGAGTGTCTAGAGGGGGGGGTGATTAGACTACTCGACAAGATAAAAATTCTGTCTTTTATCAAGGACAGATTTTGGCAGATTTTGCATAACACACAAGTCAAGTAGCACACTACACATGCAATTCTAGAGTATGGGCAGCGGAAAGTAAATTGCACAAGTAGTAAAGAGAAGTGGAGAAGATCAAACGCAATTTGGAGATGCGGTGATTTTTCTCGTGGTTCCGATAGGTGGTGCTATCGTACTTCCACGTTGATGGAGACTTCAACCCACGGAGGGTAACGGCTGCGAGAGTCCACGGAGGGCTCCACCCACGAAGGGTCAACGAAGAAGCAACCTTGTCTATTCCATCATGGCTCACGCCCACGGAGGGCTAGCCTTACTCGGGTAGATCTTCACAAGTAGGCGATCTCCTTGCCCTTACAAACTTCTTGGTTCAACTCCACATCTCGACGGAGGCTCCCAAGCGACACCTAACCAATCTAGGAGGCACCACCTCCAAAAGGTAATAGATGTTGTTGATGATGATGAACTCCTTGCTCTTGTGCTTCAAATGATAATCTCCCCAACACTCAACTCTCCTCACTGATTTGGCTGTGGTGGAATAAAGGATTGAGTGGAAAGCAACTTGGGAAGGCTAGAGATCAAGCTTCATATGGTGGGAGTGGAGCAACTTGATCTCAACACAAGGGTAGGTAGTTCTCTTCTCAGAAATGTAAGGTAGGAGTGATAGTTCTTTCTGATGGCTCTCTCCACGAATGAAGAGGGGGTGGAGAAGTATTTATAGCCTCCACACAAAATCCAACCGTTACACACATTTGAGCAATCTCGGTGGGACCGAAGTTGACAACTCGGTGAGACCGAAAGTTCAAATAATGTGAACGTTGGGATTTTCTGTGGGACCGAAAATACAATCTCGGTGAGTCCGATTCGTGCAATGACAAGAGCAAGCCAGTTTCGGTGGGACCGACTTCATCATCTCGGTGACACCGATTTGATGACAGAAGGTTACAGAAGCTTGGCAACTCAAGTTTCGGTGAGACCGAGTTCAGAATCGGAAAATCCGAGTTTTCTAGGGTTTGGCTTATGGCTGAGGTGGTTCATCTCGGTGTGGTGAGTTTGGAAAATCGGTGGGACCGAGACTACTTATGAGTGTGTATGGCGGTGAAAGTTCTGATAGTTTAGGAGATGTATCACTAAGCACTTGAGCAACGGATCATCATCATAACCTCATCCCGTTTTAATAGTATTGGCTTTTCCTATGGACTCAATGTGATCTTGGATCACTAAACCAAAAATGGAGTCTTGAGCTTTTGCCAATGCTTGCCTTAGCATTTTGGGGGTCCACCTCTTGATCCTTTTGCCATGCCAATGTGATTGAATTTCTGAAACATACTTGATAAAAGCATTAGTCCAACCACAAAGTATGTTGTCATTAATTACCAAAACCACCCAGGAGCAAATGTGCTTTCAATCTCCCCTTTTGGTAATTGATGGCAACACACTAAACAAGACATCAAAGCTTATTGAAAGAAAGACAGAATTATCAAAGCTTTGACAAACATGTAGTACAGGCTCCCCTACAAGTGTGCAAGATTTTCATAAATTATGGTTTTGGACTACCACAAGCTCACAAGAGAGAAAAGCAAGATGTGCTACATGCAGCTTGGCTATATGCATCAGAGCAGATGAAAAGAAGTGAGTGATAATGCATATGTGCATGGCGATTTCTTGCAAACAAGTATTCACAAGCAAGTCACCATCATGCACATTCTGCAAGGTGCATATACTTACCTTGAGGTTCCTTAGCATTGTACCTGAAGAGATAAACTTGGGAAAACAAGGTTAGATAACACAAGAGTATTTCTTGAACCAACTGCAAGAACATCAACAGTACCAAGCCACGGATGACATGTATAAAGAGTGTCTCATATTGAGCACAAGCTTGAATCAGCAAACATGTCTCCGAAACTAAAAGATTTTCAATGAACTCTGAGAGATTTTGCTTCCCATAAGATATCAATTGTGAAGATTCCTCTCCCTTTGAGTTTTCTCAGATCAAGGGGTTTGATGGAAAAAGCAAAATCAAAAGAATGATGCCAAATGTAATATCCAATGTGAAATACGGCAAAGCTTTGATGTGATTCTCTCCCCCTTAAGGTAAGATTGCTCTTCTTCTCCCCCTAAATCTTCTCTTCTCCCCCTAAGTCTTCTCCCCCTTTGACATCAAGTGCCGAAAAGGACAACAAACTAGGAAGGTTAGGGAAGGTGGAAAGAAAGAAGTGGGATCCTTAAGAATCACAACAGGACAAAAAAAAGGAACATGCATAGAGCATCATTGAGTGGAGCCGCAGAAGATAATATCCTGGAGGAAATAAATCGGTGACACCGAATTAAGATGGATCGGTGGGTCCGAAAGTCAGGGACTTAGGGTAGATCCTTTTCGGTTAGACCGAAATATTTAAATCGGTGACGCCGAGTTTAATTCCAAGGAAATGCAGAAATAATTCAGCTCACTTTGCGAGGAATGTTTCAAAGGATTTGCAATGAATTTGTGAATGATTTTCGAGGAATTGATCAGAGCCAAAAGGATATTCAGAAAGACAGAAGAATAGAAATGAAAAAGATTCCTAGATGAAGTTTTTTTAAAAAAAAAAGAAAACTCAATGAGAGAACATAAGAGAAAATAGAAAGACTCCAAATCATATGTACTTCATCTAGATAAGGGTCGGCGACAAGGTCACCTATGTTTGAGTATATTGACTTAGGAGTCAAATGAGAACATTTGATCATAGGTCATACTCATCATTTAAGCTCAAAATGGGGTTGCCATTTTTCGATTAAGCATTTGATGTGATCACATCTTATGAAGCTGCTTGTACTCATGACTTTGAGCAAAGCTCCTTAAAGATGTGAAGAACATACCTTGGGCTTGTTGTTGCTTTGTTCATGTAGGTGAACTTGATATAGGTGCTCATTGAATGTGAAGTTGGAGCGCCATTTCCACTTGTGTAGTTCATCTTCCTACATGGGTTAGGCAAGCAAGGAAATACTCAAGGATATCCAAGATGACAAGAGTGAAATACTAGATGTATAAGATGTCAAAAGGATATGTGGAATTTTGTTCCTTGAACTCAACATCCCAAAGGGCTAGATACTTGGTCAATGACAAGATTACTCATGATTTGAGTGTGTGGTAATCTTGTGGAATGTAGATCCTCCAAGTACGCAAGGAGTTAGATGCAATACAAGGAGGCAAATGTGTCCAAGACATATGATCATCATCATAAGAGAAATATCAAGGATTAGTCAAGTAGGCTCATGCCTTGCATGCATCAATGGAGTTCTCACTCCAAGTTTGAAGCATCAATGATGTTCAACTCACTCCTTAGCGACAAAACACCTTCTCATCAAGAGGTTTTGTAAAGATATCAGCGAGTTGTTTGTCGATCTGAACATGCTTAAGATTGATGTCACCCTTGGCAATGTGATCACGAATGAAATGGTGACGAACTTCAATATGTTTCATTCGAGAGTGTTGCACGGGATTGTGTCCAATTTTAATCGCACTCTCATTGTCACAAAGCAAGGGAACATGTCTCACATGTATCCCATAATCCTTAAGCGTTTGTGTCATCCATAGTAATTGAGCACAACACGAACCAGCAGCAATATATTCCGCTTGGCGGTGGATAATGATACGAATTTTGTTTCTTGGAGGACCAAGATACAAGGGATCGACCAAGAAATTGACACGTGCCGAAGTTGACTTTCTATCAACCCCTGCCACCGCATAGTCCGAGTCGGAATAGCCAACGAGGTCGAAAGAGGCCCTCTTAGGATACCAAATGCCAAAGTTTGGTGTGTGTATCAAATATCTCACAATCCTTTTAACAGCTTTAAGATGACATTCTTTAGGGGCTGCTTGATATCGAGCACACATGCATACACTCAACATTATGTCGACGAGAAGCACAAAGATATAGTAGAGAACCAATCATAGATCGGTAAACCTTTTGATCAACGGGTTCTCCATCTTTTGTCAAGTCATTATGTCCACTTGTAGGCATGGGGTTCTCATTCCTTGCTTTCTTGCATGTTGAACTTCTTGAAGAGATCCTTGGTGTACTTTGTTTGTGAGACAAAAGTACCCTCCTTAGATTGCTTGATTTGCAACCCAAGGAAGAATTTGAGTTCACTCATCATGGACATCTCATACTTCTCGACATGAGCTTTCCAAACTTCTCGCTAAAATGAGGGTTAGTTGAACCAAAGATAATATCATCAACATATATTTGGCACACAAATAGTTCACCATCAACCCTTTTCGTGAACAGCGTTGAGTCTATTTTTCCAATCTCAAAGCCTTTTTCAAGAAGAAAGCTAGTCAAGCATTTGTACCAAGCTCTAGGAGCTTGTTTAAGACCATAAAGAGCTTTGTGCAACTTGTAAACATGATTAGGCTTTTGGGATTCACAAATCCGGAGGTTGTTTCACATATACTTCCTCCTCAATTTCACCATTTAGGAAAGCACTTTTGATATCCATTTGATAGAGAGTAATATCATGGTGATTGGCATAAGCAAGAAGAATGCGAATGGACTCAAGTCTAGCAACGGGGGCATAGGTCTCACCATAGTCCATACCTTCGACTTGTGTGTAACCTTGAGCTACGAGACGAGCCTTGTTGCGGATGACTTGTCCATCTTCATCTTGCTTGTTCAAACACCCATTTGGTTCCAATGACGTTTTGATCATCCTTGGGCTTTCTACCAAAGTCCATACCTTGTTCCTCTCGAAGTTGTGTAGCTCTTCATGCATAGCGTTCACCCAATCCGGGTCTTCAAGTGCTTCTTCTACCTTCATAGGTTCAATACTAGAGATAAATGAGTAATGCTCACAAAAGTTAGCTAAGCGAGTTTTAGAGCGAGTAATTCTCCCGGAGTTGATGTCATTGATCATTTGTTCCACGGGATGATTTTTCTTGACTCTTGCTCGGACTCGAGATAGCTTTTGTTGAGGTTGTGGCTGAGCTTCCTCATCATCTTCATCTTCCTCTTCTTCTTCTTCATTGTTGTTGGTGTTGTCTTGAGGCGGTGGAGAAGGAGGTTGTGGTGGATCTTCTTGTTGCACTTCCTCATCTTGGTGAGTTCCACTTGTGGAGGCCTCCATGTTGCCTTGAGGTTCATCTTGCCGTGAGGTAGGGGGCTCCACATATGTAGATGAGGTACTCTCCTTCACTTCCATGGGACGGATCTTTCCAATAGATAAATCTTGGATGGCTTCCGATGGGTCCTTGTCTCCTACATCAATAGGCATTTGCTCTACTTGCGAGCCATTAGATTCATCAAACTTCACGTCTACCGTCTCTTCAACCTTTCGGGTGAAATTATTGTAGACACGGTAGGTGTGGGAGTTTGATCCATAACCAAGAAAAAAACCTTCATGAGTTTTAGGAGCAAATTTAGACCGACGATGCTTATCAAGGATATAGCATTTCGAACCAAAGACACGAAAGTATCCCACTTGGGGTTTGTTACCGGTGAGGAGCTCGTATGATGTCTTGCCGAGGAGCTTATGAAGATAAAGCCTGTTGATAGCATGACAAGCTGTCTCGACCGCTTCACCCCAAAAATGCTTCGGTGTCTTGTATTCATCAAGCATCGTTCTCGCCATCTCTATGAGCGTTCGGTTCTTCCTCTCAACAACTCCATTTTGTTGAGGAGTGTACGTAGTCGAGAACTCATGTAGAATCCCTTCCTCATCGAGAAAAGAGTCTACATGGGCGTTCTTGAACTCCGTTCCATTGTCACTCCGAACTTTCTTGATCTTCACCTCAAATTGATTTTGGGCCTTTCTGGCAAAGGTTTTGAAGATTCTCTGAACCTGCGATTTGTCATCAAGGAAAAATACCCACGTAAATCTGGAATAATCATCAACTATAACTAGACCAAAGGAGTTACCACCAAGGCTTTTGTAAGCCTTGGGACCGAAGAGATCCATATGGAGAAGCTCAAGCGGTCTCCTTGTGGTCATGATGTTCTTCACGGGATGGCTTCCACCTACTTGTTTTCCTGCTTGACAGGCACTACAAAGTCTATCTTTGTCAAAGAGAACATCTTTAACGCCAAGAATATGATCACCTTTGATTAGCTTGTCTAGATTACGCATACCAACATGTCCAAGCCTTCTATGCCATAACCAACCTTTAGCGGATTTGGCAATGAAGCAAGCTCTAGGTTGGGCTTTCTTAGTGAAATCAACAATATATAGATCACCTCTACGGATACCGGTAAATGCCATGTTATGATTGTCACGACGAAAGACACGGCAATCTACTTGATGAATAGCACATTGAATCCAAAGTCAGCTAATCTAGACACGGAAAGTAAATTGTATCCAAGTGATTCAACAAGCATGACATTTTGAATAGAGCTATCATGAGATATGGCCACCTTACCAAGGCCAAGTACCTTACCCTTGGAGTTGTCTCCAAAAGTCACATACTTGCGTGGACCATCGTTCTTTGCAAGCTCTCGAAACATGTCTTTGTCTCCGGTCATGTGGTCGGTGCATCCACTATTAAGAATCCACTCTTTTCCGCCGGATATGTAGTCTCTCAGATTTGCCATAAGATTGAGACTCTTCATGATCTTGTCTAGCTCGGTGTCCGAATCGGAGTAATCATCATCATGCTCATGCTCATCATCATATTGACCCATAGATTGCTCATCATCAACACCTAGGTCAATTTGATAACTACTTGCATTAGTTTTGTCAATGTGACAATAATCATCGGAATGCAATACAAGAGCATTTCTAATTAGAACATTGATAAGACCGGATCACCCTTCTTTTCATAAGATCACGAAGCTCAAAGAAGCATTTATCAAAGTTGGGATCATTAGGGCGCATCATATCAAATTCAATAGTCTTGTATAGAATTTCATCAAGACCTCTCAAAGAGTAGTCCGGATAAAGTTCTTCCAAGAACTTCCACATAGCATAGGCGCACTCAAAGTTTGTAACGAGCTTAAGCAAGTTATCGGGTAACCCTCTAATGATAAGATTTACAGTTCTAAGGTTACGAAGCAAATCAAGCTCTTCATCCATGGTAGGGTGCAAGGGGTCAAATGGAGGCACATAGGGGGTTTCAACATATTTGCGCAAATTGTATGTCTTAAAGATAATAAGCATTTCAATCCTCCACGAGTTATAGGACACTCCATTAAGAATAGGCACTCTATGGCTAACACTCCCAAACGTAGACACGTCCATCTTCCTCCAATGGTGTGTAAACCAAAGCAATGGAGACCAAAGCTCTGATACCAATTGAGGGATCGAAGAAGGTGAGAGTGTCTAGAGGGGGGGTGATTAGACTACTCGACAAGATAAAAATTCTGTCTTTTATCAAGGACAGATTTTGGCAGATTTTGCATAACACACAAGTCAAGTAGCACACTACACATGCAATTCTAGAGTATGGGCAGCGGAAAGTAAATTGCACAAGTAGTAAAGAGAAGTGGAGAAGATCAAACGCAATTTGGAGACGCGGTGATTTTTCTCGTGGTTCCGATAGGTGGTGCTATCGTACTTCCACGTTGATGGAGACTTCAACCCACGGAGGGTAACGATGCGAGAGTCCACGGAGGGCTCCACCCACGAAGGGTCCACGAAGAAGCAACCTTGTCTATTCCATCATGGCTCACGCCCACGGAGGGCTAGCCTTACTCGGGGTAGAGCTTCACAAGTAGGCGATCTCCTTGCCCTTACAAACTTCTTGGTTCAACTCCACATCTCGACGGAGGCTCCCAAGCGACACCTAACCAATCTAGGAGGCACCACCTCCAAAAGGTAATAGATGTTGTTGATGATGATGAACTCCTTGCTCTTGTGCTTCAAATGATAATCTCCCCAACACTCAACTCTCCTCACTGATTTGGCTGTGGTGGAAGAAAGGATTGAGTGGAAAGCAACTTGGGAAGGCTAGAGATCAAGCTTCATATGGTGGGAGTGGAGCAACTTGATCTCAACACAACGGTAGGTAGTTCTCTTCTCAGAAATGTAAGGTAGGAGTGGTAGTTCTTTCTGATGGCTCTCTCCACGAATGAAGAGGGGGTGGAGAAGTATTTATAGCCTCCACACAAAATCCAACCGTTACACACATTTGAGCAATCTCGGTGGGACCGAAGTTGACAACTCGGTGAGACCGAAAGTTCAAATAATGTGAACGTTGGGATTTTCGGTGGGACCGAAAATACAATCTCGGTGAGTCCGATTCGTGCAATGACAAGAGCAAGCCGGTTTGGTGGGACCGACTTCATCATCTCGGTGACACCGATTTGATGATGAAGGTTCTGAAGCTTGGCAACTCAAGTTTCGGTGAGACCGAGTTCGAATCGGAAAATCCGAGTTTTCTAGGGTTTGGCTTATGGTGAGGTGGTTCATCTCGGTGTGACTGAGTTTGGAAAATCGGTGGGACCGAGACTACTTATGAGTGTGTATGGCGGTGAAAGTTGTTGATAGTTTAGGAGATGTATCACTAAGCACTTGAGCAACCAGATCATCATCATAACCTCATCCCCTTTTAATAGTATTGGCTTTTCCTATGGACTCAATGTGATCTTGGATCACTAAACCAAAAATGGAGTCTTGAGCTTTTGCCAATGCTTGCCTTAGCATTTTGGGGGTCCACCTCTTCAGTCCTTTTGCCATGCCAATGTGATTGAATTTCCTGAAACATACTTGATAAAAGCATTAGTCCAACCACAAAGTATGTTGTCATTAATTACCAAAACCACCCAGGGAGCAAATGTGCTTTCAGGATAGGAGTGTTTCGATCGTGGCAAGAATCTATAAGAACACAATGTGCTAGGAATCAGATGAGGATAGCATAGTGATCGAGTCCATACCCTAGCTTGGCGATGAACTCGCTACGGCGGCAACGGCGGGGTTGAAATCCGTTGACGGCGGTGGAGACCAGCGACAGGAGGCGGCTGGCGACGAGGAGATGATCCGAAGACCTGGGATTGCAGAGCGAGCTATTGCGCGGGCGAAGGGGTTCGGAGTAATTTCCAAATTTTTGCCCGTGACTATATATAGCCCGACCCTGTCGGTGTGACCGAGTGGAAAAACTCGGTGGCACTGAGATGCATAACTGTGTACAGTTACAGCAACTCGGTGTGACCGAAAAGTTCAAATCGGTTGCACCGAGATGGAAAACTTAGATCAACTTAATGATCTCGGTAGGACCGAAATGGAGGAATCGGTCAGACCGAGAATCACAAAGAAGTTTTGGAAGTTTAACTCTATGACGAATCGGGGACTCCGAGTGCTCCTTACACAGAGTGGTTCGAATCTGACTTGATCAAATTTTGTGATGTAGCATGAATAGAGTTTGAGACGAGAAGAGCATAGATAGCTAGAGAAGGTTCTTAGGCATTCTTGTCCATCCACTTGGCAAAAAGAAAAGAAGCCAAACAATCAAAACAACAAGTGTATGTCCTTGAATGAGTAAAATATGCACCAACATGCTCACACAATAAGATGGCAAATGAAATATGTGGCAAAGCATGCACAACCAATTCTAGCATCTATCAAACAATTGGCGATGACTAGGTCATCTATATATGAGTATATTAACTTAGGAGTCAAATGAAAACATTTGATCATAGGTCATACTCATCGTTTAAGCTCAAGTGGGATTACCACTTTTACATAATGCATTGATGTGTTCACACCATTAGAGTTGCTTTGACTCAATTCTTAGAGTTAAGCCCCCCCTAGATGTGAGATCCCCCCTTAGAGGGATGAACTAACCTTGGGTTTTGTCGATGATGACTTCATGTAGGTGTTGAAGATGTGGATGCTCAGTGTTGATGTAGATCATTTGGAGCAATCCTTTGGAGTGAGTTGCACTTTCAACTTACCTACATGGGTTAGTCCCACAAGGAACAAACAAGGATATCCATAGACATAGAGTAATGCACACACAAGATGATGTCCATGAAATCATTAGGTTACCTTGTCCCTTGCCTTACCAACATGAGGGTTTGTGACTCCTTGAACTAGTGCAAGATGTGGAAGTTGATTGCACTTGTTCTTGCCATAATGATATGAGTGAAGAATGTTGGCGGAGTCACCCTCAAGAACTCTCTAGTTCTTCTTCTTCGGGATCCACATCATCTTGATGGGAATCCTTGGAGTTGTAGTTGTACTTGATGAAGTAGAACTTGACGTAGTCTTGGGAACCCACTTGAACGAGGCCTTAGGTGCTTCTTCAAATGCATCAATCTCTTCTTGAAGCTTGTCCTTGCCTTTGTTCTTGTGGTCTTGTGGTGGAAGATCCTCTTGGGCTTGTGTTCCCTTGAAGGAAGTAGGATCATACTTCTTTTGTTGAGGAACAAACTTTGTCTTGGGGTATTGATCTTCTTCCCACTCAACTCCATTGGCATTGAACTTTCATTCAAAACCAACACCTTGATTCTTCCGGTGCCTTCCTTGCTTGCGTACAATTTCCTCGAATTGCTTACTCCCGGCAAGGCTGTTGTAAACACCTTTCTCTATAATTCCCTTCAATAAGCTATTTTCTTGCTCAAGTGTAACTTGGCTAAGAGAATCATTAGTGGAATCAAGAGAACTACTAGAAGCAACAATATTGGTTTTGACATTATTATTGTTACTACTAGAGGAAGTATCTTTCTTGTACTTGTTACTAGACTTGACTTGAGGCATGTAAATAGATAAGAGTAAACGCTTGGCAATGTAAGAAGAACTTTTCTTACGGAGATCATCATTGATTGCTTTTAAGAACTCATGCTCTTGCTCAAGATTGAGCTTTTCAAAGCGTAACTTCTCATGAGCCCTTCAAAGTTCTCGATGATCTTCGAAGATAGTTTCATGAGCCAACTTAAGAGTGTTTAGTTCTTTAGTTAGAAGATCAATCTTCTCCTTATCATTGTCATTCGTTTTATCTTGATTAGCATGATTAATTGACGTTTCATCATAGTATTCATCACTAGAGTTGTCAACAAGTAAATCATCATCCACAAGCAAGTCATCTTCATCACTATTGAAATCAGCATACTCAGGATGTGTTACCCTTGGACCTTTGGCCATGAAGCATCTTCCAATTCCTTCATTTGGTGAATCAAATATGTCGTAGGAGTTGGTTGACACAAGTTCTAGACCGGCAACACCTTCATCTTGAGTATATTCGGAGTCAGAGTGATAGCTTCTCTTGGAGTGATTGTCGGAGTCGGAGTCGGATACCCATTCACCAACATGAGCTTGATGTCTTCGTTTTGTGTAGCTCCTTGATGACTTGTCCTTCCTTTCCGAATCCTTGCTTCTCCGTGAGGGTCTTTGTTCATAACGATCATCTCTACTCCTCCTCTCTCTTGGTGGTGATTCTTCTCTTTTGCTTCTTCTTCTTGGAGAATCTTCTCTTCTTTTGTAGGGTGTCGTACACTCATTGGAATAGTGTCCGGGTCTCCCACAATTGTAGCAATTGTGCGCTCGACTTGAAGATCTTTTGTCATGGTAAGACCTTGACTTGGAGCTTCTTTCTTTGCTTCTACTCTTGTAGAATTTGTTGAAGTTCTTCACCATTAAGCTCAATTCTTCATTGAAGGTTTGTTTCTCACTTGATGATGTGGGGGCTTCACTTGAGGCTTTGTAAGCATCACTTGACTTGTTGTGAAGTTCCTCCTTATCCTTGAGTGACATCTCATGAGCAACAATTCTTCCAATGACTTCCATTGGCTTGAGATCTTTGTAGTTTGGCATCATTTGGATCAATGTGCACACGGTATCATACTTTCCATCCAATGCTCTTAGGATCTTTGTCGGTGTCAAAACCGGCGGATCTCGGGTAGGGGGTCCCGAACTGTGCGTCTAAGCGGATGGTAACAGGAGACAAGGGACACGATGTTTTTACCCAGGTTCGGGCCCTCTCGATGGAGGTAAAACCCTACTCCTGCTTGATTGATATTGATGATATGGGTAGTACAAGAGTGGATCTACCACGAGATCAAGGAGGCTAAACCCTAGAAGCTAGCCTATGGTATGATTGTTGTAATGGTTATGTTGTCCTACGGACTAAAACCCTCCGGTTTATATAGACACCGAGGAGGGCTAGGGTTACACAGAGTCGGTTACATTGGTAGGAGATCTACATATCCGAATCGCCAAGCTTGCCTTCCACGCCAAGGAAAGTCCCATCCAGACACGGGACGAAGTCTTCAATCTTGTAACTTCATAGTCTTGGAGTCCGCCGATGATGATAGTCCGCGGTCCGGACACCCCTAGTCCAGACTCCTCAGAGCCCGTGAACCGAGCTTCAATGACGATGAGTCCGCACGCATATTGTTCGGCATTGCAAGGCGGGTTCCTCCTCCGAATAATTCATAGAAGATTGTGAACACCGGGATAGTGTCCGCTCGCAAAATAAATTCCACATACCACCGTAGAGAGAATATTATGTACACAAGCTCAATCTGCGGCGATTCAGTAGCATGACGTCACACCACTACCAAGCCTTTACTTGAATCGTTTTTATTATACCACCTCGGTAGCGTTTAGCGGCAGTTTCCTTGGCACGTCTTGTCGAAGCGAGATCGTGTTCCCCTTATTCAGGATTCTCATCAATACGGACGTGGGTAACCCAACGCGCCATTGATGGTGGCGCTTGGGAGATAAGCGAGTTTTACCAGGCCGGTGGGGACGCATAGTTTCCGTCCGCCCATATATAAGGGGATAAGGATCCACCCTTTTTACCTACACCTTCTTCCTCCTTTGCTTATCCATCTCCACGCACTCTCGAGCTCCAGCGCCCAAGTCCGCGCATCTCGTCTCGACCTTCTCCGACCATGTCTGGAGCGGGAGGCAAATGGTTGGCCTCCTCCATTACGGAGGAGCACATCGCAAAACTGCGCAGCGCCGGATACCTCTCCAGCGACATCGCGCACCGGCTGCCCGACAAGGGGCAGCTCATCCCCACCCCCAGGCCCCATGAGAGGGTCGTATTCCTTCCCCACTTCCTCCGCGGACTGGGCTTCCTGTTGCATCCCTTTGTCCGGGGGCTCATGTACTATTACGGCCTGGATTTCCACGATCTGGCGCCAAACTTCATCCTCAACATCTCGGCGTTTATCGTCGTGTGTGAGGCCTTCCTCTGCATCCAGCCCCACTTCGGCTTGTGGCTCAAGACCTTCAATGTCAAGCCGAAGGTAGTGAAGGGCACTCAAGCGGAGTGCGGAGGCGCCATGTTGGGCAAGATGCCCAACGTCATCTGGCTCGAAGGGGCCTTCGTGGAGTCCGTCAAGGGGTGGCAATCGGGGTGGTTCTACATCACCGAGCCGCGTGACCCTAAGTGGGCGGCGGCCCCCGAGTTTAGATCTGGTATCCCTATGCAGCTCACTTCCTAGAAAGATAAGGGCTTGCTATGGGGCAGTTCGGAGGAGCTGACAGGACTCCAGTCCTGTCTTCAGACCCTGGCGAACAAGAAGCTCAGGCTTGTCAATGTGATCCAGGTCATGCTCATCCGCCGGATCCTCCCCTGCCAACAAAGGGCCTTCAATCTGTGGGAGTTTGATCCGGCACAACACCGGACTCTGAGCGGGCTCTTCGACACGACGTATGAAGCCGTCTGGAGGATGCTATTCAAGGGCGGAGAAGCCCCCGCGTCCGCAACTGAGGATCGCGAATTCAGCACCAAGCGCCCGGCCGGTGAGGTAAGGTTCGTTATCCTCTATGGGACAGTTGTTTTCTTTCATAGTTTGACTCTATATGGGATCTAAAACTCCCAATGCCTTTGACAGGACTGGCAGAGGACGTCCGGACAGGTAGACTGTCCAGCTCCCCTTCCCGAAGACCCAGCGGATGCCCGCTTAACGGGGCTGCTGGTCCCGGCTCTCTATGTGGTGCCGGAGAAGAAGGCCAAGAAGAAGGCCACGGGAACTCGAAGAAGTTCCCGGCGCCAGGTGATATCGGACTCGCCGTCCGATGGCTCCGAGGCGGACTCCTCCCCCGAAGACGAGGAGGAGAGAGAAGACTCTCTCCCAGAGGAGGGAGAGAGGAAGAGGAAGGCCTCCCCAACAGGGGAGGCCGAAGGGTCCAAGAGGGGAAGAACTATTCCCCCGGACAGCTCCGCCAACGCCAACGTTGGTGATGAAGAGTGGCCCTCAAGGGTCAGGCCTCCGGCAAGATCGTAAGTATCCGGATTCCTGAATGATTTATAATTTCTCTTTTGTGTCACATAGTGTCCTTCTAATGCCGCACTCTGCCTGCAGTCCGGCCAATGATGATCTCCCCGCTTCGTCGAGCGGGTCGTTGGCTCCGTCGGATGTAGATTCCATCCCAACTGCCTCCACCCCTCGCGCCGCTGAGGACGCCGAGGTGGGATCCCGAGAAGGGACCCATCAGGAGGAGGCTCCGGAGGCGCCACAAGGCAGCCTCCCGGACTTTGCGCCGGACTCCACGCCGGAACCCGCAGTGGTTCCAGAGTCCGGCAGGCGGCCCCTTCGCAAGAAGGGCAAGACCGTGACGCCGGCGGCCTCCGTGCAACCGGGGGTGCCGGTCAACTTGTTGGAGGCGCTCAAAGGCGCTTCCATCAAGGAAGAACACCGCACTATCATGAGTGCGGTGATTCAGAAGGTTCAGCTCGCCAAGAGCGGGCTGACCGAAGCCTGCAGTAGCCTTCTAACAGGCTTTGAGGTAAGAAAAAATATGTAATGTAATACCGCATAGACAGTAGCCCCTGATGCTCGGTTCGGTGTTCGAAAAGAAAAACCGGATTGAGGATCTAAAAAAGATATACGCAGGAATGCTAAAAATTGTGTCAATATGGATTTGCAGGCTGCGCTGCTGACCTCTGCCGCACTGACTGCGGAGGTCGGTGCGTTGAAGCAGGACCTCGAGCGGTCCGAGCAAGAGCTCGGCCGTGCCAAGAAGCAGCTCGAGGACAAAGAAGGTGAGTAACACCACTTTGAAAGCACATTTGCTCCCTGGGTGGTTTTGGTAATTAATGACAACATACTTTGTGGTTGGACTAATGGTTTTATCAAGTATGTTTCAGGAAATTCAATCACATTGGCATGGCAAAAGGACTGAAGAAGTGGACCCCTCAAAATGCTAAGGCAAGCATTGGCAAAAGCTCAAGACTCTATTTTTGGTTTAGTGATCCAAGATCACATTGAGTCCATAGGAAAGCCAATACTATTAAAGGGATGAGGTTATGATGATGATCTGGTTGCTCAAGTGCTTAGTGATACATCTCCTAAACTATCGCAACTTTCACCGCCATATACACTCATAAGTAATCTTGGTCCCACCGATTTTCCAAACTCACCACACCGAGATGAACCACCTCACCATAAAGCCAAACCCTAGAAAACTTGGATTTTCCGATTCGAACTCGGTCT
This sequence comes from Aegilops speltoides, assembly GCA_021437245.1. Classification (NCBI taxonomy): domain Eukaryota; kingdom Viridiplantae; phylum Streptophyta; class Magnoliopsida; order Poales; family Poaceae; genus Aegilops; species Aegilops speltoides. The sequence continues at coordinate 182,068,906 of CM038146.1, forward strand.
CACCAAAACTTGAGTTGCCAAGCTTCAGAATCTACATCATCAAATCGGTGTCACCGAGATGATGAAGTCGGTCCCACCGAAATTGGCAAGCTCTTGTCTTTGCATGAATCGGACTAACCGAGATTGTATTTTCGGTCCCACCGAAAATCCCAACGTTCACATTATTTGAACTTTCGGTCTCACCGAGTTGTCAACTTCGGTCCCACCAAGATTGCTCAAATGTGTATAACGGTTGGATTTTGTGTGGAGGCTATAAATATCCCTCCACCCCCTCTTCATTCGTGGAGAGAGCCATCAGAAAGAACTACCACTCCTACCTTACATTTCTGAGAAGAGAACTACCTACCCTTGTGTTGAGATCAAGTTGCTCCACTCCCACCATATGAAGCTTGATCTCTAGCCTTCCCAAGTTGCTTTCCACTCAATCCCTTCTTCCACCACAGCCAAATCAGTGAGGAGAGTTGAGTGTTGGGGAGATTATCATTTGAAGCACAAGAGCAAGGAGTTCATCATCATCAACAACATCTATTACCTTTTGGAGGTGGTGCCTCCTAGATTGGTTAGGTGTCGCTTGGGAGCCTCCGTCGAGATGTGGAGTTGAACCAAGAAGTTTGTAAGGGCAAGGAGATCGCCTACTTCGTGAAGATCTACCCGAGTAAGGCTATCCTCCGTGGGCGAGGCCATGATGGAATAGACAAGGTTGCTTCTTCGTGGACCCTTCGTGGGTGGAGCCCTCCGTGGACTCTCATGGCCGTTACCCTCCGTGGGTTGAAGTCTCCATCAACGTGGAAATGCGATAGCACCACCTATCGGAACCACGAGAAAAATCACCGCGTCTCCAAATTGCGTTTGATCTTCTCCACTTCTCTTTACTACTTGTGCAATTTACTTTCCACTGCCCATACTCTAGAATTGCATGTGTAGTGTGCTACTTGACTTGTGTGTGTTATGCAAAATCTGCCAAAATCTGTCCTTGATAAAAGACTGAATTTTTATCTTGTCGAGTAGTCTAATCACCCCCTCTAGACACTCTCACCTTCTTGATCCTACAATTGGTATCGAGCTTTGGTCTCCATTGCTTTGGTTTACACACCATTGGAGGAAGATGGGCGTGTTCACGTTTGGGAGTGTTAGCCATAGAGTGCCTATTCTTGATGGAGTGTCCTATAACTCGTGGAGGATTGAAATGCTTATTATCTTTAAGACTTACAACTTGCGCAAATATGTTGAGACCCCCTATGTGCCTCCATTTGACCCCTTGCACCCTACCATGGATGAAGAGCTTGATTTGCTTCGTAACCTTAGAACTGTAAATCTTATCATTAGAGGGTTACCCGATAACTTGCTTAAGCTCGTTACAAACTTTGAGTGTGCCTATGCTATGTGGAAGTTCTTGGAAGAACTTTATCCGGACTGCTCTTTGAGAGGTCTTGATGAAATTCTATACAAGACTATTGAATTTGATATGATGCGCCCCAATGATCCCAACTTTGATAAATGCTTCTTTGAGCTTCGTGATCTTATGAAAAGAAGGGTGATCCGGTCTTATCAATGTTCTAATTAGAAATGCTCTTGTATTGCATTCCGATGATTATTGTCACATTGACAAAACTAATGCAAGTAGTTATCAAACTGACCTAGGTGTTGATGATGAACAATCTATGGGTCAATATGATGATGAGTATGAGCATGATGATGATTACTCGATTAGGACACCGAGCTAGACAAGATCATGAAGAGTCTCAATCTCATGGCAAATCGAGAGACTACATATCCGTGGAAAAGAGTGGATTCTTGATAGTGGATGCACCGACCACATGACCGGAGGCGAAGACATGTTTGAGAGCTTGCAAAGAACGATGGTCCATGCAAGTATGTGACTTTTGGAGACAACTCCAAGGGTAAGGTACTTGGCCTTGGTAAGGTGGCCATATCTCATGATAGCTCTATTCAAAATGTCATGCTTGTTGAATCACTTGGATACAATTTACTTTCCGTGTCTAGATTAGTGACTTTGGATTCAATGTGCTATTCATCAAGTAGATTGCCAAGTCTTTCGTCGTGACAATCATAACATGGCATTTACCGGTATCCGTAGAGGTGATCTATATATTGTTGACTTCACTAAGAAAGCCCAACCTAGAACTTGCTTCATTGCTAAATCCGCTAAAGGTTGGTTATGGCATAGAAGGCTTGGACATGTTGGTATCGTAATCTAGACAAGCTAATCAAAGGTGATCATATTCTTGGTGTTAAAGATGTTTTCTTTGACAAAGATAGACTTTGTAGTGCTTGTCAGGCAGGAAAACAAGTAGGTGGAAGTCATCCCGTGAAGAACATCATGACCACAAGGAGACCGCTCGAGCTTCTTCATATGGATCTCTTGGTCCCAATGCTTACAAAAGCCTTGGTGGTAACTCCTTTGGTCTAGTTATAGTTGATGATTATTCAGATTCGTGGGTATTTTTCCTTGATGACAAATCACAGGTTCAGAGAATCTTCAAAACCTTTGCGAAAGGCCCAAAATCAATTTGAGGTGAAGATCAAGAAAGTTCGGAGTGACAATGGAGCGGAGTTCAAGAACGCCAATGTAGACTCTTTTCTCGATGAGGAAGGATTCTACATGAGTTCTCGACTAAATACACTCCTCAACAAAATGGAGTTGTTGAGAGGAAGAACCGAACGCTCATAGAGATGGCGAGAACGATGCTTGATGAATACAAGACACGAAGCATTTACGGGGAAGCGGTCGAGACAGACTTGTCATGCTATCAATAGGCTTTATCTTCATAAGCTCCTCGGCAAGACATCATCTGAGCTCCTCACCGTAACAAACCCCAAGTGGGATACTTTCATGTCTTTGGTTCAAAATGCTATATCCTTGATAAGCATCGTCGGTCTAAATTTGCTCCTAAAACTCATGAAGGCTTTTTCTCGGTTATGGATGAAACTCCCACACCTACCGTGTCTACAATAATTTCACCGAAAGGTTGAAGAGGCGGTAGAGCGTGAAGTTTGATGAATCTAATGGCTCGCAAGTAGAGCAAATGCCTATTGATGTAGGAGACAAGGACCCATCGGAAGCCATCCAAGATTTATCTATTGGAAAGATCCGTCCCATGGAAGTGAAGGAGAGTACCTCATCTACATATGTGGAGCCCCCTACTTCACGGCAAGATGAACCTCAAGGCAACATGGAGGCCTCCACAAGTGGAACTCACCAAGATGAGGAAGTGCAACAAGAAGATCCACCACAACCTCCTTCTCCACCGCCTCAAGACAACACCAACAACAATGAAGAAGAAGAAGAGGAAGATGAAGATGATGAGGACGCTCAGCCACAACCTCAACAAAAGCTATCCCGAGTCCGAGCAAGAGTCAAGAAAAATCATCCCGTGGAACAAATGATCAATGACATCAACTCCGGGAGAATTACTCGCTCTAAAACTCGCTTAGCTAACTTTTGTGAGCATTACTCATTTATCTCTAGTATTGAACCTATGAAGGTAGAAGAAGCACTTGAAGACCCGGATTGGGTGAGCGCTATGCACGAAGAGCTACACAACCGAGAGGAACAAGGTATGGACTTTGGTAGAGAAGCCCAAGGATGATCAAAACGTCATTGGAACCAAATGGGTGTTTTGGAACAAGCAAGATGAAGATGGACAAGTCATCCGCAACAAGGCTCGCCTCGTAGCTCAAGGTTACACACAAGTCGAAGGTATGGACTATGGTGAGACCTATGGCCCCGTTGCTAGACTTGAGTCCATTCGCATTCTTCTTGCTTATGCCAACCACCATGATATTACTCTCTATCAAATGGATATCAAAAGTGCTTTCCTAAATGGTGAAATAGAGGAGGAAGTATTTGTGAAACAACCTCCCGGATTTGTGAATCCCAAAAAGCCTAATCATGTTTACAAGTTGCACAAAGCTCTTTATGGTCTTAAACAAGCTCCTAGAGCTTGGTACAAATGCTTGACTAGCTTTCTTCTTGAAAAAGGGTTTGAGATTGGAAAAAGTGACTCAACGCTATTCACGAAAAGGGTTGATGGTGAACTATTTGTGTGCCAAATATATGTTGATGATATTATCTTTGGTTCAACTAACCCTCATTTTAGCGAGAAGTTTGGAAAGCTCATGTCGGAGAAGTATGAGATATCCATGATGAGTGAACTCAAATTCTTCCTTGGGTTGCAAATCAAGCAATCTAAGGAGGGTACCTTTGTCTCACAAACAAAGTACACCAAGGATCTCTTCAAGAAGTTCAACATGCAAGAAAGCAAAGGTATGAGAACCCCCATGCCTACAAGTGGACATAATGACTTGACAAAAGATGGAGAACCCGTTGATCAAAAGGTCTACCGATATATGATTGGTTCTCTACTATATCTTTGTGCTTCTCGTCCTGACATAATGTTGAGTGTATGCATGTGTGCTCGATATCAAGCAGCCCCTAAAGAATGTCATCTTAAAGCTGTTAAAAGGATTGTGAGATATTTGATACACACACCAAACTTTGGCATTTGGTATCCTAAGAGGGCCTCTTTCGACCTTGTTGGCTATTCCGACTCGGACTATGCCGGAGACATGGTTGATAGAAAGTCAACTTCGGGTACGTGTCAATTCCTTGGTCGATCCCTTGTATCTTGGTCCTCCAAGAAACAAAATTCGGTATCATTATCCTTTGCCAAGCGGAATATATTGCTGCTGGTTCGTGTTGTGCTCAATTGCTATGGATGACACAAGCGCTTAAGGATTATGGGATACATGTGAGACATGTTCCTTGCTTTGTGACAATGAGAGTGCGATTAAAATTGGACACAATCCGATTGCAACACTCTCGAACAAAACATATTGAAGTTCGTCACCATTTCATTCGTGATCACATTGCCAAGGGTGACATCAATCTTAAGCATGTTCGATCTTGACAAACAACTTGTCGATATCTTTACAAAACCTCTTGATGAGAAGGTGTTTTGTCGCAAGGAGTGAGTTGAACATCATTGATGCTTCAAACTTGGAGTAAAAACTCCATTGATGCATGCAAGGCATGAGCCTACTTGACTAATCCTTGATATTTCTCTTATGATGATGATCATATGTCTTGGACACATTTGCCTCCTTGTATTGCATCTAACTCCTTGCGGTACTTGGATGATCTACATTCCACAAGATTACCACACACTCAAATCATGAGTAATCTTGTCATTGACCAAGTATCTAGCCCTTTGGGATGTTGAGTTCAAGGAACAAGATTCCACATATCCTTTTTGACACCTTATACATCTAGTATTTCACTCTTGTCATCTTGGATATCCTTGAGTATTTCCTTGCTTGCCTAACCCATGTAGGAAGATGAACTATACAAGTGGAAATGGCGCTCCAACTTCACATTCAATGAGCACCTACATCAAGTTCACCTACATGAACAAAGCAACAACAAGCCCAAGGTATGTTGTTCACATCTTTGAGGAGCTTTGCTCAAAGACATGAGTACAAGCAGCTTCATAAGATGTGATCACATCAAATGCTTAATCGAAAAAATGGCAACCCCATTTTGAGCTTAAACGATGAGTATGACCTATGATCAAATGTTCTCATTTGACTCCTAAGTCAATATACTCAAACATAGGTGACCTTGTCGCCGACCCTTATCTAGATGAAGTACATATGTTTTGGAGTTTTTCTATTTTCTCTTATGTTCTCTCATAGTGTTTAGGAATCTTTTTCAATTCTATTCTACTGTCTTTGTGAATATCCTTTTGGCTCTGATCAATTCCTCGAAAATCATTCACAAATTCATTGCAAATCCTTTGAAACATTCCTTGCAAAGTGAGCTGAATTATTTCTGTATTTCCTTGGAATTAAACTCGGCGTCACCGATTTAAATATTTCGGTCTAACCGAAAAGGATCTGCCCTAAGTTCCTGACTATCGGACTCACCGATCCATATTAATTCGGTGTCACCGATTTATTTCCTCCAGGATATTATCTTCTGCAGCTATACTCAATGATTCTCTATGAATGTTCATTTTTGCCCTGTTGTGTTTCTTAAGGATCCCACTTCTTTCTTTCCATCTTCCCTAACCTTCCTAGTTTGCTGTCCTTTTCGGCACTTGATGTCAAAAGGGGAGAAGACTTAGGGGGAGAAGAGAAGATTTAGGGGGAGAAGAAGAGCAATCTTACCTTAAGGGGGAGAGAATCACATCAAAGCTTTGCCGTGTTTCACATTGGATATTACATTTGGCATCATTCTTTTGATTTTGCTTTTTCCATCAAACCCCTTGATCTGAGAAAACTCAAAGGGAGAGGAATCTTCACAATTGATATCTTATGGAAAGCAAAATCTCTCAGAGTTCATTGAAAATCTTTTAGCTTCAGGAGACATGTTTGCTGACTCAAGCTTGTGCTCAATATGAGACACTCTTTATACATGTCATCCCTGGCTTGGTACTCTTGATGTTCTTGCAGTTGGTTGAAGAAATACTCTTGTGTTATCTAACCTTGTTTTCCCAAGTTTATCTCTTCAGGTACAATGCCAAGGAACCTCAAGGTAAGTATATGCACCTTGCAGAATGTGCATGATGGTGACTTGCTTGTGAATACTTGTTTGCAAGAAATCACCATGCACATATGCATTATCACTCACTTCTTTTCATCTCGCTCTCGATGCATATAGCCAAGCTGCATGTAGCACATCTTGCTTTTCTCTCTTGTGTGCTTGTGGTAGTCCAAAACCATAATTTATGAAAATCTTGCACACTTGTAGGGGAGCCTGTACTACATGTTTGTCAAAGCTTTCGTGATAATTCTGTCTTTCTTTCAATAAGCTTTGATGTCTTATTTAGTGTGTTGCCATCAATTACCAAAAGGGGAGATTGAAAGCACATTTGCTCCTGGGTGGTTTTGGTAATTAATGACAACATACTTTGTGGTTGGACTAATGCTTTTATCAAGTATGTTTCAGAAATTCAATCACATTGGCATGGCAAAAGGATCAAGAAGTGGACCCTCAAAATGCTAAGGCAAGCATTGGCAAAAGCTCAAGACTCTATTTTTGGTTTAGTGATCCAAGATCACATTGAGTCCATAGGAAAGCCAATACTATTAAAGGGATGAGGTTATGATGATGATCTGGTTGCTCAAGTGCTTAGTGATACATCTCCTAAACTATCGGCAACTTTCACCGCCATATACACTCATAAGTAATCTCGGTCCCACCGATTTTCCAAACTCAGTCACCGAGATGAACCACCTCAGCCATAAAGCCAAACCCTAGAAAACTCGGATTTTCCGATTCGAACTCGGTCTCACGAAACTTGAGTTGCCAAGCTTCAGAACATACGTCATCAAATCGGTGTCACCGAGATGATGAAGTCGGTCCCACCGAAATTGGCAAGCTCTTGTCTTTGCATGAATCGGACTAACCGAGATTGTATTTTCGGTCCCACGAAAATCCCAACGTTCACATTATTTGAACTTTCGGTCTCACCGAGTTGTCAACTTCGGTCCCACCGAGATTGCTCAAATGTGTGTAGCGGTTGGATTTTGTGTGGAGGCTATAAATACCCTCCACCCCTCTTCATTCGTGGAGAGAGCCATCGAAAGAACTACCACTCCTACCTTACATTTCGAGAAGAGAACTACCTACCCTTGTGTTGAGATCAAGTTGCTCCACTCCCACCATATGAAGCTTGATCTCTAGCCTTCCCAAGTTGCTTTCCACTCAATCCCTTCTTCCACCACAGCCAAATCGGTGAGGAGAGTTGAGTGTTGGGGAGATTATCATTTGAAGCACAAGAGCAAGGAGTTCATCATCATCAACAACATCTATTACCTTTTGGAGGTGGTGCCTCCTAGATTGGTTAGGTGTCGCTTGGGAGCCTCCGTCGAGATGTGGAGTTGAACCAAGAAGTTTGTAAGGGCAAGGAGATGGCCTACTTCGTGAAGATCTACCCCGAGTAAGGCTAGCCCTCCGTGGGCGAGGCCATGATGGAATAGACAAGGTTGCTTCTTCGTGGACCCTTCGTGGGTGGAGCCCTCCGTGGACTCTCGCAGCCGTTACCCTCCGTGGGTTGAAGTCTCCATCAACGTGGAAGTACGATAGCACCACCTATCGGAACCACGAGAAAAATCACCGCGTCTCCAAATTGCGTCTGATCTTCTCCACTTCTCTTTACTACTTGTGCAATTTACTTTCCGCTGCCCATACTCTAGAATTGCATGTGTAGTGTGCTACTTGACTTGTGTGTGTTATGCAAAATCTGCCAAAATCTGTCCTTGATAAAAGACTGAATTTTATCTTGTCGAGTAGTCTAATCACCCCCCCTCTAGACACTCTCACCTTCTTCGATCCTACATTGAATAGTTACCTTACAGAAAAGGATTTAGGTTGCAATAAAAATAACAAGGATAACGTGGGTATTGCAGGGGCCACGAACGAGTTGGCAACCCACGAAGGAGGTGTGTCATGCGAGCATAATCAATGCGGTCATGAGCAGGCAGAGCGAGAGAAGCAGGAGGCGCGGGTAGCGGAGGTGCGGCAAGAGCTCCAGGCTCTCATGGAAAAGCATGAGAGTTTGGAGCGCGACTCAAAGACTCGAGAGTCCGAGCTTGCCTTGGCTCTCGAAAGTGCCAAAGCCGCCAAGGCCGAGGCCCATAAGGCCCTTCAGGAGGTTGAGGATGTGAAGAAAATAGCGGCGGGTAAGGCATTTTTCATGCAAAGAAAGCATGTTAATGTAAACTTCCTGATACTTACCCGAATTCGGAGCTCTCCAGGGGCGTTTGCAGATCTGCCTTGCAGTGTGTCTGATGCCGCCGCATTCTATCGAGCCGAGGAGGGGAGCTCAGCGGAAAAGGTCTTCTGGTCTCAGTACACTGAGGCCGGCCATCCAGTGCCCCTAGCGACCGGTGAAGCGGTGGTCGAGCTCCCTAAGGTAGCCGAGCAGGCCATCAAGGGCCTCATAGTCCATTTGTGGCTGGAGAGGCCATGCACAGGAGCTACTTCGCCTCGTCTGGCGGCTGGTGGATGCGTGCCTCAGGTGGAGGTCATCAAGCGCTCACTTTGTATTGAAGGTGCTCGTCGGGCCCTTGCTCGCGCAAAAAGGTGCACTAGGGCAGGCTGGATGCGGAGAGGCTTATCACTAACGCGCCGCCCGGTGGGCAAGGAGTATCGTCGCCGAGATGTACTATAAGACTGTCCTGAAGGGTGCCCGCAAGATTGCGGATGAGTGCCCCAGAGATGTATTTATTGAGTGAACTCGCAATATGTTATCCTGTGCGCTGAAAACTTTGTTCATATCGCTAAGCAACGCTTATTGATTTAAAATATTACCTACATGCGGCCGTTTATAAAATCGAGAGATGGCAAGTCGTCGGCTTCAGCCCCCATGCCACAAGTTTGGGGTGTTAGGGATAAACTTGAGCACTTTTGTTCCCATTTTGGGTCCATCTAGGAGGCGCTCAACACAACGAACAAGGCAACCGGACTTATAATGCTTGAACACTCTCACTTAGCCATAGAATTCTATAATTTTAAATTTCGTGAAGCCCCTAGTATTCGGAAGACCGAGTTCGGGAGCTATCACGCCTTGGCGGACATTATCCGGTTCTTCGCTCAAGCGGCATAAGTCTTTAGGGACTCGAAAAGACCTCTCGAACAGCGACGATCTCTCGCCTTATCATGCCGATCGGTTTTAGCTTTCTCCTTCGAGGCGCTCGCCCAGCTCAACCGGGCGATATCGCGGTGGTTCTCCCGAGCTACCTTAGCCGATGAGCGGGCGTAAGGTACCAAAACATGGGAGCAGGCAAACCCAACTATTGACCCAAGACATGATTGAGCCGATTCATATAATGCTATAAGTTCGGGTGCCGCACTTGTGAAAGTGTTAGGACTTATCACACCATAACGCTGGGAACATAAGCCCGGGTGTATTCGGCCGTACCAGAATATATGGGTGCAAGATGTCATTAATGAACATATATGTAAAGTAATGCAATTATAGGCAAAAAGTGCTGCATTATTTATTTAAGGAATTACGCTATGAGTGCGGAATGATACAAATAGTCTTGATAAGCAAGGGATTGGACTAATTAAACATGTCCCCCTCGAGGGGTGGGCTGCGGACTGGTGTGTATAATCAAATTTAATGCTCGTAATGGAGACCACACAGGTGTTAAATGCGGCCTTTTTCCCTCCCTGGCTGTTGCATCGTGAGTTCGGCGGGTTCGCCACGGATGAGAGCCTCCGTGAGCAGTTCCTGTGTATAAAAGAAGGAAAATAAAAATAAAAAGAGCGCGCGACTTGGGAGCCCTGGTGTGGTCGAGCCACACTGGGTCTGTTGTGGTCGTGCCCCTCCCCTATGCCCATGGTATCTCCGGGCGTAATGATGTACGCGAGAGCTGGTCTTGCAATCATGCGAGGGCTGGAGTTGGGGCCGCATTACTACGCGTGCTCGGGCGTGCGGTGGTCTTGATTGATGTTGCTCCGTAGCGTTTGGCGTGTCCGGTCGCTTAACGGCCGGACTCAAAATTGCCTCGAAGGCTGCTCAGATTTCCGCCGCGAGCATTGTATGTTCCTCCGTTCGGAGGGGCGTTCCATATTTCCGTTGACCGTGATGACTCCACGAGGGCTGGCATCTTGAGCTTGAGGTATGCATAATGCGGCACGCGTTGAACTTTATGAACGCGGTTCGTCCGAGCAGAGCGTGATAGCCGCTGCGAGCGGAACTATGTCGAAGATTAACTCCTCGCTCGAAATTATCCGGGATCCGAAGACCACTTCGGTGTGGTGAGCTGTACAATTGGCCTCAACACCTGGTATGACGCCTTTGAAGGTTGTCTTTGTAGGTTTAATCCTTGAGGGTCTATGCCCATCTTGCGACCGTATCTTGATAAAGCAGGTTCAGCTCTGCCGCCGTCCATCGAGGACTCGTGAGGTGAAATCCGTCGGCGATTGGGTCTAAAACCAATGCGCGAATCCGCCATGGCGGATACTGGTCGGATGGTCTCTTCGATCGAAAGTGATCGGACAAGAGGACCATGGATTGAACTTCGGGGCGACTGGCTCCATCGCATACACGTCCCTTAGTGCACGCTTCCACTCCCTCTTGGGTATATGGGTTGCGTATATCATGTTTACCGTCCGGACTTGTGGGGGGAAGCCCTTCTGTCCTCTACTGTTCGGGGCCGGGTCTCTTCCTCGTCATCGCTGTGCAGCCCCTTGTCATTGTTTTCGGCAATTAACTTGCCTGCCTGCTTGAATACCCAACAATCTTGGTTGGTGTGGTTAGCTAGTTTTTCGGGGGTGCCATGTATCTGGCAAGAGCGGTCGAGTATTCGGTCCAAATTGGACGGACCCGGAATGGTTCTTTTGAATGGCTTCTTCCGCTGACCGGGTTTAGAGCCTCGGAATCCGGCATTGACTGTCGTATCCTCATTGTTATCGCCATTAATGCGGCGTTTGTTTTTTCTTCGACGCGACCTGCCGTTGTGGTCCTTAGTATCCGGACTGCCAGCATTTTTACTGAGGTTGTTGCTGCGAGTTAGCCAGCTATCCTCTCCCGCATGAAGCGGGTCATTAATGATGTGAGGGCTGCCATGGATTTGGCTTTTCTGTCCTAGGTGCGGGCAAGCCACTCGTCGCGGATGTTATGTTTGAAGGCGCGAGGGCCTCGCATCCGGACGGTCAGCGATTTGATTTTTCTTTGTTAAGAATCGTGTCCGATTAAATGCAGCTGCTGAATTATGTGGCTTAGGTCATCGGCGTCTGGTGGTCGCACATATGTGCCCTGGAAGTTGTCGAGGAATGCGGCTTCCAGGTCCTCCCAACACCCAATTGATTATGCGGGCAGGCTGTTAAGCCAATGCTGAGCTGGTCCTTTAAGCTTGAGCGGGAGATATTTGATGGCGTGGAGATCGTCGCCGCGGGCCATATGGATATGAAGGAGATAATCCTCGATCCAAACCGCGGGGTCTGTTGTGCCATCGTAGGATTCAATGTTGACGGGTTTAAACCCTTCGGGGATTTGATGATCCATTACTTCATTTGTGAAGCATAGTGGGTGTCTTGGCGCCTCAGATTGAGCAATATCACGACGTAGCTCAAGGGGCGTTATGCTGCTGTGTTCGCCCGGCGGAGTTGTTATATCCGCGCGACGGTATTAAATCGTGGGTGGTGGGGCGCCCACGTGATCCATAGATAGATCTGGATTGTCTTGCCTTGTCCTCCAATATATCCCGCAAGTCCGGCGTGTTCCTCGTGGCCGTACTTTTCGAGCGATCCGGGTGCGGTCTTGATGGAGGGCTGGATGCCTCTCTGTCGCGACCACGGGTGGTCGGTCGGCCAGACAGCGCTGGTGATTAAGGTATATGTATGCTTCCTCCTCTAATCGGGGAGCAACTTGCATTTTGGGTAACTCTTGGAGGCGTTCGAGTTCATACTCTTCGGCCGCGAGGACCTCGGTCCATCTGTCGGCCAGCAGGTCTTGATCAGCTTGAAGCTGCAGCTGCTTTTTCTTTAGGCTATTTTCTGTGGCCATTAGCCTGCGTTTGAAATGCTCTTGTTCGACGGGATCCTCAGGCACGACGAATTCGTCGTCGTCGAGGCTTGCCTCGTCTCCAGAGGGAGGTACGTAATTGTCATCCTCGACCTCTTCGTCTGCCGCTCTCTTGTGAGGGCTTGCTTCTGCATCCTCCTGCGCTGAATCTTGCAGGAGGGGATTGTCTTCGACACTTTCTGGGGTGTTATTATCTCCTGTGCCAGAATCTCCTTCTTGCTTTGGCGGGATTTAGAGCGGCGCCGCTGACGTCGGCGCTTGGGCTGTTTCTTTAAGGAATCTTCCTCTGCTGCTTCTTCGCCATCCCCATCTTTTGGGGTGTCCACCATGTATATGTTCTATGACAAGGTGGTCTTCCAGTGCCTTGTAGGCGATGGTTCTTGATCGTCTCCGGCATCGTCGTCCATACCGTCGATGTCTTCGGAGTCGTAGTCTAGCATGTCGGTTAGATCGTCGACAGTGGCTACAAAGTGGGTGGTGGGTGGGCTTTGAATTTCTTCGTCATCCGCATCCCAACCATCCCGCCATAGTCCGCCAGGCTCTCCGGATAGCGAGAGATGCTTTAGCGAATTTAAGATGTCGCCAAAGGGTGAGTCTTTGAAAGATGTCCGCCGGTGAACTCCATGATCGGCGCAATCAATCGATTCGCGGGAGGTGAGCGCAGGAGGTTGAGTCCGCAAGGAGTCCGGCACCTTGGAGTCACGAGCTTTATAAGGGACAAGGTTAGTGTTCAGCTCCATCGCCGTGGAAGTTGCAGCTCCTGAGGCGGTGTCCAGCCACCCGTCCTCGATCTGCGCGATCGGCTCCAAATTATGGATCGTCTTGGATTCGTATGCGGCCTCCAAAGTCTTGTCCGTGGCGAGCTAGATCATACCCATCGTGATAGTGCGGCACGCTCGGCTGCGGCTTGGATCCGTCGAAGATCAAGTCTCCGCAAATATCCGCCGTGAAGTTTAGGCTTCCAAATCTGACCTGACGGCCAGGGGCGTAGCTTCGATCTGCTCCGGATGGCCAAGTGAATTGCCCCCGATCGGCCGCCGAATCTGAAGATCTGTCCGGGAGAAAAGTCTCACCCGGACGGCGTTGTTGTTGATTGAAGAAGCCATCAAGCCTATCGGTGATGACACGGAGGAACTCTCAATGAAAGCACCAATGTCGGTGTCAAAACCGCGGATCTCGGGTAGGGGTCCCGAATCGTGCGTCTAGGCGGATGGTAACAGGAGACAAGGGACACGATGTTTTACCTGTGTTGGGCCCTCTCGATGGAGGTAAAACCCTACTCCTGCTTGATTGATATTGATGATATGGGTAGTACAAGAGTGGATCTACCACGAGATCAAGGAGGCTAAAACCTAGAAGCTAGCCTATGGTATGATTGTTGTAATGGTTATGTTGTCCTACGGACTAAAACCCTCCGGTTTATATAGACACCGAGGAGGTCTAGGGTTACACAGAGTCGGTTACATTGGTAGGAGATCTACATATCCGTATCGCCAAGCTTGCCTTCCACGCCAAGGAAAGTCCCATCCGGACACGGGACGAAGTCTTCAATCTTGTATCTTCATAGTCTTGGAGTCCGGCCGACGATGATAGTCCGGCAGTCCGGACACCCCCTAGTCCAGGACTCCCTCAATCTTCTTGATGATGAATTTGTCGGTCATCTCTTCACTCCCTAAGCCGGCAATCTCATTTGTGATAAGAGCAAGCCTAGAGTACATTTCAGCGACACCTTCACCATCCTTCATTTTGAACTTGTCAAGCTGACTTTGGAGCACATCCAACTTAGATTCCTTGACGGATTCGGTACCTTTATGCATATCAATCAAAGTATCCCAAATTTCCTTTGCATTCTCAAGACAGCTTATTTTTTTGAATTCTTTGGGGCACAATCCGTTGAAGATGATATCACAAGCTTGAGCATTGTATTGCAGCATCTTCAATTCTTACGCATTAGCTTCACGGTTCGGCTCTCTCCCATCAAAGAATTCACCTTGCAAGCCAATACAAATAATTGCCCAAACGGCGGGGTTATGTCCGAGAATATGCATTTTCATCTTATGCTTGCAACTAGCAAAATTAGTACCATCAAAGTAAGGACCTCTACGGTGATAATTTCCCTCGCTAGACGCCATACTCTCCTAGGTTGTGAAACCAAGGCTATGACCACCAAAGCTATGGAAATCAAAGCAAATGGAGACCAAAGCTCTAATACCACTTGTAGGACCTTGAAGTAAGTCTAGAGGGGGGTGATTAGACTACTTGACCAATTAAAAACTTAACCTTTTCCCAATTTTAGAGTTTGGCAGATTTTAGCTATCTTAGGACAAGTCAAGCAATCATCACACAATTCAAGCAATCATCACACAATTCAAGCAAGCATGCAAAGAGTATATGAGCAGCGGAAATTAAAGCATGCAACTTGCAAGAAAGTAAAGGGAAGGGTTTGGAGGATTCAAACGCAATTGGAGACACGGATGTTTTTGGCGTGGTTCTGATAGGTGGTGCTATCGTACATCCACGTTGATGGAGACTTCAACCCACGAAGGGTAACGGTTGTGCGAGTCCACGGAGGGCTCCACCCACGAAGGGTCCACGAAGAAGCAACCTTGTCTATCCAACCTTGGCCGTCGCCCACGAAGGACTTGCCTCACTAGCGGTAGATCTTCACGAAGTAGGCGATCTCCTTGCCCTTACAAACTCCTTGGTTCAACTCCACAATCTTGTCGGAGGCTCCCAAGTGACACCTAGCCAATCTAGGAGACACCACTCTCCAAGAAGTAACAAATGGTGCATTGATGATGAACTCCTTGTTCTTGTGCTTCAAACGATAGTCTCCCCAACACTCAACTCTCTCTCATAGGATTTGGATCTGGTGGAAAGAAGATTTGAGTGGAAAGCAACTTGAGGAAGGCTAGAGATCAAGATTCATATGGTAGGAATGGAATATCTTGGCCTCAACACATGAGTAGGTAGTTCTCTCTCAGAAATGGTAAGTTGGAAGTGTAGGTTTGTTCTGATGGCTCTCTCCACGAATGAAGAGGAGGTGGAGGGGTATATATAGCCTCCACACAAAATCTAACCGTTACACACAATTTACCAAACTCGGTGGGACCGATTCAACTGACTCGGTCGGACCGATTTAGTAAACCTAGTGACCGTTAGTGATTTTCGGCGGGACTGATATGCAACTTGGTGAGACCGATTCGGTTAGGGTTAGGGCATAACATAATCTCGGTAAGACCGATTACACAAACTCGGTGAGACCGATTTTGGTAATAAGCTTTCCAGAGAGTTGGTCAGGTAAACTCGGTGGGACCGATTTGCTCTTTTCGGTGAGACTGAAATGTGACAAAAGGGAAACAGTGAGTTTACATTGCAATCTCGGTGGGACCGATCGCTCACTTCGGTTAGACTGAAACGTTACGAAGGGAAACAGAGAGATTACAATCCCATCTTGGTGAGACCGAGATCCCTATCGGTAAGACTGATTTGCTTAGGGTTTGTGGCAGTGGCTATGACTTTTGAAATCGGTGGCGCCGGATAGGAAGAATCGGTGTGACCGATTTTGGCTGTAGGTTTAGGTCATTTGTGGATGTGAAAAAGTAGCTGAGGGTTTTGGAGCATATCACTAAGCACATGAAGCAAGAGGCTCATTAAGCAACACCTCATCCCTCCTTGATAGTATTGGCTTTTCCTATAGACTCAATGTGATCTTGGATCACTAAAATATAAAATGAAGAGTCTTGAGCTTTTGAGCTTGAGCCAATCCTTTGTCCTTAGTATTTTGAGGGATCCACTTTCATCATCCATGCCATGCCATTCATTGAGCTTTCCTGAAATAATAGTCTTGGAATAGCATTAGCTCAATGAGCTATATGTTGTTATGAATTACCAAAACCACCTAGGGATAGTTGCACTTTCAGCAAGCCGAAGCGGAACCAAGTTGTGGATGACCTCAAGTCTGGCAAGAAGAGGAATGATGGCTCAAGTTCCAACCAATCAATTGGGTTGGACGATGAAGAGGGTGATGTTGTCGTGGCGCATGGAAAAGCCACCATGCCAAAGGACAACCACCAAGTCATGGGAAACAAGTGGGAGAAGGCACGTGTCGCCTGTGATGCCGTTGCTACCAAAATGTCATCCACATGGACGGGCATTTTTTCGATGACGGAGAACAAGAAGGAGGAGAGGTACAAGCTCATGTTGGATGCGCAAAAGGAAAGGATGGAGTGGGACTGAAAGAGGGCGGAGAAGAAGCTGGAAATTGAGAGGGAGAAGATCGAGTTGGAGAAGAAACAAGTGGCGATCAAATGGGAGCTCGAGAAGGCTAAGACATTTGGCGACATAGAGCTTGAGAAGGAGAGGTTGCAACTCGCACGGGACGTGGAAGATGTGAGGATCATGTTGGCGGACGAGGCCCTCTTGGATGAGCATGTGAAGAAGTGGTTTGCAGACAAGAAGAAGGAGATCAACAACCGTATGGACTACGAGGCGGGGGGCGACTGCGGCCTGGATGCAGGTGGAGGAGGCTGCCCGGATGCAGGCAGAGCATAACGCATTCTTCCTAGAGCAGGACGCCTTCCGCTCGGAACAGGCGCCCAGCTAGTGATCAGAGGCCATCCATCACGCTCAGACATTGATTTCATATTGCCATGTCCGGTTTATTGAACTATGATTTGCTTTGCTTTGTTTCAATCTTTGGCATTTAGACAGTTTGTATCGTATGATCAACGTGCATGGATTGCATGGATTTGAGGATCAGAATTTGTGTATGTGGATGTGCGGCGCAACATTTGAGGGGTGACCGGGCGCGTCCGTGGGCATTTGAGGGGCCAGATTTGCCAAGCCCGGTTGTAGATGCTCTATGGAATCTCCAAAGCAGACCCTCAAAGTGACCGCATCCGTTAGGATCGAGCTTTTCGAACCCATTCTTTCATTTAACATGGTTCCTTAGCGGTCCGTGGAGTGGTTTGGATGTCCGTTTTCTGCAAATTAGAAGTAAACGAGGGTCTTTGTGGGAGTCCAAGTCGCTGCCACATAGGACTCTAACTCCCTGACCCACTCAAGTCCCCCTTTTGGTCACATTCTCTTCCACTTCGACCCTACTCCCCTTTTACTTTCCATCTGCACCCTTCTCGCATGCCTCGATGTACCTTGGCATTGTAGGATGTCGAAACCCCCACGAACACCTTCAACATCCTTGGACTAGGCCGTCGTCCACCCAGGATCTCTCCGCAGTCAAGTACCCTCTGCCCCGAAGTCGTGGGAAACCAGGGCCCCTTGCTGGTTCGGTAGGGGGGATGTCACGTAGCACAAAGAGAAGAAGAACGTGGGGCAGCACAACAGAGATCACGCAGGCAATTTTACCCAGGTTCAGGCCACCACGAGGCGTAAAACCCTACTCCTGCTTTGGTGGATTGATGGTGGAATAATGGTGGTGGAGTGTAGTACACTTGCCCGGCAGGGACGACAGTGGCTACACGCATATGAGTGTGTGGGTGTCCAGCCTTCCAACCCTTTATACGGTTGCCATGAGCCTCCTTTTATAGATTAAGGGGTCACCACAATGGCAAAACAATCATTATGCATTGATAAGATAGCAAACAGTGCTATCATACCTAACTCTACAGGTTGATAGGGCGCATTAAATGCACCGCTCAACATCACATCGTTGCTTTCCCGGCAAGCGTTGTCGGGCTTGTCTTGCCAGCTCCACACCTGCTCACTTGACACGTCGCATGACAGTCGTCGTCTGTAGGTATTTCCTGTAGAAAGAGGCCGCCATGTGGCAAATGGCTGCCACTTAATCACCTTGCGACTTGACACCGCACTAATTGACAACGTGGGTCGTAGCAGAGTGGTTGGGTGAGGTGGCTTTGCCACCGCGAGTCCCGGCAGGCCTTGCCGGGATGTCTTGGACGTTTTCTTCCGGGGGTGACCCCGCCCTTGCCGAGCTCGCCTGCCCGGCAAAGGAGGCTTTTCCCTTGGTGGTATCTTACTTCTCTGGCTTGATCTTGGCCCTCTTGATCTGCATGTTGGTCCTTCGATGATCTTGATCTCTTGTACTCTGGCATGGCCAGTTGCTATAATTTTGTTCCCGTCCCCGTGCACAGTCTGGGCAACAGACCCAGGGTTTGTTGCACCGATAGAAGCCCCCGGGCCTGCCCTGATCGCGCTGTCGAGCGTCGTCTGGGTAGGCCCTAATAAGTGCACAGGCATGGGTGCTGAAGAGGTTGTTCTCTTGGAGTCTTCATTGCTTATTCATTAACCTTGGGTCTGGGCCAGTTTCCGGTTTCTCCGCGCGTCGTGTAAAGCTAATAGTGGTGGGGCCGCCCTTGTAATGGCCCGTGAATGACTTTAATGCACGGGGTAGAAACTGCCAATTCACTCTTTCCATCACGCCATTATCCTCGGCCATGTATGTTACATGCATCGCGTGGGATAGGTAACGGAGGCACATGGCGTGGAAGAGCATCAGGGCAAGAGCCCGGCCTTCCTGAATTGGCGGAGGAGAACGGCGGTCGCTCGTTGATGGAGCAGCTCCCTTCCTCGGCCCGCCTATAAAAGGAGGGCGAAGGAGGACTGAGTCATCCATCCCTGCATCTCTCCTTCCCTGTCGTCTACCTCTTGCTGGCCATGTTGAAGAGAAGAGCCTGGGGTCAGCCGCGGGCTCTAGTTTGAGGTCGGCTCCGCCAAATTTTGCTGCCTGGTCCAAGTTGTGGGAAGTATCACGCTCCCCCAATGCGAGGGGACACTTGCCCCTTCCGCCTTGGTTGGTTGCTCATCAAGCGGCGCGGTGCCCAACTTCGTGCATCCGCTGCTTGCGGGCTTAGTGCTATGTCTTGAGCTTGCATTGGTTTTCCTTGAAGAGGAAAGGGTGATGTAGCAATAGTAGCGTAAGTATTTCCCTCAGTTTTTGAGAACCAAGATATCAATCCAGTAGGAGGCTCCTCAAAAGTCCCACGCACCTACACAAACAAACAAAGAACTCGCAACCAACACAATAAAGGGGTTGTCAATCCCTTCACGGCCACTTCATGTAAAGTGAGATCTAATAAAGATAGTATGATAAGATAAATATATTTTTGGTATTTTATAATATAGATGCAAAAAGTAAAGATGCAAATAAAAGTAAATTGGAAGCAAATATGATAAGAGATAGAACCGGGGGCCCTAGGTTTCACTAGTGGCTTCTCTCAAGATAGCATAAGTATTACGGTGGGTGAACAAATTACTGTCGAACAATTGATAGAAAAGCGAATAATTATGAGATTATCTAGGCATGATCATGTATATAGGCATCACGTCCGTGACAAGTAGACCGACTCCTGCCTACATCTACTACTATAACTCCACACATCGACCGACTCCTGCCTGCATCTAGAGTATTAAGTTCATAAGAACAGAGTAACTCATTAAGCAAGATGACATGATGTAGAGGGATAAACTCAAGCAATATGATATAAACCCCATCTTGTTATCCTCGATGGAAACAATACAATACGTGCCTTGGAACCCTTTCTGTCACTAGGTAAGGACACCGCAAGATTGAACCCAAAGCTAAGCACTTCTCCCATGGCAAGAAAGATCAATCTAGTAGGCCAAACCAAACTGATAATTCGAAGAGACTTGCAAAGATAACTCAATCGTACATAAAAGAATTCAGAGAAGATTCAAATATTATTCGTAGATAAACTTGATCATAAACCCACAATTCATCGGATCTCGATAAACACACCGCAAAAAGAGTTTACATCGAATAGATCTCCACAAGAGAGGGGGAGACCATTGTATTGAGATCCAAAAAGAGAGAAGAAGCCATCTAGCTAATAACTATGGACCCGTAGGTCTGTGGTAAACTACTCACATCTCATCGGAGGGGCAAGGATGTTGATGTAGAAGCCCTCCATGGTCGATTCCCCCTCCGGCAGAGTGCTGGCGAAGGCTCCAAGATGAGATCTCGCGGATACATAAGGTTACGACGGTGGAAATTGTGTTTCGTTGGCTTCCTGGATGTTTTCGGGGTACGTAGGATTATATAGGAGGAAGAAGTACGTCGGTGGATGCCCGAGGGGCCCACGAGACAGGGGGGCACGCCCTACAGGGGGGGTGCGCCCTCCTATCTCGTGGAAGCTTTGGCTGCTTCTTGACTTGCAATCCAAGTCCTCTAGATCACTTTCGTTCCAAAAATCACGCTCCTGAAGGTTTCATTCCGTTTGGACTCCGTTTGATATTCCTTTTCTTTGAAATACTGAAATAGGCAAAAAACAGCAATACGGGTTGGTCCTCCGGTTAGTAGGTTAGTCCCAAAAATGATATAAATGTGTAAAATAAAGCCCATAAACATCCAAAAAGGGTAATATAATAGCATGGAACAATCAAAAATTATAGATACGTTGGAGACGTATCAAGAATCCCCAAGCTTAATTCCTGCTCGTCCTCAAGTAGGTAAATGATAAAAAGGAGAATTTTTGATGTGGAATGCTACCTAGCATAATTCTCAATGTAATTTTCTTTATTCTAGAATGAATGTTCAGATCCAAATGATTCAAAATAAAAGTTCATATTGATAAAAGAAACAGTAAGACTTCAAGCATACTAATCAAAGTAATCATGTCTTCTCAAAATAACATGGCAAAAGAAAGTTCATCTCTACAAAATCATATTGTTAGGCTATGCTTCATTTTCGTCACACAAAGATGTTCCCAACTTCTATACCCCCGATGACAAGCCAAGCAATTGTTTCATACTTAAATAATCTCAAACTTTTTCAACCTTCATGCAATACATGAGCGTGAGCCATGGATATAGCACTATGGGTGGAATAGAATATGATGTTGGGGATTGTGTGGAGAAGACAAAAACGGAGAAAGTCTCACATTGACGAGGATAATCAACGGGCTATGGAGATGTCCATCAATTAATGTCAACATGAGGTGTAGGGATTGCCATGCAACGGATGCACTTGAGCTATAAATGAATGCTCAAGAAAAGAAAACTAGTGGGTGTGCATCCAACTTGCTTGCTCACGAAGACCTAGGGCATTGGAGGAAGCCCATCCTAGGAATATACAAGCCAAGTTCTATAATGAAAAATTCCCACTAGTATGAAAAAGACAACTTATGAGACTCACTATATGAAAAACATGGTGCTACTTTGAAGCACAATATGAGACTCACTACATGAAGAACAAGGTGCTACTTTGAAGCACAAGTGTGGAAAAAAGAGATAGTAACATTGCCCTTTTTATTTATTATTTTTTTCCTTTTTTTTCTTTGGCCTTTCTTCTTTTTTTGGGCAATGCTTTAATAATGATGATCATCACACTTCTATTGAGTACAACATATGAATTACAACTCGAAACTAGAACAAGATATGACTCTATATGAATGCCTCCGGCGGTGTACCGGGATGGTGCAATGAATCAAGAGTGACATGTATGAAAAATAATGCATGGTGGCTTTGCCACAAATACGATGTCTACTACATGATCATGCAATGGCAATATGACAAAAGTAAAGTATGTCATGATGATGATAAACGGAACTGTGGAAAGTTGCATGGCAATATATCTCGGAATGGCTATGGAAATGCCATAATAGGTAGGTATGGTGGCTGTTTTGAGGAAGATATAAGGAGGTTTACGTGTGATAGAGCGTATCGTATCACGGGGTTTAGATGCACCGGTGAAGTTTTCACCAACTCTCAAGGTGAGAAAGGGCAATGCACGGTACCGAAGAGGCTAGCAATAGCGGAAAGGTAAAAGTGCGTATAATCCATGGACTCAACATTAGTCAAAAGAACTCATATACTTATTGCAAAAATTTATAAGTCATCAAAAATCAAGTACTACGCGCATGCTCCTAGGGGGATAGATTGGTAGGAAAAGACCATCGCTCGTCCCTGACCGCCACTCCTAAGGATACTCAAGCCAGGTACACTTCATGTTTCAAATTTGTTACACAACTTTAACCATACGTGCATGCTACGGGACTTGCTAACTTCAACACAAGCATTCTTTAAATTCATAATCACCCAAGTAGCATGACTTTAATATTACTACCTCCATATCTCAAAACAATTATCAAGTATCAAATTGATCATAGCATCCAATTCACTTCCTATGATAGTTTTTATTATACCCAATTTGGATGCCTACCATTCTAGGACCAATTTTATAACCATAGCAAATACGATGATGTTCTAAAATACTCTCAAAAAGATATAAGTGAAGCATGAGAGACTAGTAATTTCTACAAAAATAAGTCACCACCGTGCTCTAAAAGATATAAGTGAAGCAATAGAGCAAAAACTATCAAGCTCAAAAGATATAAGTGAAGCACATAGAGTATTCTAGCAAATTCTAATCAAATAGGCTTCTCCCAAAAGGTGTGTAAATCAAGGATGATTGTGGTAAACTAAAAAGCAAAGACTAATATAATACACGACGCTCCAAGCAAAACACATATCATGTGGCGAATAAAATATAGCTCCAAGTAAAGTTACCAATGAACGAAGACGAAAGAGGGGATGCCTTCCCGGGGCATCCCCACGCTTAGGCTTTTGGTTATCCTTGAATATCTTTGGGTGCCTTGGGCATCCCCAAGCTTAGGCTCTTGCCACTCCTTATTCCATAGTCCATAAAAGTTTTACCCAAAACTTGAAAACTTCACAACACAAAACTCAACAACAAATCTTATAAGCTCCGTTAGTGAAAGAAAACAAAACCACCACATAAGGTACTGTAATGAACTCATTCTTTATTTATTTTGGTGTTAAACCTACTTTAATCCAACTTCTCTATGGTTTATAAACTAATTTACTACCCATAGATGCATTGAAATAAGCAAACAACACACGAAAAACAGAATCTGTCAAAAACAGAACAGTCTGTAGCAATCTGTAACTAATGCAAACTTCTGGAACTCTAAAAATCCTACCAAAATAGTGAGTCCTGGAAAATTTGTTTATTGATCAGCAGAAAAAATAATCAACACAAAAGCACGTTTCTGTGATTTAACAAAACTAAATTTGTGCGTGCAAAGTTTCTGTTTTTCAGCAGAATCAAATCAACTATCATCATAGGTTATCCTATAGGTTCTACTTGGCACAAGCACTAATTAAAAGATAAAAACACATCTAAACAGAAGGTAGATGCAAGATTTATTAAATAACAGCAAGGAAAAATATTGGGTTGCCTCCCAACAAGTGCTTTTCTTTAAAGCCTTTTTTAGCTAGGCAATGAGATTTCAAAGATGTTCACATGAAAGACAAGAATTGAAGCACAAAGAGAGCATCATAAAACATGTGACAAACACATCTAAGTCTAACATACTTCCTATGCATAGGCATATTATAAGCAAACAAATTTGCAAGGCAAGCAAAAACTTGTATATGCAAGGAAGAAGAAAGAGACGATAGCAATCTCAACATGACGAGAGGTAATTTAATAAGATAAAAATTTCTACGACCATATTTTCCTCTCTCATAATAATTACATGTAGGATCATAGGCAAATTCAACAAAATAGCTATCACAAAACATATTCTCAACATGATCCACATGCATGCAACATTGACACTCTTCCAAGATAGTGGGATTAATATTAACTAAAGTCATGACCTTTCCGAACCCACTTTTATTAAAAATATCATAAGATTGAACATACTCCAAATATGTGGGATCTAAAGTTGACACTCTTCCAAACCCACTTTCAATATTATTGCAAACACTATTACCAATATCATATTCATCATGGGGCTTAAATAAATTTTCAAGGTTATAAGAAGAATCACCCCAATCATGATTATTGAAACAAGTAGTAGACATAGCAAAACTAGCATCCCCAAGGTTAGGGTTTTGCATATTATTAGAAAAATTGACATCAAGAGAGTTTATAGGAAAATCATTGCAATCATGCTTTTTATTCAAGGAGTTATCGTGAATCTCTTCATAAATTTCTTCATCGTAATTTTCAGATTCACAAATTTTGAGCAAAGCTTCATAAAGATAATCTAGTGCACAAAACTCACTAGCAATTGGTTCATCATAATTAGATCTCTTAAAAAGATTAGCAAGCGGATGAGGATCCATAGATCTTAGGTTCTCTATTTAGCAATAAATAAGCGTCTATTCCAACCAAACGAGCAAACGAAATGGCAAGCGAAAGAGAGGAGGAGATTGGGAAAGAGAGGGCGAATAAAATGGCAAGGGTGAAGTGGGGGAGAGGAAAACGAGAGGCAAATGGCAAATAATGTAAATGCGAGGGAGATGAGTTTGTGATGGGTACTTGGTATGTCTTGACTTGAGCGAAGACCTCCCCAGCAACGGCACCAGAAATCCTTCTTGCTACTCTTGAGCTTGCGTTGGTTTTCCTTGAAGAGGAAAGGGTGATGCAACAATAGTAGCGTAAGTATTTCCCTCAGTTTTTGAGAACCAAGGTATCAATCCAGTTGGAGGCTCCTCAAAAGTCCCACGCACCTACACAAACAAACAAAGAACTCGCAACCAACGCAATAAAGGGGTTGTCAATCCCTTCACGGCCACTTGCGAAAGTGAGATCTAATAAAGATTGTATGATAAGATAAATATATTTTTGGTATTTTATAATATAGATGCAAAAAGTAAAGATGCAAATAAAAGTAAATTGGAAGCAAATATGATAAGAGATAGACCAGGGGGCCATAGGTTTCACTAGTGGTTTCTCTCAAGATAGCATAAGTATTACGGTGGGTGAACAAATTACTGTCGAGCAATTGATAGAAAAGCAAATAATTATGAGATTATATAGGCATGATGATGTATATAGGCATCAAGTCCGTGACAAGTAGACCGACTCACTGCTGCATATACTCTCATTACTCCACACATCGACCGACTCACATGCGCATCTAGAGTATTAAGTTCATAAGAACAGAGTAACGCATTAAGCAAGATGACATGATGTAGAGGATAAACTCAAGCAATATGATATAAACCCCATCTTGTTATCCTCGATGGCAACAATACAATCGTGCCTTGCAACCCTTTACATCCTTTGGTAAGGACACGCAAGATTGAACCCAAAGCTAAGCACTTCTCCCATGGCAAGAAAGATCAATCTAGTATGCCAAACCAAACTAATAATTTGAAGAGACTTGCAAAGATAACTCAATCATACATAAAAGAATTCAGAGAAGATTCAACTATTATTCATAGATAAACTTGATCATAAACCCACAGTTCATCGGATCTCGACAAACACACTGCAAAAAGACTTTACATCGAATAGATCTCCACAAGAGAGGGGGAGAACATTGTATTGAGATCCAAAAAGAGAGAAGAAACCATCTAGCTAATAACTATGGACCCGTAGGTCTGTGGTAAACTACTCCCATCTTATCGGAGGGGCAAGGATGTTGATGTAGAAGCCCTCCATGGTCGATTCCCCCCTCCGGCAAAGTGCCGACGAAGGCTCCATGATGAGATCTCGCGGATACAGAAGGTTACGGCGGTGGAAATTGTGTTTCGTTGGCTCCCTGGATGTTTTCGGGGTACGTAAGCTTATATAGGAGGAAGAAGTACGTCGGTGGATGCCCGAGGGGCCCACGAGACAGGGGGCACGCCCTATGGGGGGGGGCGCCCTCCTATCTCGTGGAAGCTTCGGCTGCTTCTTGACTTGCACTCCAAGTCCTCTGGATCACGTTCGTTCCAAAAATCACGCTTCTGAAGGTTTCATTCCGTTTGGACTCCGTTTGATATACCTTTTCTTCAAAATACTGAAATAGGCAAAAAAAACAGCAATACGGGCTGGGCCTCCGGTTAGTAGGTTAGTCCCAAAAATGATATAAATGTGTAAAATAAAGCCCATAAACATCAAAAAGGGGTAATATAATAGCATGGAACAATAAAAAATTATAGATACGTTTGAGACGTATCACTTAGCGGTCAGGCCTTCGGTGTCTTCAGGGCTTGCCTGGGAGGTAGGGCTGGGGATCATTGATAATCCCAGCACTGCCCTTCCCGGAGGTCTTGGGGATGATGTCGATGAGAGGCGCGCCTTCCTGTGCACCGAGGTGGGGAGTGGTGCTTCTCGAGCCCCCTGACCGTCTTGGTCACTTGCCGTCTCCCGGGGGAAGGCGCCGGACCGTGAGTTCAGCGCTCCCCTGAGATGGTGTTGATGGATATGAAGTCAGGGGAGACGGAGAAGGTGGGAGGCAGGTCATCCAGTCGGAGCGCGACTACATCAACGCATTCATCTCGTACTGGCGACCTGCTGCCCATCTGTCTGCCCTTCCCTTCCTTCCCCCGGCATCGTCACCACTGTTTTGTCCGTTGTCGGGGAAAGGCTCGCCCCTTTGGTGCTTCCGCTTCCTCCAGTGATCTTCTGGCTGGGTCCTGGCATTCTTCTCTGCCGGTGCCTGTGCTGGAGCTTTTCGACTGGTCCTGGAAGTGGTGACCAGGGGGCTGCTGTGGTGCTCCCTCCGCCTTCCTTCTTCGCAGCCTCACCACTCTCAATCTTGTCAGGCTGTGCTTGGCAGGCCCTGACGGGATTAGGGTGGCATTGTGCTCACGCGCACCCTGTCCTCTTCTCTTCCCACCGCACTACCTAGGACAAGAGGGACAGGGAGAGGAGTTTACGAGGCACTTATCTTTTTTTAATCTTAAATTTGTAGGCATTTGCCAAATTTTAATTCAAATAATGTAATATCTCTAGTCCATATTTGTGCTCTCTAAGGCTTGTACTTGTATGATTAGCATATTAATGAAAAAGATGAGCCTTGCCGGGAACCCGTGCACGTATATGTCCATGCAGCGGTGATATGCCTCTTTGTTTTAAACAAACAAGTTTTCCCCGGTAGGCTATCCTGTCGGTACCCTTTTGATTTTGTTACCGGGGACCTGAGCCTTCCGGACAAAAAATAAAGGGACCAGCCCCCCGCCAACTCTTTTCCATCAAAGGACACTGCGACCATCCTGGCCGAACCAACGTTCGAGCCAGGGTGGGAGCACCAAAGTTTCAAAGCGCAGCGAGGTTTTCCTATGCACAAATTTTAGCTTAAAGAACACTAATGGACGAGACAAAATGACATTCATGCCACAATAGAGAAAATTACATTGATAATTATGTTAGGTAGCATTCCACATCAAAAATTCTGTTTTATCATTTACCTACTCGAGGATGAGCAGGAATTAAGCTTGTGGATGCTTGATACGTCTCCAACGTATCTATAATTTTTGATTGTTCCATGCTATTATATTACCTGTTTTGGATGTTTAATGGGCTTTAATATGCTCTTTTATATTATTCTTGGGACTAACCTATTAATCGGAGGCCTAGTGCCAGTTTATGTTTTTTTTGCCTATTTTAGAGTTTTGCTGAAAAGGAATACCAAACGGAGTCCAAACGGAATGAAACCTGCGCGATGATCTTTCTTGGACCGAAAGCAAACCATAAGACTTGGATTTGAAGTCTGGAACTCCACGAGGAGGCCACGAGGCAGGAGGGCGCGCCTAGGGGGGTAGGCACGCCCCCACCCTCGTGGGCCCCTCGTAGCTCCACCGACGTACTTCTTTCGCCTATATATACTCTTATACCCTAGAAACATCAGGGAGAGCCACGAAACCACTTACCGCCGCAACTTCTGTACCCGTGAGATCCCATCTTGGGGCCTTTTCCGGCGATCTGCCGGAGGGGGAATCAATCACGGAGGGCTTCTACATCAGCACCATTGCCTCTCTGATGAAGCGTGAATAGTTTATCACAGACCTTCGGGTCCATATTTATTAGCTAGATGGCTTCTTCTCTCTCTTTGATTCTCAATACAAAGTTCTCCTTGATGTTCTTGGGGATCTATTCGATGTAATACTCTTTTGCGGTGTGTTTGCCGAGATCCGATGAATTGTGGATTTATGAACAAGTTTATCTATGAATATTATTTGGTTCTTCTCTGAATTCTTATATGCATGATTTGATATCTTTGCATGTCTCTTCGAATTATCGGTTTAGTTTGGCCTACTAGGTTGATCTTTCTTTCAATGGGAGAAGTGCTTAGCTTTGGGTTCAATCTTATGTGTCCTTTCCCGTGTGATGAGGGGCAGCAAGGCACATATTGTATTGTTGCCATCGAGGATAAAAAGATGGGGTTTATATCATATTGCTTGAGTTTATCCCTCTACATCATGTTATCTTGCTTAATGCGTTACTCTGTTCTTATGAACTTAATACTCTAGATGCATGCTGGATAGCGGTCGATGTGTGGAGTAATAGTAGTAGATGCAGAATCGTTTCGGTCTACTTGACACAGACGTGATGCATATATTCTTGATCATTGCCTTGGATATCTTCATAACTATGCGGTTTCCTGTCAATTGCTCGGCAGTAATTTGTTCACCCACCGTAATACATGTTATCTTGAGAGAAGCCACTAGTGAAATCTATGGCCCCCGGGTCTATTTTGCATCATATTAGTTTCCCGTCAACTTGCCAATTTTTGTCGCCGTTCTTTTATTTTGCAATCTTTACTTTCCAATCTATACAACAAAAATACCAAAAATATTTACTTTACTATCTCTATTAGATCTCACTTTTGCGAGTGACCGTGAAGGGATTGACAACCCCTTTATTGCGTTGGTTGCAAGGTTCATGATTATTTGTGCAGGTACTAGGTGACTTGTGTGTTGTCTCCTACTGGATTGGTACCTTGGTTCTCAAAATTGAGGGATATACTTACGCTAATTTGCTGCATCACCCTTTCCTCTTCAAGGGAAAAACCAACGCATGCTCAAGAGGTAGCAAGAAGGATTTCTGGCGTCGTTACCGGGGAGATCTACGCCAAGTCAAGACATACCAAGTACCCATCATAAACTCTTCTCCCTTGCATTACATTATTTGCCATTCGCCTCTCGTTTTCCTCTCCCCCACTTCTAAAACGATTTTCGAAAACCTTTGCCTTTTCTTCGCCCTCCTTCGGTTTGATCTTGTGTTACCATGTACCTTGTTTTTCCTTGCACCTTCGCTTGCTAAAAGTTTATGGATCCTCATACCCTTGCTAATCTTTTTAAGAGATCCAATTATGATGAACCAATTTCTAATGATTTGAGTGCTCTAGATTTTCTTTATGAGGTTTTGCTTGAAATTCGTTAATCTGGAAACTATGATGAAGAAATTTATGAAGAGATTCACGATAGCTCCTTGAATAAAAAGCATGATTGCAATGATTTTACTATAAATTCTCTTGATGTCAATTGTGCTAATAATATGCAAAACCCTAAGCTTGGGGATGCTAGTTTTGCTATGTCTACTACTTGTTGCAATGATGATGATTGGGGTGATTCTTCTTATGATCTTGAAAATTTATTTAAGCCCCATGATGAATATGAGATTGATAATAGTGTTTGCAATAATATTGAAAGTGGGTTTGGAAGAGTGCCAACTTTAGATCCCACGTATTTGGAGGATTTTCAAATTTTTGATAAAAGTGGGTTTGGAGAGGTCATGACTTTAGTTAATGATATTCCCACTATTTTGGAAGAGTGTCAACTTTGCATGCATGTGGATCATGTAGAGAAAATTTTATGTGATAGCTATTTTGTTGAATTTGCCTATGATCCTACTTGTAATTATTATGAGAGATGAAAATATGGTTGTAGAAATTTTTATCTTACTAAATTACCTCTCGTCATGTTGAGATTGCTATCGTCTCTTTCTTCTTCATATGCCTATGAATAGGAAGTATGTTAGACTTAGATGTGTTTTTCACATGTTTCATGATGCTCTCTTTGTGATTTAATTCTTGTCTTTCATGTGAGCATCATTGAAATTATCAATGCCTAGCTAGGGGCATTAAACGATAGCACTTGTTGGGAGGCAACCCAATTTTATTTTTTTTTCTTTGCTTTTTGCTCCTATTTAGTAATAAATAATTCATCTAGATTCTTTTTAGATGTGCTTTTATGTTTTAATTAGTGTTTGTGCCAAGTAGAACCTTTGGGAAGACTTCGGTGAAGTCTTTGCGATCTTGCTGTAAAAAACAGAAAGTTTTGCACTCACGAGATTAGCTGTCATTTTTTACCGGAGAGTGATTTTAGGTTTATTATTTTTGAACATGATTAATAGAAAAATTCCTAACGTCCACCAATTTATTTTAGAATTTTTGGATTTACAGAAGTATTCGAATGATACAGATTGCTACAGACTGTTCTGTTTTTGACAGATTCTGCTTTTCATGTGTTGTTTGCTTATTTTGATGAATCTATGAGTAGTATCGGGGGGTATGAACCATAGAGAATTTGGAATATAGTAGGTAAAGAATGAGTTCATTACAATACCTTAAAGTGGTGGTTTATTTTCTTATACTAACGGAGCTCATGAGATTTTCTGTTGTGAAGTTTTCAAGTTTTTGGGTAAAGACTTGATGGATTTTGGAATAAGGAGTGGAAAGAGCCTAAGCTTGGGGATGCCCAAGGCACCCCAAGGTAAAATTTAAGGACAACCAAAAGCCTAAGCTTGGGGATGCGCCGGAAGGCATCCTCTTTCGTCTTCATCTATCGATAACTTTACTTGAGGCTATATTTTTATTCACCACATGATATGTGTTTTGCTTGGAGCGTATTGTATGATTTGAGTCTTTGCTTTTTTGTTTACCACGATCATCCTTGCAGTACACACCTTTTGGGAGAGACACGCATGAATCGGAATTTATTATAATACTCTATGTTCTTCACTTATATCTTTTGAGCTAGATAATTTTGCTCTAGTGCTTCACTTATATCTTTTTAGAGCATGGTGGTGGTTTTATTTTATAGAAAATATTGATCTCTCATGCTTCACTTATATTATTTTGAGAGTCTTTTAGAACAGCATGGTAATTTTCTTTGGCTATAAAACTAGTCCTAATATGATGGGCATCCAAGATGGGTATAATAAAAACTTTCATATAAAGTGCATTGAATACTATGAGAAGTTTGATTCTTTATGATTGTTTTGAGATATGAGGATGGTGATATTAGAGTCATGCTAGTAGAGTAGTTGTGAATTTAAGAGTTACTTGTGTTAAAGTTTGTGATTCTTGTAGCATGCACGTATGGTGAACCGTTGTGTGATGAAGTCGAAGCATGCTTTATTTTTTGATTGTCTTCCTTATGAGTGGCGGCCGGGGACGAGCGATGGTCTTTTCCTACCAATCTATCCCCCTAGGAGCATGCGTGTAGTACTTTGTTTCGATAACTAATAGATTTTTGCAATAAGTATGTGAGTTATTTATGACTAATGTTGAGCCCATGGATTATACGCACTATCACCCTTCCACCATTGCTAGCCTCTCTAATACCGCACAACTTTCGACGGTATCATACACCCACCATATACCTTCCTCAAAGCAGCCACCATACCTACCTATTATGGCATTTCCATAGCCATTCCGAGATATATTGCCATGCAACTTTCCATCGTTCCTTTTATTATGACACGCTCCATCATTGTCATATTGCTTTGCATGATCATGTAGTTGACGTTGTATTTGTGGCAAAGCCACCTTCATAATTCTTTCATACATGTCACTCTTGATTCATTGCACATCCCGATACACCGCCGGAGGCATTCATATAGAGTCATATTTTGTTCTAAGTATCGAGTTGTAATTCTTGAGTTGTAAGAAAATAAAAGTGTGATGGTCACCATTATTAGAGCATTCTCCCATGTGATGAAAGAATGATGGAGACTATGATTCCCTGTCACAACCCTAGCTTTAGCTTTGCTTGTGGGCTAGTCTTGGTTGTTGCATCCTTTTCTTTTTCATTTAAACTTGAAATGGGGATGCTTAAACCCTAGCACCAAATGAATTCAACTAGGGTCAAAATAAAATCTTTTTCACTGAACTCAAAATGCCCTCTAAAAATGTTCTACATTTCTGGTTTGAGGTGGAAGCATCTACCAAAAATGGTTTATATTTTTGCAGGACATATTGGGCTCTGAATTAAATCTTACAGTATTTGCATTTGGGCATTTAAATGCTATTAAATATTTTAAATGCTCAAATAATCATAAACTAAAATGTTTACTGTTGGATATATTCCAAACAGTAGACATGATTAGTTTCATGATTTTTGGTAATGCCCTGACATTTTTAATAAAGCCCTGAAGTTACAAAAAAAATAGAAAACAGAAAACAATTTAGAAGAGAGAGAGAGAACGCCTACCTGTGCCACTTACCTGGCCGCCCCACCTGGCAGGCCCAACACTGTGTTGGCCCATGCCAGCGAGCTGCTTCGTCCTCGCCAGACAGGCACAGAGGTGACGCCGGCGAGCACGAGCTCGCCACGACGCCACCTGCTTGCCGCCCGCATCCTGGACACCTGGGTGAGCTCCACGTCGCCGCCCCGACCCCGTGGACACCTCACTCGCCCCCTGCCTCTCTCCCTCGCTCTCCTGCACCATGGCCGACGCTGCTGCGCCCGCGCCACCGTAGTTCTCGCGTCTTCCGTCGTCTCTGCGCCGCGCCACCAAGTCCAACAGTTTCGCCGTCGTCGTCTTCGTCGGGCAGCCTGAGCCCTGAGCGCTCGCGCGCCCTGCTTCGTCCTCTTCGAGCTCGACTTCACCGAGCACCGCGGCAGATCCCCTTCACCGTCACCACCGCACCAGTTCGTCCCCGACCTCGCCGACTACTCCAACGTGACTGCCGTGAGCTTAGCCACCTCCCCATCCTCTCCGTTCTCTCTCTCGTGGACCGTAGCGACTGCACGAAGCATCACCGCACGCGCCACCGCCGAGCTCGTCGCCAACGTGACTCTGGCCACTCCACGGGCACACCACCGTGTCCAGCACACTCACCGCATCGCGAGGAGTCCGTAGCACCACCCCACGCGCCTCGCCGTGCCCCCTAACGATGAGCTCAACCTCACCTGACTCCGGCGATCGCCAAGGTAATCGCCGGCGACGTTCTCGGCCACCCCGAGCCCAACCACTGCCACCAAGCGATGCGGCTTGCTCCCAGCTACGCGTAGATGCCCTCCACCGCTCATTTGGTTGCCGGAACACACTAATGCACTCTCACCGCCGCGTCTGGCCTCGCCGGCAGCTAAACGCCGGCAGGTTTGACCCGTTGACCTTGACTGGGTGGGCCCAGGTTGACTCCCCTGAGTCTATGACAAGTGGGACCCTCCCTCTCCTAATTAACTTAGATTAGAACTAACTAAATTTAGTTAGTTTAAACAACTGCTGACACACAGGCCCCACTGGTCAGGTTGACCTGGACGCCCCTTTGACCACTGACGTCACCCTGACGCAATGCTGACGCAATAACTAATTACTGGAATTTTTCTTATAAAGGAAATTCCAGAAAATAACCAAGACTTCTAAAAATCATAGAAAATCAACCGTAGCTCAGAATGAAATAATTTATATATGAAAAATGATCAGAAAAATCTAATCTATCCATCTGCACTGGTTTCATGCATGTTA
This sequence comes from Aegilops speltoides, assembly GCA_021437245.1. Lineage (NCBI taxonomy): Eukaryota > Viridiplantae > Streptophyta > Magnoliopsida > Poales > Poaceae > Aegilops > Aegilops speltoides. The sequence continues at coordinate 182,102,905 of CM038146.1, forward strand.
GAACACATTAACCTTGATGTTTAGGTGAAACAAGTTAATGCACTATTATAACCTCTTAAAATGGGTTTGCATTTGAATCTTTGGTTCAAATGGACTCATCTCAATATGTTCTAGCTTGCATTAGCCAAAACACATTCTTATTGCCATGTCATAGCATGCATCATATTGTGCATTGCATTGATCGTGTTTCTTCTTTGTTTGTCGGTGTTGTTCCCCCTCGGTAGACGTTGTACCGACGTTGTGATCGTTGACACTGATGAAGACTCAATGCTATCTTCAGAAGTGCCAGGCAAGCAAAACCCCCTTGTTCATTCCGATACAATCCTACTCTCTCGCTCCTGCTCTCTTTTATTGCATTAGGACAACAACGAATCATCTGTTACTTATTGCGGTAGCTGAACCCCTTTATCCTCTGCATGACCTGTCATTGCCACAGTAAATAGATGAAACCCACTAGCATGAGTAGGAATTGTTTGAGCCTTGTTGTGCCTACTCATTCATGCTTGTTTGTCATGCCTGCTACTGCTTAGAGTTGAGTCAGGTCTGATTCATTAGGGATGAGTCAGAGGTGTGTGAACGTGTCCTACTGTGTGTGAGCTAAGTGTGTGAACACGATTTGGTAAAGGTAGCGGTGAGAGGCAATGCAGGAGTACATGGTGGGTTGTCTCATTGAAGCCGTCCTCAGGAACTGAGTTCTGTGTTTGTGATCCATGAAACAGATACTACCACGCATTGGGCCCGAAACCAATGGACCATCTCGGCTTCTTTATCACCCTTGTCCTCTGTCTAGGAGTTGCAAGTAGTTTATGGTGTTTGTAGTATGCTGGAGGCCGTGGGTAGCGCTGACCGAAGGGGTGGGCTGTGATGCGGTAGGCACATGGCTGGGTATACCGGGCGCCTGTTTGGTGTCACGGAAACCTGTACACATCATTCGGGGCCGTATGTGGAAACCTCGGTCGGACTCCCTGCGGATGGAACCTGAATAGGCGATAAACCTGGATAGAGACTTGAGTGTTTAGGTAGGCCGTGGCCGACACCCTCGTTGGGCTTCCGCTTGAAGGTTGCCGAGTACATGTCGTGTAAACAACGGTAAGTGGTGAGAGCGTGTGTGAAGAAGCACACCCCTGCAGGGTTAACATCATCTATTCGAATAGCCATGTCCGCGAAAAAGGACTTCTAGGTTGCCTGTACAGTTCATAGACAAGTGAAAGTGGATACTTTAAAATGCGCAAGATAAGCGTGAGTGCTATGGATGGTGTTCTCGTAGGGAGACGGGGCGGATCCCTAGTGGTGTATTGATATGGTGAATATGTGGACTCGTGTGCGCCACCTCAAAAGAGTTACTTGTAGTCGTAGTTTAGAATAGCCACTGAGTCAAAGCTGGCTTGCTACTGTTAAACCCCACCACCCCCTTTGTTGATACCGGTGCATATGTAGTTAGTTCTGATGTATGTCTTGTTGGGTACATTTGTACTCACGTTTGCCAATTTTATGTTTTTGCAGGGAGACTTCAGTTTCGCTAGTAGTTCCACGTGGACTTCGACGTTTAGCTTGTTACCTCAGCTACGATCTTGTGCCCTCGACAGGATCTGGTAGTTAGTCAGGCTTCTCAGCCCTTTTCATTCATAGATGTCTGTCTGTACTCAGACATGTTAAGCTTCCGCTTGTGCTTTTACTTGTATGCTCTGAATGCTGGGTCGAGAGACCCATGTTTGTAATATCTCGCTCCTCGGAGCCTAATGAATAAATACTTGAGTTGTAGAGTCATGTTGTGATGCCATGTTGTATTTGCACATATCGAGCATATTGTGTGTATGTTATTGAAATGCTTGGTATGTGTGGGATCTGGCTATCTAGTTGTTTGTCCTTAGTAGCCTCTCTTACGGAAATGTCTCCTAGTGCTTCCACTAAGCCATGGTAGCTTCTTGCTCCGGAACACTTAGGCTGGCGGCATGTGTCCTTTGTTCTGTGGTCTCATCCGGGAAATGTCGCGATGAATACCGGAGTCTGTTAGCCGCTTCTTTCGGTTCACGAGTCCTGCTAGCCCAATGGTACAGCCTGGATTCACTCGTGATGACCGACATGTTCGATCTTTGGGTCATAGATGCTGTCCCTATAAGCTTGTGCCACTTTGGGTTTACGACTAGCCATGTCAGCCCGGGCTCCTTATCATATGGATGCTAGCGACACTATCATATACATCTGCCAAAAGGCGCAAATGGTGCCGGGCAAAGGTAAGGCGACACCCGTGGGAATACCGTGCGTGAGGCCGCAAAGTGATATGAGGTGTTACATGCTAGATCGATGTGGCATTGAGTCGGGGTCCTGACAGCTTTGGTATCGAGCTTTGATTGCTGAGGATTACCAAGCCAAACTGGTCGAAGTTGAGTCTAGAAATGCTTTAGTTATATGTAGGGGAATTGATTGTGGGATGGGAACGTAAGGCTCTTTTACTCCTTTACCTTATGCCTTCTGATCTAAGTCATACTATCTTTCCTACGGGGTTAATAAATTAGGCTTTCTCTACTTTCTATCAGGATCACGTGTTACTAATCCATAGACTTATAGAATTGTTGGACTTAAGCCTCGGTTCAGTTCCTACTACTTCCGTATGTTAACCGTTGATCTCGAAAACCTTGATATTGTGCTTCTTAGTGGCTATGCCACCATTTTTGTAGGATGTCTCCAATCTTTTCGAGCATTTACAGCCGTTATACTGTCCGAGTCATCCTAGGTTTCTAAATAGTCTGAAGCATTTGCAAAATCCCTTCCTCCCGTTCCGATGTCCCTATGGGCCAGGTTAATCATACTAATTGCTGAGTTGAGGTATTCTATTGCCTCGACATATATGTTGGAGCTATTATTATGACCCTAGGTGTCTAGAGTATCACCTAGTAATCTAGTCACGTTTTGTGTCCCATTGTGATGATTCTGGCCTTCATTCTCGAAAGCATCCCGTGATGCAACTTAGTAGTAGGTATTCTACTTCTGGGTTTTTGAACCCGAGATTCACCCCACCTACTTCATGTTGATAGTGTTTTCTAGTTTCTTTAGGATGTTAGTAACCTTTGCAATAGTCCTCGAGGTCCGTGGTATTTCCTTCTTCCAAATACTATGAACCGTTTATGGTAGAAGTTCTTCGAACCAAAAGATCACAACAAAAGTGCTCTCGATGAGTTCTCAATTCTATGTTGTGACCCTACCAGTCCTACCTCTCTGCATGAATTGTCTGGAAGAAATATGTTGAACTCGTTCGACATCCTAATCCATGCATCCACAACTCAGGAAATCATATGTTCCTTTGAGTTGTCCCTCTTTAGTTGTTTTCTGACCTCCATCTATCAATTGATAATCAAGAGTATGCGTGCATTCATTCATCGATGCCTATTATTCTTGTGGTCTGTCAAGCCATTCTATTCTATTCTATTCTGGAATAAATAGGAGAAACAAACTCCAGTACCTCATCCATATCCAGGATTGGGTCAACGCAGTTGTAATCCGCAAATCAAATGCCAATCCAGCTTTTGATTCTGTTCTACCTCGGAGTATTAGCCCCTTTATGTCAGGATTGTCATGAGAATTGCACCATTTCTCATGAATTCTTGATGTAGTGATACTTCTCGCTACCATTATTCATTCCTCGGCCCCGTGTTGCTGTAACCGGAATGCCGACAAGTGAACCGTGATGTGTGAAATCGATACTCCTAGCAACCTCGTTGCTTGGTAGTTAATGGACAATATTCTCATTCTTAGCGTGTTGGTTATTAAATCATCATCCTAAGATTGATCGTGCTACCTAGTCCTTATTTCTGGTGCACTCTTCGATCAATGAGTTAGGATTATTCAGTCCCTTGCTTATTTGATCATATCGTCTTGCCCTGAAAAGCAAGATTGTTCTCGAGCTTAGTAACAAATCGGTGGTTTGTGATTTTCCGAATATCTTCTCGGAAGTATCACCAGGTTGTCACCTGACCGCTATGTTGAGTTCGTGATCAAGTTGGTTTATTCCTGTAAACCACCCTTTCTCCAAGAATCCGTGTTGGCTACCCCTGAGCTAGTTGGTTAAGCTATACATCAACTTGGAGATCTGGAAGATAAAAGCTTGTCTAACTTAGCTCATGTTAAGGGATATCTTGTATGTATGTTGAAGAAAGATGATATCTTCATCGATTGGTCCCTGTGATTAGTTGTTGGACCTATTATCTTATCAAAACTTTGATTTGAGCATGGGCTATTGTTAAGTCAAATTAGAACCAACGATATTCGTAATGTTGTCTTACTCGTGGTTGTTCCTTGAGCATACACCATTACATCTTTCGGGTCTGACCAATGCTATCACCTTGTTCACATAATTATGGAAGTCCACTTATATGGAAACCTGGATGAATTGCTGTTGAGCCCATCAACAACATTTCTATCTTCTCCATGATTCGTGTTGAACATACAGTTAGTGTTGGAAACTTTGTGAGCAATGCTTTCGTGATCCGTTCACAAAGCATATGCTTGGATGAAAGAAGTGACTTCCTCTAATTCATGTGCATTTGATGCAAGTTGCCGTCGTGAATTCGAGAAAGCATGTTTTTACCTCCTCTGGAATCATCCCAAGTCAGTCATGCATGTGCGAAGTATGCTATGGTTTGACAGGCTCGCTACCTCCATTCCATATATATCCCCTAGTACACCAAGCCACTGATTGATTTGTTCGTGGAGAAGAAGCTCCTTCCTAAGAATCATGACTTATGTTAGGACTTCGTTATCCTCGATGATGGTTCCCACCCAAACTCGGTAGTGTTTCGTTGTAAGACTACTATGTGGTCATGCTTGTCTTGGACAGCGTGTTCACATGTGTGTAGCAGAACCAGCTCATGTTTTGGGGCTTGCTATCGTAGTCCATTTCCCGAGAATCTTGCAACGTCTTCTCATCGATTTGTGTTGCAAACTTTAATTTTTCTTTCTAGACTTGATGAGTCTGGAATATCCTGACACCAACCAGATCTGAATCTCAGGCAGACTTGATGGTTGGAATGTTTCCCAAGAACTACAATATTGGTCTCTCTGTAACCCGGTAAAGTGGATGTCGTGGCCAACACACCCAGCCGGAAGACCCATTATTGTAGTATCTTGATTAAGAAAGTTGGCCACCTCCCCATAAGGATTTCGTAGGATTTACTCCAACAATTGGTCCTTATGGATTCTTGAGCTCCCGAAGTCCGACCTTTTACTTGATGTTCTAGATATCAAACCATATCTATGAATGGGTTACACTAGCACATCAAGGAGAACATTAGAAGCGGAGTGCTAAATGTCTCTCGATCGATCATCCAGATTTTGTTCCCTTGGCCCCGCCAAGGTGAAATCTGAGACAGTGTTATCTTCCTTTGCATCTGCATCCTCCACTATAATTCATCATGGTAGTATGTTGTGTTACCAGGATCCTTGACACAGATATGGGTAAAACCTTGATGAACATGGAAATGCTCAAGTTCTTGAGAGCACGCACAAGCTCTAGGCTTCATCGCTGGCACTAACTGGGATTGCTCTCAGTTCCCTCGGTTATGCTATAACCCTTTCAGACAATGGATTCACTCTCTACTGTCGGGTTTCTCCCCAGTTACTAGAATGATTCCAAGCATTAGCATTTTGTTCCATCTTTCACCGCAATTATGCCATTCCACCATGGACCTCATCCATTTCCGATGATAAGAAAAATCATTCTTGCGTTGTCTTCAATAAGGTAATCCATATCATCCATACTAGTCTGAGTATGCCATTCTACCAAACTTCCTCGAACGATCGCTCGAGATTTGCCTTAGGATCGTATAGAGAGTTTCAGTGATCTCTATATCAAAGGTAATTCTTTTTGCTACTTAAGGTATTGATCCTACGAGTCACCTTCCGTGAGATGTCTCGATATGGTGTCTTGGAAACCTAACTCCTCGCTCCGTTGACAACCGTTCACCACTCTTAAGTGTGAAATTGTCGTCTACCTGGTGAACCTCCATCATCTGTTCCATTTCATCCCTCTAGATGTGTGATTCGTGTCTCAGCTCGAGAGATGTTGCTATGACTCACCCCATGAGCTGATCCTGAGTTGTTCGATCTTCGAGAAGATCGATCCCTCTAGAGTTTTTCTTTTCCTTCCGTTGTCATGTTGGTTGAAGTTCTCAAAGCAAGACGTCGAGATCAAGATGATGCAATGAATCAACATCCTCGTGAAGGGCAGTTGGATCGAGTAGATTGTGATGGTTTTGTGACCCCCTTCCTTCTTTCCTCACGACTTGAATCTCGGGACGAGATTCTTGTTCAGTGGGGGTGAGCTGTCACAGCCCAAGCTTTAGCTTTGCTTGTGGGCTAGTCTTGGTTGTTGCATCATTTTCTTTTTCATTTAAACTTGAAATGGGGATGCTTAAACCCTAGCACCAAATGAATTCAACTAGGGTCAAAATAAAATCTTTTTCACTGAACTAAAAATGCCCTCTAAAAATGTTCAACATTTCTGGTTTGAGGTGGAAGCATCTACCAAAAATGGTTTATATTTTTGCAGGACATATTGGGCTCTGAATTAAATCTTATAGTATTTGCATTTGGGCATTTAAATGCTATTAAATATTTTAAATGCTTAAATAATCATAAACTAAAATGTTTACTGTTGGATATATTCCAAACAGTAGACATGATTAGTTTCATGATTTTTGGTAATGCCCTGACATTTTTAATAAAGCCCTGAAGTTACAAAAAAATAAAGCAGAAAACAATTTAGAAGAGAGAGAGAACACGGGCTACTTACGGCCGCCCACTGGCAGGCCCAACCCTTGTCTTTGGCCCATGCCAGTATAAATCCTCGCCAGCAGCACAAAGGTGGCCTTGGCGAGCACGAGGTCGCCACGACGCCACCTGCTTGCCGCCCGCGCCCTGGACACCTGGGTGAGCTCCACGTCGCCGCCCCGACCCCGTGGACACCTCACTCACCCCCTGCCTCTCTCCCTCGCTCTCCCGCACAATGACCGACGCTGTTGCGCCCGCGCCACCAAGTCCAACAGCTTCGACGTCGTCGTCTCCGTCGAGCAGCCCGAGCCCGGAGTGCCCGCGCGCCCTGCTTCATCCTCTTTGAGCTCGACTTCACCGAGCACCATGGCAGATCACCTTCGCTGTCACTGCCGCACCAGTTCGTCCCCGACCTCGCGACTACTCCAACGTGACTGCCGTGAGCTTAGCCACCTCCCCATCCTCTCCGTTCTCTCTCTCGTGCACCGTAGCGACTGCACGAAGCATCACCGCACGCGCCACCGCCGAGCTCATCGCCGACGTGACTCCGGCCAGTCCACGGGCACACCACCGTGTCCAACACACTCACCGCATCGCGAGGAGTCCGTAGCACCACCCCACGCGCCTCGCCGTGCCCGCTAACGACGAGCTCGACCTCACCCGACTCCGGCGACCGCCAAGATCGTCGCCGGCGACGTTCCCGGCCACCCCGAGCCCAACCACTGCCACCAAGCGATGCGGCTTGCTCCCAGCTACGTGTAGATGCCCTCCACTGCTCATTTGGTCGCCGGAACGCACTAATGCACTCTCACCGCCGCGTCTGGCCTCGCCGGCGGCTAAACGCTGGCAGGTTTGACCCGTTGACCTTGACTGGGTGGGCCCAGGTTGACTCCCCTGAGTCTATGACAAGTGGGACCCCCCCTCTGCTAATTAACTTAGATTAGAACTAACTAAATTTAGTTAGTTTAAACAACTGCTGACACGCAGGACCCACTGGTCAGGTTGACTGGGCGCGCCTTTGACCATCGACGTCACCACGACGAATCTTGTCGAATAACTAATTACTGGAATTTTTCTTATACAGGAAATTCCAGAAAATAACCAAGACTTCTAAAAATCATAGAAAATCAACCGTAGCTCAGAATGAAATAATTTATATATGAAAAATGATCAGAAAAATCTAATCTATCCATCTGCACTTGTTTCATGCATGTTAGAACACATTAACCTTGCTGTTTAGGTGAAACAAGTTAATGCACTATTATGACCTCTTAAAATGGGTTTGCATTTGAATCTTTGGTTCAAATGGACTCATCTCAATATGTTCTAGCTTGCATTAGCCAAAACACATTCTTATTGCCATGTCATAGCATGCATCATATTGTGCATTGCATTGATCATGTTTCTTCTCTGTTTGTCGGTGTTGTTCCCCCTCGGTAGACGTTGTACCGATGTTGTGATCATTGACACTGATGAAGACTCAATGCTATCTTCAGAAGTGCCAGGCAAGCAAAACCCTCTTGTTCATTCCGATACAATCCTACTCTCTCGCTCCTGCTCTCTTTTATTGCATTAGGACAACAACGAATCATCTGTTACTTGTTGCGGTAGCTGAACCCCTTTATCCTCTGCATGACCTGTCATTGCCACGGTAAGTAGATGAAACCCACTAGCATGAGTAGGAATTGTTTGAGCCCTGTTGTGGCTACTCATTCATGCTTGTTTGTCAGGACTGCTACTGCTTAGAGTTGAGTCAGGTCTGATTCATTGGGGATGAGTCAGAGGTGTGTGAACATGTCCTACTGTGTGTGAGCTAAGTATGTGAACACGATTTGGTAAAGGTAGCGGTGAGAGGCCATGCATGAGTACATGGTGGGTTGTCTCATTGAAGTCGTCCTCAGGAACTGAGTTCTGTGTTTGTGATCCATGAAACAGATACTACCACGCATTGGGCCCGAAACCAATGGACCCTCTCAGCTTCTTAATCACCCTTGTCCTCTGTCCGGGAGTTGCAAGTAGTTTCGTGTTTGTAGTATCTTTGGAGGCCGTGGGCAGGCTGACCGGAGGGTGGGCTGTGATGCGATAGGCACGCGTGGCGGGTATCGGGCGCCTGTTTGGTGTCGCGGAACCTCAGTACACATCGTTTGGGGCCGTATGTGGAAACCTCGGCGGACTCCATGGATGGAACCACGAATAGGCGATAAACCTGGATAGAGACTTGAGTGTTTAGGTAGGCCGTGGCCGACACCTTCGTTGGGCTTCCGCTTGAAGGTTGCCGAGTACATGTCGTGTAAACGGCAGTAAGTGGTGAGAGCGTGTGTGAAGAAGTACGCCCTGCAGGTTAACATCATCTATTGAATAGCCGTGTCCGGAAAAGGACTTACGGGTTGCTCTGCAGTTCATAGACAAGTGAAAGTGGATACTTTAAAATGCGCAAGATAAGCGTGAGTGCTATGGATGGCGTTCTCGTAGGGAGACGGGGTGGATCCCTAGTGGTGTATTGATATGGTGAATATGTGGACTTGTGTGCGCCACCTCAAAAGAGTTACTTGCAGTCGTAGTTTAGAATAGCCACTGAGTCAAAGCTAGCTTGCTGCTGTTAAACCCCACCACCCTCTTTGTTGATACCGATGCATATGTAGTGTAAGTCTTGCTGGCTACATTTGTACTCACGTTTGCCTATTTTATGTTTTTGCAGAGAGACTTCAGTCTCGCTAGTAGTTCTACGTGGACTTCAACGTTTAGCTTGTTACCTTAGCTACGATCTCGTGCCCTCGGCAGGATCTGGTAGTTAGTCGGGCTTCTCAGCCCTTTTCATTCATAGATATCTGTACTCAGACATGTTAAGCTTCCGCTTATGCTTTTACTTGTATGCTCTGAATGTTGGGTCGAGAGACCCATGTTTGTAATATCTCGCTCCTCGGAGCCTAATGAATAAATACTTGAGTTGTAGAGCCATGTTGTGATGCCATGTTGTATTTGCACATATCGAGCATATTGTGTGTATGTTATTGAAGTGCTTGGTATGTGTGGGATCTGGCTATCTAGTTGTTTATCCTTAGTAGCCTCTCTTACCGGGAAATGTCTCCTAGTGCTTCCACTGAGCCATGGTAGCTTGCTAATGCTCCGGAACACTTAGGATGGCCGGCATGTGTCCTTCTTCGTTCCTATGTCTGTCCCTTTGGGGAAATGTCACGCGATGAATACCGGAGTCCTGTTAGCCCGCTATAGCCCGGTTCACCGGAGTCCTGCTAGCCCAGTGCTACAGCCTGGATTCACTCACTGATGACCGACACGTTCGATGCTAGGTCATGGATGTCTGTCCCTGTAAGTTTGTGCCACTTTGGGTTTACGACTAGCCATGTCAGCCCGGGCTCCTTATCATATGGATGCTAGCGACACTATCATATACATGTGCCAAAAGGCGCAAACGGTGCCGGGCAAAGGTAAGGCGACACCCGTGGGAATACCGTGCGTGAGGCCACAAAGTGATATGAGGTGTTACATGCTAGATCGATGTGGCATTGAGTCGGGGTCCTGACATTCCCCCACAAGTCGGGATGAGACTCCAGACAAAAAATGAAAACAAAGAGGCCATAAAAAAAGATAAGGCCCAAACAAAAATAAAAAATGAGAGAAAAAGAGAGAAGTGACAATGCTACTATCCTTTTGCCACACTTGTGCTTCAAAGTAGCACTAATCTTCGTGATAGAGAGTTCCTATGATATCATTTTCATATACTAGTGGGAATTTTTCATTATAGAACTTGGCTTGTATATTCCAATGACGGGCTTCCTCAAATTGCCCTAGGTCTTCATGAGCAAGCGAGTTGGATGCATACCCACTTAGTTTCTTTTGTTGAGCTTTCTAGGAGAAGCATAGAAACGAGCGGGGAGAGTATGTCCACATACCCTCGTAGACCGAAAGTGGAAGCGTTAAGTAACGTGGTTGATGCAGTTGAACGTTTTCACGATCCAACCGATCAAGTACCGAACGCACGGCACCTCCACGATCTGCACACGTTCAGCTCGGTGACGTCCCTCAAACTCTAGATCCAGCTGAGGCCGAGGGAGAGTTCCGTCAGCACGACGGCATGGTGATGTTGATGATGAAGTTACTAGTGCAGGGCTTCGCCTAAGCACTACGACGATATGACCGAGGTGTAAAACTATGGAGAGGGGCACCGCACACAGCTAAGAGGTGTCTCTATGGGGTGCCCCCTGGTCACGTATATAAAGGAGGGGAGGGAAGAGGTGGCCGGCCCTAGGGGGCGCGCCAGGTGTGGGGAATCCTACTAGGACTCCCCAGTCCAAGTAGGATTCCTCTCCTCTTTCCTATTCCTAGTAGGATAAGGAAGGGAAGGGAGAAAGGGGAAGAAAAGAGGGGGGCGCCGCCCCCTCCTAGTCCATTTCGGACCAGCCCAGGGGGGGGGGGCGCAGCCACCCCTTGAGGCCCTCCTCTACTTTCCACTAAAGCCCATTAAGGCTCATTACTTCCCCGGCAAATTCTCGTAACTCTCGGTACTCCAAAAAATACCCGAATCACTCGGAACCTTTCCGATGTCTGAATATAGCCTTCCAATATATCGATCTCTACGTCTCTACCATTTTGAGACTCCTCGTCATGTCTGTGATCTCATCCGGAACTCCGAACAACCTTCGATACATCAAATCACATAACTCATAATACAAATCATCATCGAACGTTAAGCGTGCAGACCCTACGGGTTCGAGAACTATGTAGACATGACCGAGACACATCTCTGGTCAATAGCCAATAGCGAAACCTGGATACTCATATTGTCTCCTACATATTCTACGAAGATCTTTATCGGTCTAACCGCATAACAACATACGTTGTTCCCTTTGTCATCAGTATGTTACTTGCCCGAGATTCGATCGTCGCTATCATCATACCTAGTTCAATCTCATTATCGGCAAGTCTCCTCGTTCCGTAATGCATCATCCCGCAACTAACTCATTAGTCACATTGCTTGCAAGCCTTATAGTGATGTGCATTACCGAGAGGGCCCAGAGATACCTCTCCGACAATCGTAGTGACAAATCCTAATCTCGATCTATGCCAACTCAACAAACACCATCGGAGACACCTGTAGAGCATCTTTATAATCACCTAGTTACGTTGTGACGTTTGATAGCACACGAGGTGTTCCTCCTGTATTCGGGAGTAGGATAATCTCATAGTCAGAGGAACATGTATAAGTCACGATGAAAGCAATAGCAATAAAACTAAACGATCATTATGCTAAGCTAACAGATGGGTCTTGTCCATCACATCATTCTCTAATGATGTGATCCCGTTCGTCAAATGACAACACATGTCTATGGTCAGGAAACATAACCATCTTTGATTAACGAGCTAGTCAAGTAGAGGCATACTAGGGACACTCTGTTTTGTCTATGTATTCACACATGTACTAAGATTCCGGTTAATACAATTCTAGCATGAATAATAAACATTTATCATCATATAAGGACATATAAATAACAACTTTATTATTGCCTCTAGGGCATATTTCCTTCAGTCTCCCACTTGCACTAGAGTCAATAATCTAGTTCACATCGCCATGTGATTTAACACCAATAGTTCACATCACCATGTTTATTAAGCCGGCGCCTTGGAAGCCGACTCAAGTGGATTATTCTTCACAATACTTTTCTGTGAGAAACCAACATCAGCAAATTGATTGTGAAGCTGGTCTATTGACCCGGATTTTCTAGAAGAAGGAAATGACAAGGACTTGAGGATGTTCAGGTGCCAGTTTACAAGAATTCTTAACCTCGAGCACAACCTGTCAAATTTGTTCTTGTGTTTATTTTGCAGCATAAGTTTACCATGGATAAATCCAAATTAAACTGGGGCTAATGTCGGGGATATACCCCGCGGTATGACCCGGCCGGACTTGGCGCTTCACCGATGACCCGCCGGAGGACTGGCGACTCACGGGTCTGGCGGCTCATTGGTCAGACGACTCACAGATGACCCCGACGACGGGTCACATAGAAGACTAGGCCCAAGGCCCAGTAGGCCGGCTCATATTATGATGGGCTGGCTTAAGACAGAAGGCATGAGAAATATTTCCTTTACGAGAAAGCAAGACCCGTACTTGTATCCGACTTGTAATAGAGAATAAGTTAGTTCTAATCCTAATAGGACTCTACATGTAAGCCGCCCCTTCAACTTATATAAGGAGGGGCAGGGCTCCCCAAAGAGGGACAAGCAAGAAGCAATAATCTCTAGGGCCAGACACAACTAGAGGAGAGCCGGCTTACCGGCGACTCTCTCATGAGCATAATGAGACTTAGCCTCAAACAACATGTAGGGCTATTATCGGATAATGTTTCCCGGGGCCCGAAGCTGTCTAAACCCTTGTCTTGTGTTGCGTCTCTCGATTCCGCTCAACCCCTCTCAAGCTACCACATAGATACGTTGACCTCGCGACTAAGTCCTCACACTAAGGACATCTGCGTGTTAATTCCACGATAGTTGGCGCCCACCGTGGGGAACGTGCACGGTGGTGTTGAGTTCTTGAAGGGCGCTATCCCAGGGATCAAGAAGCTCCGCCTAGCTTATTGAAGAAGTTCCGGTCGACTTGTCGGAGAGTTCCAGCTGGCTCACCGAAAAAGTTTCGACCGCCTTGACGAAAGGTTCCATCTAAATCGCCGAAAAAGTTCAGACCGCCTCGACGAAAGGTTCTGTCTGAATCGGCGAAAGGTTCCGACCGCCTCGACGAAAGGTTCCCTCTGAATCACAAAAGAGTTCTGATCGCCTCGACGAAAAGTTCGGTCCGAATCGCCGAAAGGTTCCGTCCGAGTCGTCAGAGTTCCGACTTAGGCTACAGAAAAGTTCCGGCCGGATTATCAAGAGGTTCTGGTTCAAAAGTTCCGGATTATCAAAAATTCCGGCCGGATTATAAAGAGGTTCCGATTCAAAAGTTCCAGATTATCAAAAGTTCCGGCTGGATTATCAAGAGGTTTCGGTAAAAAAGTTCCGGATTATCAAAGGTTCCGACCGGATTATCAAGAAGGTCTGGTTCCAAAAATTCCGGCTCAAAAAGTGCCGGTCGGGTAATGTGGAGAGTTCAGGCACTAGAAGACACAGTAACAATTAACTCTTTTGTCAAAAAACAAAAGCAGCACTATGCATTATCCAGCGCCAGCATCCGGCAAAAAATACTAGGTGATATTCATCCAATTTGCTTTTATCAATATTTATCAATTTTTTGAAAACAACCACTCTGCCCTATAGTGTTGTTATATACAGCCATCACCCCTGCGGTGCGGTTTACATCAACGCGCCGACCGGCTCGCCCGTCAGCACCACCTTACAATGCCACAGACGACTCGCCCGTCCGCCCTCGCAGCCGGTTCATGCGTCCTCATCGGCTTACAACGTGGAGGACAACTTGCTCGTCCACACCGGCTTACAAACGCCATGGCCGGTTTATCTGTTTGTTCCCGCGGCGGATTCACCCGTGAGGGATTTCAGTTTCACTTAGTGATCATCAACTTCATGGTGGATTATTTTCGGTCTAAACACATCAGGTGATATCCATCTAAAATATATTTTGAGCACATATTATTTTTGTCAAAGAACAAGTTTACCTTTGCCTTGGTCTGCAATATTGTTTATGCAGGACAATTGTTCACTGCAAAAGCTATGGCTATGTCATGGGTGTATAAACTCGCGCCACCATTATAAATGCGCTAAGTATCTTATCATGCCATCAAGCTCGATGAATATATGTGTAAACTGTCATTCTGCAGACCGGTTTACATCAATATGACGTGGCTAATTCACTCGTCCACGCCGGTTTACAACGCCGCGGCTGACTCATCTGTCCGTGCCGCCTCTGAAGCTGCAATCATCTTTGCTGTCCGTCTCTCGCAGCCTGGTCTACATCAACATACCGGGCCGCACCTATCTGCATGAGTTGTTTGTTAAGTATGAGCAAGTCACTGCTTGGGAAGGCCGGTTTTCTTCCAACAAACTGGAGGCAAATTATCATATATTATCAGCCGCCGTCTGCACTGGATGGTTCAATGGGCAGGCGCACGAGTCGCCGCCACTACAGTTTGGTTAACTTCGAACAACCAGTTGGAAGGAGCCATTGGCCGAGTTGCTGACACGGCTCATACGGGATCATTTATAACCCGCCGCAGTCACCTCAACCTTCTGTGGGTTCACATCGCGCTATCAATGCGCCGATGATATGCACCTTCTGCTCTGGTCAAATATGGAGAATCTCAAGCCAACTCCTCGAGTCGTCTTGAGACTCAGGGGCTACAATGGTATGACTCGGCAAAATTAGCCGGTTTCAATGAATTCAAGAACTCCGGGTCATTGAAGGGAAAATAACCCGGGCCCCGGAGATTACTACTAGATCAATGAAAATTTAAAAGCCGTCAAAGGATTTCCGGCTCAAAATAAGGACTCTGGTTTAAAATCCGGTTCAAGAGACCTCTTTCTCCCACAAAGCACTGAAGCTCTAAAATCCCAGTTTAAAATCCGGCTCAAGGTAACTCTGTCTCTCACAAAGCTTTAAAGCTCTCAATATCTGATTTGAAATTCCGGTTAAAAAAGAATTCATCTCTCGCAAGTTCGAGTTCTCAGAAAAATTAAAGGTTGCCAAAAAGAACTTGCTGCCATGAGGCGCGGTTCAAACATAGGGATCCTGCCTTACGGCTTATTTTATTATGGTCACTTGGGGGCTTCCTGCTCATCGGGCATAGCTATCAGTACCCTCTTGATCGGTGCAATGCCAAAATTTATATGGTCACTTGGGGGCTTCCTGTTCAAACATAGGTCGTATTCGAACCAAAGAGAACATAGCTATCGATACCCTTTTGATTGGCAAACTGCTGAACCTATTTGGGGGCTTCTTGATCGTATCCGAATCATAGCTCAACCCCTTTGGTAATCGACGTGGATCGTATTTGAATTAGCATTGTTAAACAACTTTTAAGGTCATTTGGGGGCTTCCTGTTCAAACATAGGTCGTATTCGAATCAAAGAGAACATAGCTATCGATACCCACTTGATCGGCATCGCCAAAGCCACTGGGGGCTATATGATCGTATTCGAATCTTAGCTTAACCCCTTTAGAACGGTTTACTGATCGTATCCGAATCAGAAGCCTCAAAAAGTTTTATTCTATCTCTTGTAAAGTTTATTGTAGCCACAATTACTTAACTTGAGACCTTTTGGGGATTATATCTCAAATGTATATAAGTGTTTTATGATCAACCCGACTTGACTTTTGACTATAAGTCGCCAGCTTATGACAACCATCATTTATATGGAAGCATTGGCTTCTAAGGATTGGGTTATCACCCTTACTACACAGGTCATGTAAACCGGCAGTACAAATTCAATATCAAAGTGGTTATATGTGAGGTATTATGACCCGCCCTGCGGTAAACCGCCAAGGGTTCTTGTGATCTACTTGTGGGCAGGATAAGACTACATTTGGGTGGTTACCCGCCCTAGTTTTTGACGATAAGTCGCCAGGGCATATGTTGTTTAAACTCTTTGCAGGATTTGCAGAAATATGACATATAAATGATTAAGTTCAAGCTCATTACCAAAGTTGATGCTTCAAAATGATGATTCGTTCTGGATTTTTCTCAAAGGCTATAAGCCACCGGATTATAAAAATTCCAGCTTACAATGGAGGCGTATTAAATCGCCATCGGCCAAGAGCCGCCGAGTATTTAAACTCCGGATTTACTTGTCAACTGATGAGGTATTCAAATCTTTAATAGCCAAAACTGGCTAGATTTTCATGATGATATTGAATGATTGAGGTTTTCATACCGGATTATATTATTTAAATCTGGAATAGCCAACATGGCTGGATTTCTATTGTGATTATCAATAACCAGTGCTATGATTGAGGTTTTCAAAGTCGCTTTAGCGCAATGGCCATTATTTTATCAATGGATATGATTTATTCTACAATGAAAGTAATAGTCCCGAGTTGCTGCAGGCTTATGACCCGACACTTGGGGGCTACATTGTTCAAGTTGGGATTACATCAAATATGCAAGTCTCATGTCGCTGCAAGCATGCACCATGGCACTTGGGGGCTAATGCAAAGTCACTTTTTTGCTCAACTTATGGAAGACCCGACTCATCACATTCTAAATGAGTTGGCCCTTGGGGATTACCAGTTGCTCCTGCCAAAAATTCAAGGTACACAAGCATTAATCCATCATATTGAACGGTCCACTATTTAGTTGGTGGAGTACAAAGCTCTTAACCTTGTGGACGTGGGTTCAAGCCCCATGGTGGAGACTATATTATATGATGTTATTATCAATTATATACAAAGTCCCAGCTCAGTATTATCTTACTAACCCGGCCCTTGGGGGCTACACATTGCTATTCAAATTTACATGGTTATATCTACAAAGTCCCTGTTCATTATTTGCATAATGACCCGGCCCTTGGGGGCTACACTGATTGAAGTTTTTATAAGCAATTACAAGTCCCAGGTTGCTGCAAGCATGACAACCCGACACTTGGGGGCTACAGGTGATATACATATAAGGGAGGAATAAATTCAAATTATCAGTTTTGAAGCAAATCAGTTATGACCCGGTGTTATCAATATTTACAAGCCGGCAATTTTGCTCGCCAGCCTCTATATCTTTAAACCGGCGGATCACCAGATGAATCTTGAGTCCAATATGTTTATTAAGCCGACGCCTTGGAAGCCGACTCAAGTGGATTATTCTTCACAATATTTTTCTGTGAGAAACCAACATCAGCAAATTGATTGTGAAGCTGGTCTATTGACCTGAATTTTCTAGAAGAAGGAAATGACAAGGACTTGAGGATGTTCAGGTGCCGGTTTACAAGAATTCTTAACCCGGAGCACAACCTGTCAAATTTGTTCTTGTGTTTATTTTGCAGCATAAGTTTACCATGGATAAATCCAAATTAAACTGGGGGCTAATGTCGGGGATATACCCCGCGGTATGACCCGGCCGGAAGTATGACCCGGCCCGACTTGGCGCTTCACCGATGACCCGCTGGAGGACTGGCGACTCACGGGTCTGGCGGCTCACTGGTCAGACGACTCACAGATGACCCCGACGACGGGTCACATAGAAGACTAGGCCCAAGGCCCAGTAGGCCGGCTCATATTATGATGGGCCGGCTTAAGACAGAAGGCATGAGGAATATTTCCTTTACGAGGAAGCAAGACCCGTACTTGTATCCGACTTGTAATAGAGAATGAGTTAGTACTAATCCTAATAGGACTCTACATGTAAGCCGCCCCTTCAACTTATATAAGGAGGGGCAGGGCTCCCCAAAGAGGGACAAGCAAGAAGCAATAATCTCTAGGGCTAGACACAACTAGAGGAGAGCCGGCTTACCGACGACTCTCTCATGAGCATAATGAGACTTAGCCTCAAACAGCATGTAGGGCTATTACCGAATGATGTTTCCCGGGGCTCGAAGCTGTCTAAACCCTTGTCTTGTGTTGCGTCTCTCGATTCTGCTCAACCCCTCTCAAGCTACCACATAGATGCGTTGGCCTCGTGACTAAGTCCTCACACTAAGGACATCTGCATGTTAATTCCACGACACCATGTGATTAGTTCACATTGCCATGTGACTAATACCCAAAGGGTTTTACTAGATCAATAATCTAGTTCACATTGATACGTGATTAACACCCAAAGAGTACTAAGGTGTGATCATGTTTTGCTTGTGAGAGAAGCTTAGTCAATGGGTCTGTCACATTCAGAGCCGTATGTATTTTGCAAATTTTCTATGTCTACAATGCTCTGCATGGAGCTACTCTAGCTAATTGCTCCCACTTTCAATATGTATCCAAATTGAGACTCAGAGTCATTCGGATGTGTAAAAGCTTGCATCGGCGTAACTCTTTACGACGAACTCTTTATCACCTCCATAACCGAGAAATATCTCCTTAGTCTTCTAAGGATAATTTTGACCGCTGTCCAGTGATCTACTCCTAGATCACTATTGTACTCCCTTGCCAAACTCAGGGCAGGGTATACAATAGGTCTAGTACACAACATGACATACTTTATAGAACCTATGGCTGAGGCATAGGGAATGACTTTCATTCTCTCTCTATCTTCTGCCGTGGTCATGCTTTGAGTCTTACTCAACTTCACACCTTGCAACACAGGCAAGAACTCCTTATTTGACTGTTCCATTTTGAACTTACTTTAAAAACTAGTCAAGGTATGTACTCATTGAAAAAACTTATCAAGCGTCTTGATCTATCTCTATAGATCTTGATGCTCAATATGTAAGCAGCTTCACCAAGGTCTTTCTTTGAAAAACTCCTTTCAAACACTCCTTTATGCTTTGCAAAAAATTCTACATCATTTCCGATCAATAATATGTCATTCACATATGCTTATCAGAAAGGCTGTAGTGCTCCCACTCACTTTCTTGTAAATACAGGCTTCACCGCAAGTCTGTATAAAACTATATGCTTTGATCACACTATCAAAGCATACATTCCAACTCCGAGATACTTGCACCAGTCCATAAATGGATCACTGGTGCTTACACACTTTGTTAGCATCTTTCGGATTGACAAAACCTTCTGGTTGCATCATATACAACTCTTCTTTAAGAAATCCATTAAGGAATGCAGTTTTGACATCCATTTGCCAAATTTCATAAAATGCGGCAATTGCTAACATGATTTGGACAGACTTTAAGCATAGATACGAGTGAGAAACTCTCATCATAGTCAACACCTTGAACTTCTCGAAAACCTTTTGCAACAACTCTAGCTTTGTAGATAGTAACACTACTATCAATGTTCGTCTTCCTCTTCAAGATCCATTTAATCTTAATGGCTCGCCGATCAACAGGCAAGTCAATCAAAGTCCAAACTTTGTTCTCATACATGGATCACATCTCATTCATGGCCTCAAGCCATTTCGCGGAATCTGGGCTCATCATCGCTTCCTCATAGTTCGTAGGTTCGTCATGGTCTAGTAACATGACTTCCAGAACAGGATTACCGTACCACTCTGGTGCGGAACATGCTCCGATTGACCTACAAGGTTCGGTAGTAACTTGATCTGAAGTTTCATGATCATCATCATTAGCTTCCTCACTAATTGGTGTAGGAAGCACTGCAACTGATTTCTGTGATGAACTACTTCCAATTCAGGAGCAGGTACAATTACCTCATCAAGTTCTACTTTCCTCCCACTCACTTATTTCGAGAGAAACTCCTTCTCCACAAAGGAACCATTCTTAGCAAGGAATATTTTGCCTTCGGATCTACGATAAAAGGTGTACCCAACAATTTCGTCTGGAATCCTATGAAGATGCACTTCTCCGATTTGGGTTCGAGCTTATCAGGTTGAAACTTTTTCACATAAGCATCATCGCCCCAAACTTTAAGAAACGACAGCTTAGGTTTCTTGCCAAACCCCAGTTCATATGGTGTCGTCTCAACGGATTTAGATGGTTCCCTATTTAACGTGAATGCAGTTGTCTCTAATGCATAACCCCAAAACGATAGTGGTAAAGCGGTAAGAGACATCATAAATCGCACCATATCTAATAAAGTACGGTTATGACGTTCGGACACACCATTACGCTATGGTGTTCCAGGTGGCATGAGTTGCGAAACTATTCCACATTGTTTCAAATGAAGACCAAACTCGTAACTCAAATATTCGTCTCCACGATCAGATTGTAGAAACTTTATTTTCTTGTTACGATGATTTTCCACTTCACTCTGAAATTCTTTGAACTTTTCAAATGTTTCAGACTTATGTTTCATCAAGTAGATATACCCATATCTGCTCAAATCATCTGTGAAGGTCAGAAAATAACGATACCTGGTGCGAGCCTCAACACTCATCGGACTGCATACATCAGTATGTATTATTTCCAAAAAGTCAGTTGCTCGCTCCATTGTTCCGGAGAACGGAGTCTTAGTCATCTTGCCCATACGGCATGGTTCACAAGCATCAAGTGATTCATAATCAAGTGATTCCAAAAGCCCATCATCATGGAGTTTCTTCATGCGCTTTACACCAATATGACCTAAACGACAGTGCCACAAATAAGTTGCACTATCATTATTAACTTTGCATCTTTTGGCTTCAATATTATGAATATGTGTATCACTACGATCGATATTCAATAAACCATTTATATTGAGTGTATGACCATAGAAGGTTTTATTCTTTGACTTAAATGAATAACCGTATTGCAATAAACATGATCCAATCATATTTATGCTCAACGCAAACACCAAATAACATTTATTTTAGGTTCAACACTAATCCCAAAGGTAAA
Organism: Aegilops speltoides; assembly: GCA_021437245.1. Lineage (NCBI taxonomy): Eukaryota > Viridiplantae > Streptophyta > Magnoliopsida > Poales > Poaceae > Aegilops > Aegilops speltoides. The sequence continues at coordinate 182,124,007 of CM038146.1, forward strand.
GGGAGTGTGCGATGGTGATCTTATCAACCTTGGAATTACTTCCAACACACATCGTCACCTCGCCCTTAACTAGTCTCTGTTCATTTCGCAACTCCTATTTCAAGTTACTACTCTTAGCAACAAAACCAGTATCAAATACTGAGGGGTTGCTATAAACACTAGTAAAGTACACACCAATAACATGTATATCAAATATACTTTTGTTCACTTTGCCATCCTTCTTATCCGCCAATTATTTGGGGTAGTTTCGCTTCCAGTGATTAATCCCTTGCAGTAGAAGCACTCAGTTTCAGGCTTAAGTCTAGCTTTGGGTTTCTTCACGGGAGTGACAATGTGCTTGTCATTCTTCTTGAAGTTCCCTTTCTATCCCTTTGCCCTTTTCTTGAAACTAGTGGCCTTGTTAACCATCAACACTTGATGCTCTTTCTTGATTTCTACCTTCGCTGATTTTAGCATCGCAATGAGCTCGGGAATTACTTTTGTCATCCCTTGCATATTATAGTTCATCACGAAGTTCTAGTAACTTGGTGATAGTGACTAGATAACTTTGTCAATTACCATCTTATCTGGAAGATTAACTCCCACTTGATTCAAGCAATTGTCGTACCCAGACAATCTGAGCACATGCTCACTAGTTGAGCTATTCTCCTCCATCTTGTAGGCAAAGTACCGTCAGAGGTCTCATACCTCTTGACACAAGAATGAGTATGAAATACCAATTTCAACTCTTGGAACATCTTATATGCTCCATGGCATTCAAAACATTTTTGAAGTCCCGGTTCTAAGCCGTAAAGCATGGTGCACTAAACTATCAAGTAGTTATCATACCGAGCTTTGTCAAATGTTCATAACGTCTGCATCTGCTCCTGCAATAGGTCTGTCACCTAGCAGTGCATCAAGGACATAATTCTTCTGTGCATGTCGGTGTACTAACGTAGGGGTACCTTAGTACCCCGAACTTGTGCACGGGCAGTCGCAGCGTCCCGCGGCAAGGCTTGCCGTGCGTCCGCCAAGACCCCTCGCTATTCATATTACTGCCATTCAAGAACAAAGTGTTACCGAGAAGACAAGGCCCCGGCAAGAGAAGCTTGCCGGTAAGGGCAAGACCCCGGCAAGAGGAGCTTGCCGGGAAGGCCAACCAAGGCACTTCAAAAAACTTGCCGCGACGCTCCGCGCGTCCCGGCAAGACCCGACAAGCGGCAAGCTTGCGGGTGTGACAAGATAGCGACCGCGGCAAGGCGCTTGCCGCGGCGAAGCAACCACTCTGCGCCCACGCTCCAGCACATCCGACGATGTGTCGTCGCAGGATCGCTCCTGGGGCACGTGGCGGGTAGCTGTGCAGCCTAGCGGTGCGACGTGGCAAGTGAAGCTGACAAGGAGGCCATCGTGGCGATCGGTGGCGCCCTAACGGCGCTTCTGACTTTGTTGGAGCGACCGGACGGGCATTAAATGCCCTTGTCCCCTGCCGTCAGAGTTAGGTAGGGGGCACTGTTGGTAGCGGTTGTACCAACCCCCGTTTTTACTATTTTACCCCCCTCTCTATCCTGCCACCTGTCGGTGACCCCTTTAACCTATAAAAAGGAGGCCCATGCGCACGTAGAAAGGGTTCAGTTCATTCGACTCATTCAACACCACAACACACCTACGCTCTTGAGCAAGAACAGAATAGAAACACAAAGCAGCAGTAGGAGTTTTATCTCTCCGGAGAGCTCCGAAGCTGGGTAAAATCCCCCGCGTGCTTTCGCCTCGATCTGCTCTTCGTCCGCCCTCCGCTCCCCGCGGACCGAGAAGGGCCCTGCCCATAGGTGCTCGTTCCCCACGACATCTTTGTACGCCCGAGTAGGGGCGTTGAGGTCGTGCGTATCTGACCCGGCGTCTGCGCGCGCTACATCAACATCTTCATTGACATGGCACCGAAGAAGAAGACTTCGGAGGTGGCCGCTCCATCTGCGAATATCCTACAGCCACCGGAGCAAACGGGCGGTGGGGTGGACGCCGACGGAGGAGCGGGCGCCGTCGGGGGGACTTACATCGTCACCCTGTCCAAGGACAAAGCCCCGCAAGGTTCAGCACATCCACCGCACCCCTCCCAGGAGGTGCAAGATCGACAACGCCACGGTGCTCCTAGCACCGTACTCGCGTTGGAACAAGGCCAAGCTGGTGGGTCGCGGGACGCTCAAGGCCAACATACACGTCAACACGCTGGCACGAGCGCAGTGCGGTCGCCTGGACGAGATGTTGCTCCTTCTAACACTGTTAGGAGTTTGAGCATGTCCCGCACCTCGCGTCGCTCACCACCACCACCCAAGACTCAGAGGAAGCCGCCCGAGCCCAGCTGCTTCTAGATTACCCTCGGCGCCAGACAAGATCGGCGGCGGAGGGCCGCCATTATAGCCTCATTGGCCGCCAACAGCGACAAGCCCCGTAATCGAAAGCACATCGAAGCCCGGCAAGACACCCAGGCGCAAGCCGACGCTGACAAGACCGCCGGGGGTGCCACCATCATGCACTCCCTGCCCGAAGGCCAAGATCGCCGACTCGCCGGGCCAACCTCGACACCGACTCCGCGCGTCGTCGGACCATGAGCTTCGCCGCGATCAACGCCAAGTTCTCCAAACGGCGACATCGAAGACGCTTGCTTTTCGCATCGAGCGTCGAAGAGAAGCGTGGCGTCAATCTGACCAGCGCGCTGGGCCCACTGTCGATATGCATGCGCCAGGGGAACCAGGCGACTTGCCATACGTGGTAGGTTGCCCTGCGTTCACCCGTGAGCTGCGGCAAGTCTAGTGGCCCAGTACCAAGAACTTCAAGCCAGACGTGCCCGAGAAGTACGATGGCAGGGTACATCCGTCGGAGTTCCTCAGTGTCTACACCATCGCGGTGCAGGCTGCCGATGGGCGCGACGAGAAGATCCTCGCCAACTACTTCCCGCTGGTGCTCAAGCCCAACGTCAGATCTTGGCTCATGCACTTGCCGGACAACTCCATCTCTTCGTAGGCGGACTGTGCCATCGGTTTGTAGGTGCCTTCACGGTGGCCACAAGCCCCATGGCAGAAAGCGACCTTCATCTGCTCGCCCGAAGGAAGGAGAACCCATGCGCAAGTATATCTGAGAGATTCAGCCAGTGCGGCGCAACATCCCGGATGTCCACCCTGCGCGGTTATCGGTCGTTCCATCGAGCGTGCGTAATCGCAGAGATGAGGGAGGAGATGGCGATGTGCAAAATCGAAGATGTCGACAAGCTATATGCTCGGCCGACAAGTGTGCGTCTTGAGGAGGAGAGACTCCGGAGAGAACGCAGGAGCCGAAGAATCTGATAGTGAGGACGCCCCTCCGGCAAAGAAGAACCGGAGGCGGAACAACAGAAAGAGAAAGGCTAAGGATGTTGTGATATCCTGGCTTATTAGGGATAATAGACTACTCATATAAATAAGGAATTCCTTCTTTTCCGGAGCCCATTGGACGAGAACTCCAAAGTTAAGCGTGCTCGGCTTGGAGTAGTCTCGGGATGGGTGACCGGCCGAAGTTGCTCCGAGTGCGCATGAGTGAGGACAAAGTCGCGAGAAAAGACTAGTATTGATCTGTGGGGCAGTCTAGATCCGCCAGAGAATGCGACCACCGGCGGGTGTGTCCGGGCGTTACAAGTTGGTATCGAGCCGACCCTCGCGGTTACACGGATGGTTGCGGACGGTGCGGTCATGTTGTTCATGGCGTTTGTGACCCGTCGTGGCACGGCATGGCACATGTACGGACTGGATGCCTGACGGTTGTGCCAAGAGGGAGCGTTCTGTGGCCCGACGAGGGCGTCGGTTCCTCCGAGTGTGGGTGTATGTGATATCCGGCTTATTAGGGATAATAGACTACTCATATAAATAAGGAATTCCTTCTTTTAGGGAGCCCATTCGACGAGAACTCCAAAGTTAAGCGTGCTCAGCTTGGAGTAGTCTCGGGATGGGTGACCGACCGGGAAGTTGCTCCCGGGTGCGCATGAGTGAGGACAAAGTGCGCAGAAAAGACTAGTATTGATCTGTGGGGCCAGTCTAGATCCCGCCAGGAGTAACGACCACCGGCGGGTGTGTCCGGGGCGTTACAGATGTGCTAGTTGTCGAGCAGTCCGGCAACGGAGGCGGTTCCGAGAAGGCCAAAGCTGGCGACTTCGGCGAGGCTGTGGTAGCCGCCGACAAGCAGGATGGCTCCGGCAAGCAGTACTGCAAGATCCACCGCACCAAGGGCCATGATCTCCAAGCGTGCAAGAAGGTTGAGCAGATGGCAGAGCTACAGAAAGCTGAATACAAGCGCCGCGACAAGGAGAAGGCCCAAGAAGGTGGCGGAGGATCCGGCAAGAAGCTTCCCGCCCGGGGAGGGCGCCGCGGCAAGGCCAAACAGCGGCAAGGAGACAGGCCTCCCCGCGGCCGCGACAAGGACGAAGACGAAGATGAAGATGATGAGATGGAGGAGGATGAGACTGACGACCAAGAGTTTCAGAAGGCAACGGAGGTTTTATGCGTCGACGGTGGTGCTTCTCTGCACACCTCGCACCGCCAACTCAAACAGTGGGTGCGGGAAGTGAACGCAGCAGAACCGTCCATCGAATCGCGCAAGCCCTGAAGTGGTCAGCCGCCCATCATCTTGATGTTGAGGATCACCCGATCGCATCACTGCGGTCGGGTGCTTGCCGATGTTGGTTTCGCCAACCATCCGCAACCTCAAGGTCACGAAGATGTTGGTTGACGGCGGGCGGCTGAATCTGATCTCTTCGCGGTGCTCAAGAAGCTCCGGATCCCCGACAATGAGCTCGAAGAGACCGGTACCTTTCAAGGAATCAACCCGGAAGGAGCAAGCGAAGGGAAGATCACTGCCAAGTAACTTTTGGCAGCGAGCTGAATTTCGTGACGAGAGAGTTACATTTGGCGTTGCTGATTTCCCATTGCCCTACAATGGGATACTAGGCAAATCGGCGCTTGCCAAGTTCATGGCAGCCTCTCACTATGCTTACAATGTGGTCAAGATGCCTGGTCCGATAAGTGTTATTTCTGTCCATGGTGACAAGAAAGATGCACTTATCTGTACCGACAAGATCTACCGGGAAGTAGCAGCCGCAGCGAGCATAAACCACTTGCGCTGAAGCTCCGGGGAAGAAGAAGATCAAGTCCGGCAAGAGTAGCTCGATGCTCACTCCGGCAAGCGCACCTCTTGGTGCTGCGCTACCGTCGAGGACGCACCATCGAGCTCCACCGGCAAGTGCAAGAAGGCAAAACAGCTTCACCAGAGACCAAGAAAGTGGCCGCTTAAGGAGGGCGGCACTGGTGGTACCTTCACCATCGGTGCCACGCTTGATCCTAAATAGGAAAGCGCTTCGTTGCTCTGCGGCGAATGTCGATGTGTTTGCATGGCAACCATCTGACATCCCCGGCGTTCCCAGGAAAGTAATTGAGCACCACCTTGCCATCCGCCCTCACGCGCGGCCCGTCAAGCAGAGAGTTAGGAAACAAGCAGTGGAGCGTCAAGAGTTCATTGCAGAGGAGATCAAGAAATTGGAAGCAGCAGGCCTGGTCCGAGGAGTACTCCATCCAACGTGGTTAGCCAATCCAGTGCGCCAAAGCAAACGGGAAGTGGAGGCTTTGTATTGACTTCACTGATGTTAATAAAGCTTGCCCCAAGGATCCATTTCCCTTGCCGCGCATTGACCAGATTGTCGACTCCACAGCAGGATGTGATCTGCTTTCATTCCTTGATGCATACTCAGGATATCATCAGATCTTCATGGCAGAAGAAGATGAAGAGAAAACCACATTCATTACTCCATGCGGCACGTACTGCTTTGTACGAATGCCTTTCGGACTAAAGAATGCTGGTTCAATGTTTGCAAGAGTAGTCAGTCATGCTTTTGAGCCACAGCTGCAAAGAAATGTAGAAGCTTACATGGATGATATAGTGGTCAAGACCAGAGACAGAGCAACTTTGATCCAAGATTTGGACGAGAATTTCGCAAATCTGCGCAAGATCAATCTCAAGTTGAACCCCGAGAAGGTGTGTGTTTGGAGTTCCTTCCGGCAAGCTTCTCGGGTTCTTTGTGTCCCAAAGGGGGATTGAAGCCAATCCCGACAAGATCAAAGCAATTGAGCAGATCGAAGCACCGAAGCGCGTCAAGGATGTGAGAAGGCTTGCCGGCTGTGTTGCTGCTCTCAGTAGGTTCATCTCCAAGTCTGCTGAGCGCGCCCTGCTGTTTTTCAAAATTTTGAAAAAGGCAGGTCCAATGAAATGGACTCCGGAAGCGGAGGTTGCGCTGCAGGACTTGAAGAGATACCTATCCTCTACTCCAACACTTGTCGCACCTAAGCCACAAGAGAAGTTGCTGCTATATCTGGCGGCAACCAATCAAGTGGTTAGTGTTGCGTTAGTTGCGGAGAGGGAGGCGGATGATGAGCCAGCGATCGCGACAAGCGAGTCCAGCGACGAGCAGGGGGCTTCCCCGACAAGTTCTGGTTCCGGCAAGGATGGATCTGCGCAGCCACAAGAGGAGAAACAGAAGAAGATGGTGCAGCGCCCAATGTATTTTGCCAGTTCCCTTTTGCAGGGGGCTAGATCAAGGTACTCTGGTGTGCAGAAGTTGCTTTTCGGCCTCCTCATGGCCTCAAGGAAGCTGTGCCATTACTTTCAAGCACACGAGATCACAGTTGTCACTCGCTTTCCGCTGAAGAGGATACTGCAGAATCCAGAAGCAACAGGAAGGATTGTCGAGTGGGCACTGGAATTGTCAAGCTTTGGCCTCAAGTTTGAAAGTACTTCAACTATTCAGAGCCGCGAATTGGCAGAATTCATAGCGGAATGGACGCCAACACCAGATGAAGAAACTCCGGAGAGGAGCATCCCCGTCAAGGAAGCAAGCAAAGAATGGATCATGTACTTTGATGGTGCCTTCTCTTTGCAAAGCGCCCGGTCTTGGCGTACTACTTGTCGCCCCCACCGGAGAGCACCTCAAGTACGTGGTCCAAATGCACTTTCCCAAGGAGCAAGCAACAAACAATACTGCAGAGTATGAAGGCTTGCTTGCCGGACTCAGAATAGCAGCAGAGCTTGGGATTAAGAAACTCATTGTCAGGGGTGACTCGTAGCTTGTCATCCGCCAAGTGAACAAAGATTATCAGAGTCCGTTGATGGAAGCATACATCGATGAAGTAAGGAAGCTAGAAGAACATTTTGATGGCCTACAGATGGAACACGTTCCAAGAGCTCAGAATGACATTGCAGATGGCCTGTCAAAGTGTGCCACACTCAAGTTACCTGTGGAACTAGGAATTTTTGTGCTCAAGCTGACTCAACCATCTGTCACACCATCAGCCGGACAGAGCAAAAAGAGAAAGTTGGTTACTGGTGACTACTTTCCGGCAAAGCTCCCCGAAGCCGCCGCCAAGAAGGTCCCCAGGATCAACATAGAAAATGCTGAGGAGCAGTCTGCTCCGACAAGCCCTAGGGTTTGTTTCGTTGAAGCAGACGCTCCCGACAAGCTGTGTCCCGACACGCTTGCCGGGAGCAAGACCTTCGGCAGGATCCCGATTCTTGCCGTAGAAGCGGATGTTCCGCAGCAGCATTGCGCCTTTAGTCCTTGTCGTCGAGCCACAAGCTCGGCATGGGCACGATAGATAGTCCATTTCCTTGACGGGGAGCTTCGAAGAGCAAGAAGAAGCGGAGAAAGTAGCCCGACAATCAAGTATGTACCAGTTTGTCGATGACATCTTTGTCTGAAGAAGATTCAACAGAGTGAAATTGAAGTCGTTTCCGGGAAGAAGGACAAGAGCTGTTGGTGGAGATACGGAGGCATATGTGGTCACCACATTGGCGCAAGAGCACTTGCGGCAAAGCCTTCCTAAGCAAGGTTTCTTCGGCCGACAGCCCTCCAGATATAATCGCACAAGTAACCAAGTGTGAAGCGTGCCAGTTCCACTCCAAACAGATACATCAACCAGCTCAAGCTCTCCAAACAATCCCTTTATCCTGGCCATTTTCGGTCTGGGGGCTCGACATTCTTGGCCCCTTTCCCCGAGCTGTCGGGGGCTTTGAGTACTTGTATGAGGCGATCGACAAGTTCATGAAGTGGCCGGAGGTGGAAGCAGTGAGGAAGGGGTAGTTCTCTCCACAGAACTCGTATACAGATCGCCTCGAGTGCTCGTTTATGATGAGCTAGAGCACGAGCAGCTGCGGCAAGATAAAGCGCTGCTCCTCGAGGAAGATCGTCTTCAGGCTGCGGTATGAGCTGCTCGCTACCAGCAAGCTTTGCGCCGCTACCATAGCCGCAAAGTTAACGCCAGAAGCTTCGAGAAGGAGAAGATAACATGTGGACCGGGCGTCGTTCAAAGAAGTACAGCCTTGCCGGGACACAGACGACGGAAAAGCTAAGTTGCCAAAGTTTGAGCATGATCAAGTTTTAAATTTTTTAAGTTATATTCCTTGAACGACCGTGCTTTGTATGGAAAACCTGTGCGCGGAGGAATCGACTCGCGGCTAAGTTGCGCCCTTAATTTGTTTCGAGTCCGCTCAACAATGAAAGTGTTGCAACTAGCCCGACAAGGTTTCTTGCGGAAGCAACACCGCCGGCGAAGCTGCTGATGTTCCGCACTCAGCGCTCGCGGCAAGCGTGTTCCCACCGGCAAGTTCCCTAAAAGCATAGGGTAAAAACATACAAGGGATGGAATTGAGTAAAGGATATAACATAGCAAGCGTCCTCTTTTCATTAAAAAAACATTCCACTCTGGTACAGTCCATAGAGGATGAAAAACATGAAAGAGAGGATTACAAGTTTTAAGATGCGGCTAAGGCCCGGAAGCTTACAAATTAAAAAGATAAGATTCCCGTAATCCCTTTCCTGTCCCTCTTTTCTGGAGATAGGTCAAGGAGGCGAGAAGGGCAAAAGGGGCGCCTAGGCGAGCTACAGGTGCCAGAAGACACCAAGAGAACATCCCGGGGGGTCGTCCGGAGGCTGGATGGTGATGGCGGTTTGCGAAGCGGGGCTCGAGGCAGGCGGCAGGGCGTCGGCCTGCTGTCGAGGCACTACGCCCTCGTACTCCGACTTGACGGCCTTGTCGCCAGCCCTCTTCCCCTTCCGCAGCCTCCCTACGCCAGCCGCCCGAGGAGACGACCCCGGGGAGTTCAAGGAGCCGGCGACACGGATGATGGGGTCACCGGTGACGCCCGAAGCGGCGCCCGACACCTAGTCGGGCCTGCCATCCCGCCGCCCGCTACCCTCATTGTCGCTGTCACTCTCCTCCTCGTCACTCTCGCTCGAGGGGGAGTCTTCGCTATCGGAGGAGCTGTCCACGCAGCACTTCGCCCGAATGCCGAAGCACCCGAAGACCTTGACGGAGAGGAGATCGCCCTCCATTAACTTAAAATGGAGGGTAAACCCCTTCATCAGGCTGTGGATACGGAGTGAATTTGGTTTGGACCCAGGCCGCGCGTGCCCGTGCCCTGTTTTGGGCCTGGCCCAACAGCGCTCGGCACCATGTATGGCCCAGGCCCGGGGGCTCCTGTCGGTGTACTAAAGTAGGGGTACCTTAGTACCCCAAACTTGTCTGCAGGCGATCAGCAGCGTCTCGCGGCAAGGCTTGCAAGGCGTCCGCCAAGACCCTCGCTATTCATATTACGCCATTCAAGAACAAAGTGTTATCGAGAAGACAAGGCCCGGAAGAGAAGCTTGCGGGAAGGGCAAGACCCGGCAAGAGGAGCTTGCGGGAAGGCCAACCAAGGCACCGAGAAAACTTGCGCGATGCTCGCGTGTCCGGCAAGACCCGGCGAGCGGCAAGCTTGCGGGTGCGACAAGATAGCAACGCGGCAAAGGCGCTTGCCGCGGCGGCAACCACTCTGCACCACGCTCCAAAGCACATCCGGACGGCGTGTCGCCGCAGGATCGCTCCTGGGGCACGTGGCGGGTAGCTGTGCAGCCTAGCGGTGCGACGTGGCAAGTGAAGCTGACAAGGAGGCCATCGTGGCGATCGGTGGCGCCCCTAACGGTCGCTTCCTTCACTGTTGGAGCGACCGGACGGGCATTAAATGCCCTTGTCCCCTGCCGTCAGAGTTAGGTAGGGGGCACTGTTGGTAGCGGTTGTACCAACCCCCGTTTTTACTATTTTATCCCCCTTTCTACGCTGCCACCTGTCGGTGACCCCTTTAACCTATAAAAAGGAGGCCCATGCGCACGTAGAAAGGGTTCGGTTCATTCGACTCATTCAACACCACAACACACCTACGCTCTTGAGCAAGAACAGAATAGAAACACAAAGCAGCAGTAGGAGTTTTATCTCTCCGGAGAGCTCCGAAGCTGGGTAAAATCCCCCGCGTGCTTTCGCCTCGATCTGCTCTTCGTGCGCCCTCCGCTCCCTGCCGGACCGAGAAAGGGCCCTGCCCCATAGGTGCTCGTTTCCCCACGACAGTGCAGCAATGAGGATAATCCTCAGATCGTGAACCAAGTCCGCATCATTGCTACTAACATCTTTCAACATAGTTTTTCTCTAGGAACATATCAAAAATAAACGGGGAGCTACATCCTGAGCTATTGATCTAGAACATAGGTATGCAAATACTATCAGGACTAAGTTCATGATAAATTAAGTTCAATTAATCATATTACTTAAGAACTCCCACTTAGATAGACATCCCTCTAGTCATCTAAATTATCACGTGATCCATATCAACTAAACCATGTCCGATCATCACGTTAGATGGAGTAGTTTTCAATGGTGAACATCACTATTTGATCATATCTACTGTATGATTCATGCTTGACCTTTTGGTCTCAGTGTTACGAGGCCATATCTGCATATGCTAGGCTCGTCAAGTTTAACCCCAGTATTCTGCGTGTGCAAAACTAGCTTGCACATGTTGTATATGAACATAGAGCTTATCACACCTGATCGTCACGTGGTGTCTCAGCACGAAAAACTGCCGCAACGGTGCATACTCAGGGAGAACACTTATACCTTGAAATTTTAGTAAGGGATCATCTTATAAAGCTACTGTCATATTGAGCAAAATAAGATGCATAAAAGATAAACATCACATGCAATCAAAATATGTGACATGATATGGCCATCATCATCTTGTGCCTTTGATCTCCATCTCCAAAGTACCGTCATGATCTCCATCGTTACCGGCATGACACCATGATCTCCATCATCTTGATCTTTATCAATGTGTCATCACATGGTCGTCTCGCCAACTATTGCTTTTGCAACTATTGCTATCGCATAGCGATAAAGTAAAGCAATTATATGGCGCTTGCATCTTATGCAATAAAGAGACAACCATAAGGCTCCTGCTAGTTGCCGATAACTTTAGTAAAACATGATCATCTCATACAACAATTTATATCTCATCACGTCTTGACCATATCACATCACAACATGCCCTGCAAAAACAAGTTAGACGTCCTCTACTTTGTTGTAGCAAGTTTTACGTGGCTAATACGGGCTTAGCAAGAACCGTTCTTACCTACGCATCAAAAACCACAACGATTTTTCGTCAAGTGTGTTGTTTTAACCTCCAACAAGGACCGGGCATAGTCACACTCGATTCAACTAAAGTTCGAGAAACAAACACCCACTAGCCACCTGTGTGTGAAGCACGTCAGTAGAACCAGTCTCACGTAAGCGTACGTGTAATGTTGGTCTGAGCCGCTTCATCCAACAATACAGCTGAATCGAAGTATGACATGCTGGTAATGTTGGCGAATGCAGTAATTTCAAAAAAATTCCTACGCACACGCAAGATCCATCTAGGTGATGCATAACAAAGAGAGGGGAGAGTGTTGTCTATGTACCCTCGTAGACCGAAAGCGGAAGCGTTATGACAACGCGGTTGATGTAGTAGTACGTCTTCACGATTCGACCGATCCTAGTACTGAAAGTACGACACGTCCGCGATCTGCACACGTTCAGCTCGGTGACATCCCACGAACTCTTGATCCAGCTGAGTGTCGAGGGAGAGCTTCATCAGCACGACGACGTGATGACGGTGATGATGAAGCTACCGACGCAGGGCTTCGCCTAAGCGCTGCAATGATATGACCGAGGTGGAATATGGTGGAGGGGGGCACCGCACACGGCTAAGACAATGTCAACTTGTGTTTCTATGGGGTGCCTCCATCCCCCGTATATAAAGGAATGGAGGAGGGGGGAGGGCCAACCCTCTATGGCGCGTGATACGTCCATTTTGCATCATGCTTTTATATCGATATTTATCGCATTATGGGCTGTTATTTCACGTTATGTCACATTACTTATGGCTATTCTCTCTTATTTTACAAGGTTTACCATGAAGAGGGGGAATGCTGGCAGCTGGAATTCTAGATGGAAAAGGAGCAAATATTGGAGACCTATTCTGCGCAACTCCAAAAGTCCTGAAACTCCACGGAATATCTTAAAAGAAATAAAGAAAAATCGTCGCCAAAGATGAAGGCCAGGGGGCCCACACCCTGCTCACGAGGGTGGGGGGTGCGCCCCTCCCCCTTGGGCGCGCCCCCCTACCTCGTGGGCCCCCTGGTGGCTCTCCGACGCCCATCTTCTCCTATATGAAGTCTTTCGATGAGAAAAAAAACAAGAAGCAACCTTTCGGGACGAGACTCCGAGGCCACGAGGCGGAACCTTGGCGGAACTAATCTAGGGCTCCGGCAGAGCTGTTCTGCCGGGGACACTTCCCTCCGGGAGGGGGAAATCATCACCATCGTCATCACCAACGCTCCTCTCATCGGGAGAGGGCAATCTCCATCAACATCTTCACCAGCACCATCTCATCTCCAAACCTTAGTTCATCTCTTGTATCCAATTCTTGTCTCCAAGTCCGGGATTGGTGCTAGTAGGTTGCTAGTAGTGTTGATTACTCCTTGTAGTTGATGCTAGTTGGTTTATTTGGTGGAAGATCATATGTTTAGATCCTTTATGCACATTATATCCCCTCTGATTATGAACATGAGTATGCTTTGTGAGTAGTTACGTTTGTTCCTGAGGACAAGGGAGAAGTCTTGCTATTAGTAGTCATGTGAATTTGGTATCCGTTCGATATTTTGATAAGATGTATGTTGTCCAACCTCTAGTGGTGTTATGTGAACGTCGACTACATAACACTTTACAATTATTTGGGCCTAGAGGAAGGAATTAGGAAGTAATAAGTAGATGATGGGTTGCTAGAGTGACAGAAGCTTAAACCCTAGTTTATGCATTGCTTCGTAAGGGGCTGATTTGGATTCATATGTTCCATGCTATGGTTAGGTTTACCTTAATACTTTTGTTGTAGTTGCGGATGCTTGCAATAGAGGTTAATCATAAGTGGGATGCTTGTCCAAGTAAGGGCAGTACCCAAGCACCGGTCCACCCACATATCAAATTATCAAAGTACCGAACGCGAATCATATGGCGTGATGAAAACTAGCTTGACGATATTCCCATGTGTCCTCGGGAGTGCTTTTCCTATTATAAGAGTTTGTCCAGGATTGTCCTTTGCTACAAAAAGGATTGGGCCACCTTGCTGCACTTTATTTACTTTTGTTACTTGTTGCTCGTTACAATTTACCTTATCACAAAACTATCTGTCACCACTTATTTCAGTACTTGTAGAGAATACCTTGCTGAAAACCGCTTATCATTTCCTTCTGCTCCTCGTTGGGTTCGACACTCTTACTTATCGAAAGGACTAGATAGATCCCCTATACTTGTGGGTCATCAAGACTCTTTTCTGGCGCCGTTGCCGGGGAGTGTAGTGCCTTTGGTAAGTGGAATCTGGTAAGGAAAAATTTATATAGTGTGCTGAAATTTTCTGTCACTTGTTACTATGGAAACTAAATCTCGAGGGGCTTGTTGGGTATCTTCACCCGTCGATGAAACAAAGAGTTTCTCCTCAACCTACTGAACCTATTGAAAATGAAACTCCTTTTGAATTTTCTTCGGGTATTATGGAAAAACTGCTGGCTAATACTTTTACAGGAGATGGGACAAAGCATCCCGACGAGCATCTACGCTATTTGGATGATATTTGTGGATTATTTAAGCTTGCAGGTATACCCGATGATGTTGTTAAGAAGAAGGCTTTCCCTTTATCTTTGAAGGGAGACGCATCGTAATGGTATAGGCTATGTGATGATACGAGATCATGGAACTATAAAAGAATGAAATTGGAATTTCATCAAAAGTATTACCCTATGCATCTTGTTCATCGTGATCGCAATTATATATATAATTTTTGGCCTCGCGAAGGAGAAAGCATCGCTCAGGCTTGGGGGAGGCTTAAATCCATGTTATATTCATGCCCCAATCATGAGCTCTCAAAATTGACAATTCTTCAGAATTTTTATGCTCGGCTCTCTGATAATAATAAAACCATGCTCGATACTTCTTGTGCTGGCTCTTTTATGATGAAGCCTATTGAATTGATGGAATTTATTGGATAGAATTAAACGCAACTCTGAAGATTGGGACCTCGACGAAGGTAAGGAGTCAGGTATGACACCTAAGTTTGATTGTGTTAAATCTTTTATGGATACCGATATTTTCCGTAAGTTTAGCACTAAATATGGACTTGACTCTGAGATAGTAGCTTCTTTCTGTGAATCTTTTGCTACTTATGTTGATCTCCCCAAGGAGAAGTGGTTTAAATATCATCCTCCCATAGAAGTAAAAGTAGCTGCACCTATTAAAGTTGAAGAAGAAACCATCACATATAATGATACTATTGTTCCTACCTCTTATGTTGAGAAACCACCTTTCCCTGCTAGAGTAAAGGATCATGCTAAAGCTTCAATTGTTGTTCGTAAAAGCAATACTAGAACTTATACACCTCCTGAGCAAGTCAAAGTAGAACCTAATATTGCTATTGTTAAAGATCTCTTGTCTGATAATATTGATGGGCATGTCATTGAATTCTCTGGTGAAACTGCTAGAATTGCTAAACCCTATGATAGAGATAAACATAGACCCGTGGTAGGCGTGCCTGTTATTTCTGTTAAAATAGGAGATCATTGTTATCATGGCTTATGTGATATGGGTCCGAGTGCTAGTGTTATACCACATACTTTATACGAAGAAATTAAGAATGAAATTATACCTGCTGAATTAGAAGGTATTGATGTCACATTTAAACTTGCCAATAGAGATACTATTTCTGCAATGGGAATTGTTAGAGATGTTGAAGTCTTGTGTGGGAAAACCAAATATCCCACTGATTTTCTTGTTCTTGGTTCCCCACAAGATAGCTTTTGTCCCCTTATATTTTGTAGACCATTCTTGAATACTGTTAATGCTACGATAGACTGTAAAAAGAATGTTGTTACTGTTGGCTTGGATGATATGGTTCATGAGTTTAATTTCTCTAAGTTTAGTAAACAACATCGTGAGGAAGAATTGCCTAGTAAGGATGAAATTATTGGTCTTGCTTCTATTGCCGTACCTCCTAGTGATCCTTTAGAACACTATTTGCTAGACCATGAAAATGAGATGTTCATGAATGAAAGAAGGGAAATAGATGAAGTATTCTTTGAGCGAAACCTATTCTCGAAACACAATTTGCTGTTGAAATCCTAGGGATCCTCCTCCACCCAAGGGTGATCCGTGTTTGAGCTTAAACCGTTGCTGATAATCTTAAGTATGCTTATCTTGATGAAAAGAAAATATATCCTGTTATTATTAGTGCTAACCTTTGAGCATGAAGAAGAAAGATTATTGAAAACTCTGAAGAAGCACCGTGCCGCTATTGGATATACTCTTGATGATCTTAAGGGCATTAGTCCCACTCTATGTCAGCATAAAATAAATTTGGAAGCGGATGCCAAACCAGTTGGTGATCCTCAACGACGTTTGAATCCTAAAATGAAAGAAGTGGTAAGAAAAGAAATACTCAAGCTTACGGAGGTAGGTATAATTTATCCTTCTGTCGATAGTCGGTGGGTAAGTCCTGTCCATTGTGTCCCTAAGAAGGAGGCATTCTTGTTGTCCCTAATGATAAAGATGAATTGATCCGCAAAGAATTATCACAGGTTATAGGATGGTCATTGATTTCGCAAGTTAAATAAAGCTACTAAGAAAGATCATTACCCTTACCTTTTATTGATCAAATGCTAGAAAGATTATGCAAACATACACATTATTGCTTTCTAGATGGTTATTCGGTTTCTCTCAAATACCGTGTCGGCTAAAGATCAATCAAAGACTACTTTTACATGCCCTTTTGGTACTTTTGCTTATAGACGTATGCCTTTTGGTTTATGTAATGCACCTGCTACCTTTCAAAGATGCATGATGGCTATATTCTCTGACTTTTGCGAAAAGATTTGTGAGGTTTTCATGGACGACTTTTCCGTCTATGGTTCCTCATTTGATGATTGCTTGAGCAATCTTGATCGAGTTTTGCAGAGATGTGAAGAAACTAATCTTGTCTTGAATTGGGAAAAGTGCCACTATATGGTTAATGAAGGTATTGTCTTGGGGCACAAAGTTTCTAAAAGGGGTATTGAAGTTGATAAAGCCAAGGTTGATGCTAATGAAAAGATGCCATGTCCCAAGGACATCAAAGGTATAAGAAGTTTCCTTGGTCATGCTGGACTTTATAGGAGGTTCATTAAGGACTTCTCAAAAATTTCTCGGCCTCTGACTAATTTATTACAAAAAGATGTACCATTTGTCTTTGACGATGATTGTGTAGAAGCATTTGAAATACTTAAGAAAGCATTAGTCTCTGCACCTATTGTTCAGCCACCTGATTGGAATTTACCCTTTGAAATTATGTGTGATGCTAGTGATTATGTTGTAGGTGCTGTTCTAGGGCAAAGAGTTGATAAGAAATTAAATGTTATCCATTATGCTAGTAAGACTCTAGACAATGCTCAAAGAAATTATGCTACTACCGAAAAGGAACTTTTAGCGGTTGTATTTGCTTGTGATAAATTCAGACCCTATATTGTTGATTCTAGAGTAACTATTCATACCGATCATGCTGCTATTAAATATCTTATGGAAAAGAAAGATGCAAAACCTAGACTCATTAGATGGGTTCTCTTGCTTCAAGAATTTGATTTACATATTGTTGATAGAAAAGGAGCTGAGAACCCCGTTGCAGACAACTTGTCTAGGCTAGAGAATGTTCTTGATGACCCACTACCTATTGATGATAGCTTTCCTGATGAGCAATTAAATGTCATAAGTACTTCTCGTAGCACTCCGTGGTATGCTGACTATGCTAATTATATTGTTGCTAAATTTATACCACCTAGCTTCACATACCAACAAAAGAAAAAGTTCTTTTATGATTTGAGACATTACTTTTGGGATGACCCGCATCTTTATAAAGAAGGAGTAGATGGTGTTATTAGACGTTGTGTACCTGAGCATGAACAGGAACAGATCCTACGCAAGTGTCACTCCGAAGCTTATGGAGGACACCACGCTGGAGATAGAACTGCACATAAGGTATTGCAATCTAGTTTTTATTGGCCTACTCTCTTCAAGGATGCCCGTAAGTTTGTTTTATCTTGTCATGAATGTCAAAGAATTGGTAATATTAGTAGACGTCAAGAAATGCCTATGAATTATTCACTTGTTATTGAGCCATTTGATGTTTGGGGATTTGATTATATGGGACCTTTTCCTACCTCTAATGGTTACACTCATATTTTAGTTGTTGTTGATTACGTTACTAAGTGGGTAGAAGCTATTCCAACTAGTAGTGTTGATCATAATACTTCTATTAAAATGCTTAAGGAAGTTATTTTTCCGAGGTTTGGAGTCCCTAGATACTTAATGACTGATGGTGGTTCACACTTTATTCATGGTGATTTCCGTAAGATGCTTGCTAAATACGATGTTAATCATAGAATTGCATCTCTATATCACCCGTAGTCTAGTGGTCAGGTAGAATTGAGCAATAGAGAGCTCAAATTAATTTTGCAAAAGACTGTCAATAGGTCTAGAAAGAATTGGTCCAAAAAACTGAATGCTGCATTATGGGCATATAGAACTGCATATAAGAATCCTATGGGTATGTCTCCTTATAAAATGGTTTATGGAAAAGCATGTCACTTACCTCTCGAATTAGAACATAAGGCATATTGGGCTATTAAAGAGCTCAATTATGACTTCAAACTTGCCGGAGAGAAGAGGTTGTTTGATATTAGCTCACTTGACGAATGGAGAACCGAAGCTTATGAAAATGCCAAGCTGTTTAAAGAAAAAGTTAAAAGATGGCATGACAAAAGGATACAAAAGCGTGAGTTTAATGTAGGTGATTATGTATTACTATACAACTCTCGTTTAAGATTTTTTTGCAGGAAAACTTCTTTCCAAATGGGAAGGCCCTTACGTTATCGAGGAGGTCTATCGTTCCGGTGTCATAAAAATCAACAACTTTGCAGGCACAAATCCGAAGGTGGTAAACAGTCAAAGAATCAAACACTATATCTCAGGTAATCCCGTAAATGTACCAATATTATTGAAACCGTAACCCCGGACGAATACATAAGGGACGCTTTCCAGAATGTCCCAGACTCCGAAAAGGAATAGGTATGTGGTACGGTAAGTAAACCGACCCCAAAACAGTTTTTAAAGCAATATTTCTCCGTTTTGGAATATTTAGAAAAACAGAAAAATAAGTAGCAGTCCTGGGAGGACACGCGGCCTCCACGAGGGTGGAGGGCGCGCCCTACCCCCTGGGCGCGCCCCGCTACCTCGTGAGCACCCCGTGTGCCCTCCGAACTCCATTTTCTTGCACAATACGTATCTTGGTCGGTCAAAATTCATTATATATTCTCCCGAAGGTTTTGACCACCGTATCACACAAATATCCTCTGTTTTCATTTTGAGCTGTTTCCGTTGCGGACTTGAGGATTCCGGAGACTCGGTCATCCTTCTATGAGAGTGAGCCAATACCATGGAAGGTGGACGACAAGCTTGCATCATCAACAACACCTCCACCGCCGACAACAAAGAAGGAGACATAATCACATGGGTATGGGCACTCCCCTTGGCAACTGCCAAGCTTGGGGGAGGTGCCCCGGTATCGTATCACATCACAACTCCTATCTTTATCATTTTTCTTAGTTTGATCCTATTAGTAGTATATTGATTTAGTAGAATAAAAGTCATGGCATGATCTAGTTTTGAAGTTTTGCTTTATGATCCCTCTATGCAATCGAGTCCGTGAGCTATATATAATAAAGTTTAGTGTTGAGTCAAGGGTTGATTATTTTGCCATGATCTTGGGTAAATAAAAGAAAAGAATAAAAAGAAACAAAAGAGTTTATATTGATCTTATTGAGAGTAATAACTTTACATAGAAAGAGTATGATGATTAAAAAGTTGTTTGGAGTTGGCAAATATAGCTTTAGTCATCGTAGAAATTAATAGGAAGTAATAAGGAGAGAGAGGTTTCACATATAGATATATTATCATTGAAATCTTTTATGATTGGGAACACTCATTAGGATATGACATGCTAAAGAGTTGATGTTGGACAAGGAAGACAACATAATGAGTTATGTTTTCTTACATCTGAGATAAAGTATGTTGTCATGGTTCCTCTAACATGTTGAGCTTGCCTTTCCCCCTCATGCTAGCCAAATTCTCAGCACCAAGTAGAGATACTACTTGTGCTTCCAAATACCCTTAAACCAGTTTAGTCATGAGAGTCCACCATATCTACCTATGGATTGAGTAAGATCCTTCAAGTAAGTTGTCATCGGTGCAAGCAATAAAAATTGCTCTTTAAATATGCATGACTTATTAGTGCAGAGAAATAAGCTTTGTACGAACTTGTTGTGGACGCAATAAAAGCGACGAACTACATAATAAAGGTTCACATACAAGGGGCAATATAAAGTGACGTTCTTTTGCATTAAGATTTTGTGCATCCAACCATAAAAGCGCATGGCAACCTCTGCTTCCCTCTGCGAAGGGCCTATCTTTTATTATTATCTTCTATCTTATGCAAGAGTCACGGTGATCTTCACCTTCCTTTTTCATTTTATCCTTTGGCAAGCTCAGCATGTTGGAAAGAACATGATATATATATCCAACTGGATGTAGGGGAGCATGAATTATTATTGTTGACATTACCCTTAAGGTAAAAGGTTGTGGGGCAAAACTATAAGCCCCTATCTTTCTCTATGTTCAATTAAAACTCCGTAACCACAAGTATTGTGTGAGTGTTAGCAATTATGAAGGACCAAGTGATAGTT